>CM019698.1:1506856-1546856 GCA_009760885.1 Achatina immaculata
ATGATTGCACAGTCTACACCAGTGACTACGATTGTGTTAATCTAGATTCAGCTCTTCAGGTCGAGTTATACAATTTAATTAGATGGAGCAAAAATAATGGCATGATTATAAACACCGATAAAACAAAATCAGTGCTCATAACAACAAGACAGAAACTACAAAAGGCAACAAAAACAACATTTCGGCTCTCTACAGAAACATCACAGATAGCAAACATTAGCGAGCACAAAACATTAGGTCTTACTGTTGACGAACATCTGACCTGGAACTCTCATGTGAAATGTCTAACAAAACTCATCACACAAAAAGTATACCAATTAGCCACAATTAAGCACTTCATCGGTCAAGACACAAGGAAGACATACTACATATCTCATATACAGACACATTTAGATTTACTCAGTGTCAAGTACAAAGAGGCTTTGCTCACTCCAAAAGCGAGCAGTAAAGCTTATTAGTGACAAAGATCAAGCACAAACAACAAACCATCACAAACGTATCAAAATACTGGCTCTAAAGAACAGGTTGCTCTTCAACAAAGCCAAGTTAGTACATCAAATTCTTTCACGGCACGCCCCGCCTTATCTATGGAACCTGTTTAAATTTAGCCCAAAGTGCAGCCAACGCTTGAACAACATATGTCTTCCAAAACCTAGACTTGATCTTTACAAGAAAAGCTTTAGTTATCCTGCTGCTCCACTTTGGAATACCCTCCCATCCTATATAAAAAATATAAATTATACTCCTTCCTACAACTACAAGCTTTCCCAATATCTATTTGATGTCGACTACATGCCTTCATGAATTATAAAACTTAAAAGTTATCTTAAACTGCTCTTACAGACACCGAATACAATTAATTGTTTATTCTGAGTAGTCGCAAAAATTTTGTTTAGTAGATAGTCATTTATAATGTATGCAGTTACTTCTGTACTGAGTGAATGTTTAAGAGCGAAACTTAAATGTTATATTTTATTTTATGTCTCTCAGCTTCAATGTTAGTTATGTTTGTGATATGAACAGCATATTTGTAGAATGTCTGGAATAGAGTGAAAGATTTATGATAGAACGTAAGACGGGGATCAGTGCCAAATTCTTAACCTTTTTGAAATAAAGATCTATCTATCTATCTATCTATCTATCTATCTATCTATCTATCTATCTATCTATCTATCTATCTATCTATCTATCCATCCATCCATCCACCATCCATCCATCCATCCATCCATCTATCCATCCATCCATCCATCCATCCATCCATCTATCTATCTATCTATCTATCTATCTATCTATCTATCTATCTACAGTATTACGCACATTTGCACATACACTATTTTTTGCACATGAGCTGAACATTTTGCACACAGACTGCAAACCATTAGAGGAAACAGCTCTCACGAACCCTTAATTTTGATCACACATCTATCAAACTTGATCACACATCTATCAAACTTGATCACACATCTATCAAACTTGAGCATACATCTATCAAACTTGATCACACATCTATCAAACTTGAGCATACATCTATCAAACTTGAGCATACATCTATCAAACTTGATCATACATCTATCAAACTTGATCATACATCTATCAAACTTGATCATACATCTATCAAACTTGATCACACATCTATCAAACTTGAGCATACATCTATCAAACTTGATCATACATCTATCAAACTTGAGCATACATGTATCATTTCCCAACAAGCATGAAGCTCCCTCAGTAGAACAAATCTTGCCGGCCAAACCCTTTGCCGGAACTACACTTATCTGGAGAAATCTAGCACAATCCACTTCTCCTATCTCTCGATCACGTGCTCAGAGCCTGGGTCCAGACATCGCAGTCGGCCACGTCCCGACAAACAAACCCCTCCCCTCACACTAAGTATGTCTCATGGCTGATCAGAAAAAGAAGATGGACATACGTAGGTCATGTGATGAGAAAAAACAATCAGAAGATCCCCAAACAAACTATCAAGTGGAACACACCAGGCCGAAGTAAGCAAGATCGACCATTTGAAACTCTAAAGAGGTCACAATTAAGCGAGGCCAGTTCAGTGGGCATAACATCGCTTGATGAGATAGAAAAACTCGCCGGAGACAGGAAATCTTGGAGAACTACCAAGCGGCCCCTATGTGTCGTTTAGTGGCACGGGAAATTTGTAGGTAAGATGTGTATGCATGTATAAAGGTGTCTATATACAATGTTCGACAATTAAGTACTGTGACTAATTCATCATCATCATCATTATAATCATCATCAGGCGCCGTGCCGTTGGTAATTATGCTTCTCCAAAGTACACGATCCTTCACGCAGGCCATCACCTCAGTTGGTGATCTCCTCGTACACCATCCCGTCAGACTGTCCAGTATCATTTCTCTTGGTCTTCCTCTTGATCTTCTTCCTTTTATTTTTCCTGTTGTTATAATATTTTCAATGCCCCCTCTTCTATATGAGGCTAATTGCATACAAAATAAAATAAACAACAGTTGAACATATAACATGTATTATAATCAAAGTAAACCCCTTGTGCACTGATACAGCGACTGGCACGATCTAACAAACACTGGAACGACCTTTGCAGTTCTTCTGTTGGTATGACCATTAAACTCAATGTTTCGGTCCTTTGGATGTCATCAGTATCGTCAAAGAAGCGTCCTTTCAACGGTAACTTTAAATTTGGGATTTATATAAAGGCAGGGAAACAAATCTCGGGGATAGGGTGGAGGTTTGAGAAAACACACTTGTTTTTGGGCCAAAATTGCTGTGCAACTACCGCCTGGTGAGCCGGTGCATTATCATGAAGAATAAAAAACTGCCAGATGTTGAATACTCGATTCGGACTCGGAGAATCCTTTTCAATGGGCGTTTCAAAATACTTAAACAAACTTTGGCATTGACAGCCTGTCCCTCATGAATAAATTTTTTGTGAATAACTCCTTTGCTGTCGCAGAAGCACACCAACGTTGTCTTCACTTTCGACTTTTGAAAACGAAATATTTTGCCTTTTGGAGATGATGATGACTTCCACTGAACACATTTGCGTTTAGTTGTGGTATCATACGGGAAAATCATTGTTTCATCCTCTGCAACAGTCAAAGTTAAGAAATGTTTATTTCTGAGACACGTTTCAATGATGTCTTTTGTGTACTCAACATGCTGATGTTTTTGGTCATCAGACAACGAATGTGGTACAAACCAGCAAGTAATATTTCTTTTTCTTGACCAAATCTTATACTAACATTTTAAGATTGGTCTCTCGGTTAACATCAAATTCATTTGCCATCATCTTCTCCATAGTCAAACAACGATCTTCTTGTATCGGTTCCTTGACTTTTTCAACGAATTCCTTATTATGAATAGAAAGTGGGCGTTCATGTCTAGTTGCATTTGTAATCGTTTCCACACCACTTTTGAATCGTGAATACCACCTGAATATCTGTCACGAGATAAACAATTATCCCCCTAAACTTGTCTCATCAATTTAACTGTCTTTATGGCACTTTTTCCGAGTTTTAATCGGAATTTACTGTTAGCTTTTTTGCTCCATGTTGATTACATAACAGTGCACCTCTGACCAGGTCAACAAAATGCCGGCCTGTCTGTCGTTTGCTTATCGGGTGGCGATGAGAAGTTGACAGATGATAGATGAAGGTTGCCTCTTTGGTTTCCATGCTTTGCTTCGTAGATGGCGTTTTTGTCTTGGCCATAACAAATTCAGTCTCATTATTTAATTGTCAGACATAATATACAGGAGTGTTCATGCTAGGATATATGTTTGTTGGTATCTGTGCATGTACATAAGTAATGTGATATATGTTTGTTGGTATCTGTGCATGTACATAAGTAATGTGATATATGTTTGTTGGTATCTGTGCATGTACATAAGTAATGTGATATATGTTTGTTGGTATCTGTGCATGTACATAAGTAATGTGATATATGTTTATTGGTATCTGTGCATGTACATAAGTAATGTGATATATGTTTGTTGGTATCTGTGCATGTACATAAGTAATGCGATATATGTTTGTTGGTATCTGTGCATGTACATAAGTAATGCGATATATGTATGTTGGTATCTGTGCATGTACATAAGTAATGTGATATATGTTTGTTGGTATCTGTGCATGTACATAAGTAATGTGATATATGTATGTTGGTATCTGTGCATGTACATAAGTAATGTGATATATGTATGTTGGTATATGTGCATGTACATAAGTAATGCGATATATGTATGTTGGTATCTGTGCATGTACATAAGTAATGCGATATATGTATGTTGGTATCTGTGCATGTACATAAGTAATGCGATATATGTATGTTGGTATCTGTGCATGTACATAAGTAATGCGATATTTGTTTGTTGGTATCTGTGCACGTACATAAGTAATGCGATATATGTTTGTTGGTATCTGTGCATATACATACGTAATGCGAATCATCTATATATCTATCTACCTGTCTGTCTGTCCTCTCTGTTTGACTGTCCGTCCTTCCGCTCGTCCTCTTGTCTGTCAGTCAGTCTGTCCGCCTCTCTGTCTGTCTGCTTGTTTCCTGGTGCTGAGTTATAGAAGTGATACAACTACTTCATTTAAATAATGTGTGTTTTTAAGAGATTGCAGCCAGAAGAGTAACAATAGTTTGAAAAAGTGGATATTGACAGCAAAATGTATAATTCGATAACGAAAGTTTTAAACAGCAAAATATGCTAGATATACTGATTCTGAAAAACATGTAAATGTAGTAGCAATATTATTCGACATCTGTTATATAATTCATGTAAACATAAAGTTGTACAAATGTTATATTTTGAAAAATAAAATAAAATACTAACCGGCTGTATTGATGTTGTGTAATATGAACATAAAATTAGGTTAGTAAACAGGTTTCTCAAAGTATTTCTGAAATTCTTGCAAAAAATCCCTTTCTTTCAGAACCAATCAACCCAACCATCCATCCTTCCTTCCTTTCATCCAACCTTTCATCCATCCATCCATACATCTATCTATCCATCCATCCATCCATCCATCCATCCATCCATCCATCCATCCATCCATCCATTTATCTGTCTCTGTTTCCTATTCTGAGTACAACTGTCTGTCTCTCTGTATGTCAGTTTATCTGTATTTCTCTGTCTGTTTGTCTGCCTGTCTGTCTGACTATCTAGCTCAGCAGATATAAGGATATACATTCACTTAACTTATGAAAACATCAGATTTATACAACTTTCAGAAATATGAAACATAAATGCAGAACGACAGAATCTAGAATGTTTATATAAGCACTGTTTTACTCAGTGAAGTAGTTGTATTTGCTGTCAGAGCTGTCTAAACATGTCAGTCATGCCGATATGTCTTGTTGTTGTTTCTGTTCTACTTTTCTCTGAGAGAAAGGGCTTCATGTTCTTATTTCCTGAAAAAAAAAATCACTTACCTTCTGTATTCATGTTTCGCAATATGAGAGGGAAAAGTAAACAAAAAATTTAATGAAACGCTGTCCAGTATATTTATGGTTATATTTCCGCTTAGAATATTATATATAATGCTTTTTGTTTTCAAATCAAACAGTAGATCAGGGAAATCATATTGAAAAACAATTTTTTTTTTATATTGAAACATGGACAATTTGATTCAAAGAAAAGGGATATTTCAGGCATACTCAGTATATAACAAAATAAATTAGTATATACATATTTATTTATGAATGAATATATGTCTATTTCAATGAATGTGTGGTTGTGTGTATGTATGTATGTATGTATGTATGCATGTATGTATGTATGTATGTATGTATGTATGCATGTAAGTATGTATGTATGTATGTATATATGTATGTATGTATTATGTATGTATGTATGTATTATCTATGTATGTATGTATGTATGTATCTCTATGCATGTTTCTATATAAATGTAGTTGTGTCTGTATGCATGTATCTATTTATATGTGTATGTATGAATGCATGCATGCATGTATGTAGATGCATGCATATGTATACATATATCAAAGTTTGTGTTTTTGTGTCCATGTGCTATCCATCCATCTATCTATCTATCTATCTATCTATCTATCTATCTATCTATCTATCTATCTATCTATCTATCTATCTATCTATCTATCTATCTATCTGTCTGTCTGTCTGTCTGTCTGTCTGTCTTCCTGCCTGTCTGCTTACCTACCTGTCTTTCTTTGTGTCTGTCTGTCTGTTTGTCTGTTTTGTGCTGCGATTTTACTAATTAAAGTTACCACTTCTTTACATATCTTTTAAGAACAAGAAAAACACAGTACTAGAAGAAATTTTACCAGTTCAGAACAAAGATGTAGTAAAGAAATGTTTTTGATGATTTGTGCAGTTCTGCAGGGGAAATTTGAACTAATGAAGTAGTCATGTTTGATGTGAATATTATGTAAAGGAAACAAGTATTGTTACTGAATGTGATATATACTGGTGTACCAAACTGTTTAAATCCTTATATTTGTATATAAAACAAACAAAAAATTACTTTTTGTAGATAAATGTTATGAAATACATAAGAAAACATTCCGTAGAGAGATTATTATCTGCCTATCTTTTTTATGTCTGTCTGTTTACATATATGTCTGTCTGTCTGAATACTATGTGATCTTAGGATATAGAAATAATGTAAGAACACTCAAGGAAGCTAGGAACAAGTCTGAGATGATCTGACAATGTTCATGTAATAACCAGTGCGTATAAATACGTATTGTAAATGGTAATATTCTTTCATTTGTTGTGAAAAGTGCGTAAATAAATGCCTAATATTTCTTAATATTTGAAATATGCTCATTTGGAACTTAAACTACGAAAATCAATACTTTGTGAAGATACTTACTATCTGCATCCATGTTGTGAAGTACAGCCACAAAATAAATGTATAGAAGTTCTTATGACACTTTCTTCAGTTACCACTGAAACGTGTGTGTTTCTGTGTTTGTTTGTTTGTTTGTTTGTTTGTTTGTTTAAATCTGAAGAACTGCCTTGCTCTACTGCTGACATAGAGATGGGTCTCCTTACACTCAGAACACTCCCATATGTGCTAATCCTTTAACCTCAATGTTGTTCCTAGTCTGTGTTGGCTGATAGTGCCAGTGACACATTGACTGAATACAGCTCAGTCTTTAACCTCAGTGTTGTTCTTAGTTTGTTTTGGCTGATAGTGCCAGTGACACATTGACTGAATACAGCTCTGTCGTTTGCACATATTCTGATTGTCTGCCACTGCCCTTCATTATTCCCCTTTCGCTGAATCTTTGGTGATAGTTCCTGCATTCAAAACTTTGTTGGTTTGTCATTTCCTTGCCTTTGATACCGGCATGTCCTAATCAGTGAATCCATGTTAGGGGAGAGATTTGTGACTCTTTTAGTCTAGCCAACCAATCTCGACTCATCACGTTGTTTTCATTTTTTTGTATTGGCCTACATTCTGAGTCTGATAATATTATGACTTGTGATACTATTTTACTAGCCAGTTTATGCCTTGTGATATTTGCTGGTTTGATATCCAGTTTATGCATTGTGATACTTGATGGTTTTATAGCCAGTTTAGATCTTGTGATACTTGCTAGTTTGATATCCAGTTTATAGCTTGAGTGGTTGATTCAGTCTCCATCCTCATGCTGGCTGTTGGGAAGGCTGTGGACTCGCTGATGACGGAGCATCCATTACGATAGACCACAAATCCCTATCCGCTCCTTTCTTTCTCCACGCGTGATTGATCCAGCTGTACATATACTGTCCAAAAACAGAAACGCATGACTACTTATGACCCAATCTTAGACATAAATTTGATATTTTATAGCTTTTTAAATTGAATAAATATAACATTTTCAAATTGCACACACTAATACCTAAGGGTTTATACACTCCCTTCACAGTTTCTTGCATCTGTGTGATGAGAATTTGTTAGTACCAGGGGTTCTCAAGTTAGTATGGTGTGTGGCCTCTGCTTGCATCGATCAGCGACTGGCATCTCCTGGGCATAGATGAGATCAGATGTCTGATGTGCGCCTGTGGGATGGCTGCCCACTCTTCCTAGAGTGCCTGCCACAGATTACAACGATTGGCTGGAGAAACGTTACGGCGACAAACACGTCTTTGCAGCTCATCCCATAGGTGTTCGATCGGATTCATGTCTGGAGACAGGGATGACCAGGTGAAAGGTGAGAATGTTGTTGGTAGTCAGGAACTGTGTGGTGAACCGTACAGAGTGGTTTCTGGCATTGTCCTGTTGAAACACAGACCTTTTCGCAGCAAAAAATGGAAGGGCATGGGTGTCGAAGAATTTCATTGACGTGTCGTTGCGCATTCAAGCCTCCTTCAGTCTGCACCAATGGACTCCTTCTGTTGAAATTGATCTGCGGTGATGGTCTTCAGCTGAGCCAGTGGCTTGGAAATGGTGGCAAAGTCGACTGATGGTACTCTGCTGCAAGGTGTAAATGCGTAGAAACATGACTTTGACTTTCGCTTGCTTACAGGTGACACATTGCAATGTTTCGTAAATTTTGCGATAGGCTCGCCATAATTGTCTGCTTGAAAATTAACTGAATTTGTTTGTGTAACCTCATCCTTTTATAGGGTTTCATTTGCGTGGGAAGTGAGTTGTGCTCACCACAAAAATCACGGCTTTTCCATAAATGCAACGTGAGTTATTGTAAAAGAAGTGCGTGATCAGCAAGGGCAGCTACTGCTTTCTGACTATACACGAGAATAACAAAATTCACGCTAAATTATGGACCTGATATTTTGGTGGCAATTTTTGATTTGGTTTGAGATACCCGGGAACAATTTTTTGTCCTAACAGTCATGAATCCGATCGGGCGCCTATGGGATGAGCTGCAAAGACGTGTTTGTGGCCGAAACCTTTCTCCAGCCAATCGTCGTGATCTGTGGCAGGCACTCCAGGAAGAGTGGGCAGCCATCCAACAGGCTCACATCAGACATCTGATCTCATCTATGCCCGTAGATGTCAGTTGTTGATCGATGCAAGCGGAGGCCACACAACTTGAGAACCCCTGGGACTAACAAATTCTCGTCACACAGATGCAAAAACTGTCAAGGAGTGTTTAAACCCTTAGGTATTAGTGTGTAAAACTTGAAAATGTTATTCATTCAATTTAAAAAGCTATAGAATATAAAAATTATGGTTGAAATTGGGTCATCAGTAGTTATGGCTGGAGAATGTTTCGGAGACAAAGACGTCTTTGCAGCTCATCCCATACGTGCTCGATCGGATTCACGTCTGTTATGAAAAAAAAGTGTTTCCCGGGTATCTCAAATCAAACCGAAAAGTGTATACTGCCTCCTTTACTTTTTGGAATTACAATAGACTTCATAATGAAAAAATGCTGCACAGGTAACACAGGTATTGACTGGGTACATGGGACCCAACTAGAAGATCTTGATTTTGCTGATGACATAACTCTTATCAGTAATAATGTGAATTCCATGCAAGAAAAAACAGACAGCCTGTCTTCAATGGCTAGCAAAATATGATTTGAAATTAACAAGGACAAAACAAAAATAATGAAAATTACTATTAATCAAAATGGAAAAATACACGTAGAAGGGACATATATTGAAGAAGTCAATCAATTTGCATACCTTAGCAGCTACATAGACCAGGATGGTGACACCAGAAAGGAAGTTAGAATTAGAATTGCAAAAGCAGCATCGCTCTTCAAGAATCTTGAAAACATCTGGCATTCATAAGTTATAAGCATAAAAACCAAGTTAAGACTATTCAAATCAAATGTAATATCCACCCTCATTTATGCATGCGAAAGCTGGAAAACAACTAAAGAAATAGACAAGAAATTAGACTCTTGTGAAAACAAATGCCTAAGGAAAATACTCGGCATCAAGTGGAACGAATTCAAGAACAATGCAGAGATAAGACAGATGACTGAACAACAACCAGTATCATGGGTGATCAGGAAAAGGAGATGGACATATGTTGGTCACATGATGAGAAGAAACAGTCAGATAATTCCAAAGCAAGTTATAAAATGGAACACAACAGGCCAAAGATAAAGAGACAGACTCCGTGAAACTCTGAAGAGGACATTGTTAAGACAGGCCAAATGAACAGGCATAAAATCCCTTGATGGGGTTAAAAGACTCGCCGAAGACAGGAGAAATTGGCGAACTACCCTACGAGCCCTATGTGATTATGTTGTCCACTGGGTTGGATTGTTTAATAATTTGGTCTTTAATTTCTGATTCTGCTCCTCCTGTCGCCCAATTTCAGTATTCTCGGCTGATCGACATGTAAACTGTGATAAGCTGTGGGTGTTTTTCGGCCATCAATCTTGTCGAGACCCACGGGGACATTTTTCAGGGCAGCATATCTGCCCTATGATCTTTTCAGCCTCCGCTATCCATGGGTGACCTCGATTTATCTTTGTAGCTTTGTGTGTCTGAATCTCCTTTTTCAATGTGTGGTCTTCCATGCTCTTGATTCGTATGTTCTCTTTTACTTGTGCGTGTTTATGTTCAGTTTTCACGCTCGTTAACAAACAATAATTAGAGTATAAGTATACAACTATACACGAAGCACTGCAGTAAAGCTGTGATACCAACATTTTTATAAACGAGCGTCGGAAAATCTACATATTCAAACTAAGTGCTTTCTTCGTTTCATACATTATTTTTAACATCGCAACCCTGTTAACCCATGCTTTATCTCCTCTCTCTAATTCTTCGTCCTGTATGTGTTTGTATGATTAAGGCTCACGCCAAAGCGTCAAAACTGTTCCTACTTTTTTTTCCTACTGTATACATTTCATGCTCGTTATGCTCAATAGGTGTCGCATGGCAACCAGTGTGTATCTCTTGAATGTCGGAGAGCCATTCTCTTTGTTTCAATCTTAATTCTCTCCAGCAGCCGGGTTTTTTTGGGCTGTTGATAAAGTGAACACGCCAATGCCATATTTCAACCTCGACATTACCAGCGCTCTCATTGTTGAGAATAGAAGTTTTTATGGTAGACCTAGCGCTTTCATTGTTGAGACAGAAGTTTTTATGGTAGACCCATGTTCGCCATCATTTTTATTGCTGCTAGGCCTTTCGTTGCTTTCAATATCGTATCGTCCACGTGTTCTCTGAAAGATAGGCATCTGTCGTAGGTAACTGCGTTTGTTTGGCATTTGTTAGGTTCAATGTCCTGATGTGATCTCCGTATTTTGTGACGAGATTCACTTGTATGTGTACTATGTCGTGCTTTGACTATGCATCATGTCGTGACTGATTCATTTATCTATGCACTATGTAGTGACGAGATTCACTTGTCTCTGTAGTATGTTGTGACGACACTCCCTTGTGTATTCTCTATGCCGTGCCTTGTCTCTGCAATATGTCGTGATAGATTCACTTGTCTATATCGTGCCTTGTCTCTGCACCATGTCGTGGTATATTCATTTGTCTCCGCACTATGTAGTGATAGATTCACTTGTCTATGTCGTGCCTTGTCTCTGCACCATGTCGTGAGGAGTTTCACTAGTCTTTGCACTAAGTAGTGCCCTGTCTCTGCACTATGACGTGATAGATTTACCTGATTCTGCACTATGTCGTGACGAGATTCACTTGTCTCCGTACTATGTCGTGATACATTCGCTTGTCTCTGTGCTATGTTGTGATAGATTCCCTTCTCTATGCATTGTGTTGTCATGAGATTCACTTATCTCTGTACTATGTCGTGACGTTATTCCCTTGTCTATTAACCGTATGGTGACGAGATTCCCTTATCTCTTCACCAAGTTGTGAAGGGATTCCCTTGTCTTTGTATTATATAATGACGAGATTCCCTTGTCTCTGTAATATGTCGTAACGAGATTCCCTTGTGTATTAAGTATGTCATGCCTTGTCTCTGCACTATCTCGTGATATATTAAATTGTCTCTGCACTATGTCCTACCTTGTCTCAGCACTAGGTAGTGACGATATTCACATGTCTCAGCACTAGGTAGTGACGATATTCACATGTCTCTGCACTATGTGGTGACAGATTCACTTGTCTCTGCACTATGTCGTGACAGATTCACTTGTCTCTGCACTATATCGTGAGGAAGTATTCGTTCGTTTATTATTGTCGTTCAAATTTGCACCAGACATGTCAGGAGACCGTGTGTATGTTTGTATAACAAGTTGGTTCCTGGTAGAGAGACTGAATCTAAGCTACGGAATTTCTGTGTCACGACCTCGTTTCTTTCCGGGTGTCACGATCCCTCACATGTATCTAAGTCTGTCTGTTTAACGGTCTCTATATATGTCTCCCTGCCTATCTATATCAACATCTGTCTGCCTGCCTGTATTCCTGCCTATCTATCATTCTCTCTGTCTGCCTACCTGTCTATCTATATACTTCTCTGTCTGTTTGCATGCCTGCCTATCTATATACTTCTCTGTCTGTTTGCATGCCTGTCTATCTATTTATATACCTGTCTGCCACCTGTCTTTCAATATATGTGTATAT
The DNA here is from genome assembly GCA_009760885.1 of Achatina immaculata. NCBI lineage: Eukaryota > Metazoa > Mollusca > Gastropoda > Stylommatophora > Achatinidae > Lissachatina > Lissachatina immaculata. The sequence continues at coordinate 1,519,358 of CM019698.1, forward strand.
CTGTCTCCTTGAATGTTTACCTATCTATATATCTCTCTACCGAACTGCATATCTATATATTTGTCTGTCTATATGTCGATCTGTCTGTCTTTCTACCTGGCTAGTTATATATATGTCAGTCTGTCTGCATGCCTGCCTCTCTGTCTGCTTCCCTCTGCCTATATATATATATAAGTATGTCTATTTGACTGCCTTTCTGTCTTGTCAGTCTATTTCATCTTTTTGTTGTTGAATTATAGACATATTACAATCACTTCATTTCTTCTTTGTAATAAGCTTACTAGCAAATGTTCACAGATTAATATTTTAGAAATAAACATTGATTCTGTTAAATATTATTCGTTAAAAAATAATGTGCGTAATAAAGTAGTTTTATTTGTGATGAAAGCGATGTAAAAACAATATTAACACAAACGTGAATGTGTGATACATTGTTCCTTTTTGTTTACGAGAAATTGTTACTGACTTAAATTGTTCATGTGAAATAAATGTTTCTTACAGGCTGTAATAATTTTTGGAAGTACACATGGACAGTGTAAATGAATAACAACATTACTGAAATTATTTATAAAGTTAATGAAAGAACTTATAAGAAAAGATACAGAAGTTTTAGAAATAAACAAAATTATTTCTCAGAGGTAATTTTCAAGAACTGTTTGTTCGTATACTCAAAATCTTAATATTTTATTTCAGAAACATTTCTAAATATTAATTAATTAGTTTTGTTTCATTGTTTGTTTGTTTATTTGGTTGTGTATTTGTTTTTTTTTAATTAGCGTATTTTAGTCCGTTAGCACGTACATTCATCATCCATCCATCCATCCATCCATCCATCCATCCATCCATCCATCAATCCATCCATCTATTCATCCGTCCATCCATTCATCCATCCATCCATCCATCCATCCGTTCATCCATCCGTCTATCCATCCATCAATACATCCATCCATCCATCAATCCATCAGTCCGTCCATCCATCCATCCTTCCGTCCATCCATCCATCCTTCCGTCCATCTGTCCGTCCATCCATCCGTCCATTCGTTCGTCCGTCCGCCATACATCCATGTATCCGTCAATCCATCCATCCAATGTCACATTCATCCAAATAAACGTACTAAAAAGTAAATGTATATTTCGTATAATTCTGCTGTCAATAAGTTCAGTAATGAAGTAAACGATATATATTAGTTCTGTAAAGTTTGTTGATGTAGAAATAAGCAAACTGGAAGTCAGCTTCCATATTGTTTTACCACACAATGAATTATATCTGTTTTGGGAATTTAAACACTTTCCATCAATAAAATATTTTTAAAATATGCACAGGAAAAACAAGAACATAGGACAAACATCATTAAAATAATTTCAGATGTTCTTACAAAGATACGAGGGTTTCCACTGAGTTATTATTCGGATATATTTGTACTTAAAGAAAACTGATGATCTAATGCCCCTGGTAATTCACCGTGAAAACAGAAAATACTTTAACAACTAAAACACTACTTCAGAAAAGTAACTGTGTACATCGGTCAGTCAGTGTTCTTTAATGTCATAAATATTGAATATTAAAAAAGAATTAAGTGATGAACTATGTATCTATGTATATATATATATATATATATATATATATATATATATATATATATATATATGTATATATGTATGTATGTATGCATGTGTGTATGTATGTATCCATGTATGTATGTATGTATGTATGTATGTATGTATGTATGTGAGTATGTACACACGCATGCACGTAAGTAGGAACGAAAGTCTGTGTTTATGGTTATGTGCGACTGTGTCTGTATGGACGTGTGTATGTTTGTAGACATGTGTGTATATTTCTGTATGTGACTATCTGTGTATGTATGCATCTTTGTTTCATGTTTGCGCGCGTATGTGTGTATGCATGTATGTATGTATGTGTATGTATGAGTATATATATTCATTCATTCATTCATTTGCACGTCCCTTGCGGAACTTTGCCTATCTAACAGCACTCATGTAGGCCTCTCGGTTGTGAGCAAGATGGTCTGCTGCTGCGGCATCCATTTCCAGATCGTCAACATTGTCTTGCGGCCGCCTTTGTCTTGGTCTTCCTCTCTTTCTTTTTCCCATTATGTACCCTTCCAAGAACGTCTTCTCTAAATTATCATGACGTTTAATGTGGCCAAAATATTTAAGTTTTCTCTCTTTAATCCTCTTTACTAGCCAGCTTTCTTCAATATTAAATTCTTGTAGTATGGATATATTTGTTCTTTTTTGTGCCCATGATATTTAGAGAACTCTTCTATAGCATTTACATTCAAAGGCATTTATGTGTTTCTCAGCTGTTTTGTTATGTGTCCAGGTCTCACAGGCATATGTTGCGATGGGAAAGATGCATGCCCTTAAAAATCTTATTTTTGTAGTTCTGTCTACTCCTCTCCACAGATTCTTTAGTTGTTTTACTTTCTGAAGAGCGATAGATGCCCTCCTTTTAATTTCCCTCATTGTATCTCGATTATTAGTTAGAAGTGATCGAAGATATTCAAAACTCTCCACTTCTTCCAGTTTTTCCTCATTGATCCATATTTCACTGCCTTGTTTGTTTTGTCAGTTGTCATCAATTTACTTTTCTTTGCATTAAGATAGAGGTTTTGCTCTTCGCTGTTCTTACGACTGACATAATTAATTTTTCCATTTCTTTTTCTGTTGTGGACAGTAATACTGTTTCATCAGCATATCTAAAGTCTGGTATTTCATAACTTCCAATTGTTATAGCATCGTAATATTCTTTGTCTACAAGTTCTCTAACATTCCTCATTATATTTTCAGTATACAAGTTAAATAAGTAAGGTGACAATATGCACCCCTTACAGACCCCTTGTTTTATATCAAACCAAGTTGTTGTTTCACCATTTATTCTTACTGCTGCTTGTTGGTCTAGATACAGCATCGATGTTAATTATATCAAATGTGTTGGAAATCTCATTTTTTTTCCAGTATTTCCCAAAGTTTCTGGTGTTGTACACAGTTAAATGCCTTTGAGCAATCTATAAAGTCTAAATATAGATTCACATTAAACTCTCTGCAATTCTCTATTAGTAAGCTTTTATTGAATATATATGATCTCTTGATCATCTTCAATGCCTGAGTATATTTATATAAGTGCACACATTTGCGTGTGCGTGTGTGTATGTATGTAAGTATGTATGTATGTATGTATGTATGTATGTATGTATGTATGTATGTATATATTCATGGATGTATATATGCATGTGTGTACTCATGTATATACGTATTTATGTACTCGTGTGTATGCCTGTATGTATGTATGTAGAAGGTGCGACAAAAAAGAAACGGAACTGATCAGTTCACAAGCGTGTGGCGTACATGAGATAGATATCTCTTCTACTCTACTTCGAAGTAATCTCCATCCATCCCCAATGTAGCAGTCACTGAGATGACAGAAGTCCCGGAATGTTACTAAATATTTTAGAAGAAATGTCGTTCACTTTAGAGGTTACATGTCTTTGAATGTCTTGAAAATCATCAACGCGCTTCCCTTTGGGGGCGGCTTGAGCTTAGGAAACAACATGTAATCTACAGGAGCCAAACCTTGCGTGGAAGAAGGATATTCACGACGAGGGCCGAATGCTCGAGGTAGTTATCATCCAAAATATGCCAATCTCAAGATACTTTCAAATTCTGTCTCACAAGATGGATGCGCTTCAGTAAACGCTCTATGGTAGCCTTTTTGTAGAAGCCACTGACAGTGACATCCTGTGGCAGGAAATCATTGTGAGTCATCAATTCACTGTCAACGAATGTGATGAGTTGGGTCTCCATCTTTGAGTGTTTTTAAGGCAAAGTTTCTTTGGTCGAAGGGAGTTATCCGATTGTAATTCCAAGTTTTGTCTTTTAGTTTCGGGATCAAAAAACAGAAAGACTCTTAACCTACCATTATTGTATCCAGGAAATACGAGTCACCGTTTCCTTTACACTGAAGTCGAGAACGGTTTCCACACGATGAGTTTTTTGCTCAGATGTTTTGTGCATGTCGAATTTCAAGCAAACTTTCCTTCTCAACAAACCCTTCTCCAGAATGATCCTAATGCTTCCTTGGCTAATATTTAGCTCCCTTTTCCATCATTGTCGGTGTCAGTCGTTCGTTGAAGGCCACAAATAGTTGAACATTTTCCATAATGTTGCTGCTTCTGGCTGTTTTAGGACTGCCACTCTGCATGTCTTTCCCATCGCAACATATGCCTGTGAGACATGGACACTTAACATATGCCTGTGAGACCTGGACACTTAACATATGCCTGTGAGAACTGGACACTTAATATATGGCTGTGAGAACTGGACACTTAACATATGCCTGTGAGACCTGGACACTTAATATATGCCTGTGAGACCTGGACACTTAACATATGCCTGTGAGACCTGGACACTTAATATATGGCTGTGAGAACTGGACACTTAACATATGCCTGTGAGACCTGGACACTTAACAAAACGGCTGAGAAACACTTAAATGCTTTGAATGTAAATGCTACAGAAGAGTTCTTCAAATATCATGTACACAAAAAAGAACAAATATATCCATACTACAAGAACTTAATATTGGAGAAGGTTGGCTAGTAAAGAGGATTAAACAGAGAAAATTGAAATATTTTGGACACATTAAACGTCATGAAATTTATACGTGTCTATTTTGTCGAATATTTAATCAGGATATTTAAGAGTAATTTTCTAAGTGTACTACTCTATGGAAGTGAATGCTGGAAAATCACCAGAACCATAGAAAACACGTTGAATTCTTTCCAGACTAAATGTTTACGAAGAATTAGAAAAATATTTTGGCCAAACACCATAAGAAATAACATCTTGTTGGCAGAAAAGCAGATGAAGCCACTGACAAAAATTACTGAGGAAAGACGCTGGCGATGCTTGGGACATGTGCTCCGAATGACTGACAACTCACTACCAAAAATAGCACTAAGATGGACACCACAAGGGAACAGAAGTAAGGGTAGACCAAAAGAGACATGGAGAAGAACAGAAAGGTTGTTGAGCATTAGAGGGCTCACCTGGGCAAGAGCAGAAAAAAAGGCGAAGGACAGGTAGTTGTGGAAAACCATCGCGGAAGCCCCATGTGCCCTGGGCATTTAAGGTCCACAGAGAGAGATTTTGTCGCAATTTGCATGTTTGCAATATTTGTATGTATGTATATGGCATATTTATGTATTTATGTATGTATGTATGTATGCATGTATATATGTATGTACGTAGAACTTATCTATCTATCTATCTATCTATCTATCTATCTATCTATCTATCTATCTATCTATCTATCTATCTATCTATCTATCTATCTATCTATCTATCTGTCTGTCTATCTGTCTGTCTGTCTGTCTGTCTGTCTGTCGTCTGTCTGTCTGTTTGTCTGTCTATCTATCTATCTATCTATCTATCTAATCTATCTATCTATCTATATCTATCTATCTATCTCTATCTATCTATCTATCTATCTATCTATCTATCTATCTATCTGTCTGTCTGTCTGTTTGTCTATCTGTCTATCTGTCTATCTATCTATCTATCTATCTATCTATCTATCTATCTATCTATCTAATCTATCTATCTATCTATCTATCTATCTAAATGTATGTGACTGTGTCATTTTCTTTGCTTTATCTGTCATGTATAACGAGAAGACCACCTATCGTTGAAATAAATCTTCTAAAGACAAGTTAATTTAAATTTCCTCTAACTTTTCTACTAATACTTCCGGTAATGAAAGAGCTATACTACTTCCAAAAAAGTGCGTTGAAGTGAAAGAAATCACAACGTATTTTAGGATTGTAAATTTCTAGCACAAACCAGAAAAGTCTTTATATTATCGAAACTGAAATGCTTACCTTCTGTATTAATGTTATGAAAAATGTAAAGAAACAAGGATTAGTTCAGAAGTTGGAGAAACTATTTCTGACGTTCTTATAACATTTCTCTTCAAAGACAGAACACAAATATTAAGATAATTAGTCAGTAAATTAATTGTTTATTAATTTCTAGTTGTACAAATATGTCCAAACATTTTATTTTACAAATATATTCGAACACAGAACCTTAAATAAATTGAAATGTTTAATTTACATGGATGTATGCATGATGCATGTATGTATGCAACTACGTATATAATATGGATGTATGTGTGTACGTATCAAAGTGTGTGTATATATGTATGTGTATGTATGTATGCATGCGTATGTACGTATCTGTATATATGATGTATTAATGTACGCATTTATGTATGTGTATATGTATGCATATATGCATGTATGTAAATATGTATGAATGAATGTATGTATTTATGTATGTATGTATGTATGTATGTATGTATGTAAGTATGTATATACTTATGTATTTATGTATGTATGTACGTATATATGTATTATGTATGTATGTATGTATATATGTATGTATGTATGTATGTATGTATATATGTGTGAATGTATGTATGTATTTATGTGTTATGTATATACGTATGTATGTATGCATGCATGTATTATGTGTTTATGTATGTATGTATGTATGTATGTATGTATGTATATATACATCTATGTATGTACGTGTGTTGGAATATATATATATATTTTTTTTTTTATTTATTTACGTATATATTTATGTATGTGTGTATGTTTATATATTTGTATGTATGTATGCATGCATGTATGTATGTATGTATGTATGTATGTATGTATGTATGTATGTATGTATGTATGTTTGTATATATGTACGTACATATGTGTTTATATGTATACATGTATATATGTATGTTTGTATTTGTGTATTTGTGTATTGATGTATGTGTATATGAATGAGTGTATGCATGTATCTATATGTATGTATGTGTGTATAAATGTTTGTGTTTGTATGTACGACTGTGTCTATGTATGTATGTATGTATATATGTGCATGTATGTGTATGTAAGTATGCGTGTAATGTACACATTTGTATATCTATATGGATACATATGTGTATGTATTTATGTACTTGTGTATGTATTTATATAACCTTATGCTTGGATAACACATTAAACGTCATGATAATTTAGAGAAGACCGTATTGGAAGGATACATAATGGGAAAATGAAAAAGAGGAAGACCGAAACGAAGATGGCTGCAAGACATCGTTGATGATCTTGAAATGGATGCATCAGCAGCAGGCCATCTTGCTCACAACCGAGAGGCCTACAGGAGTGCTGTTTGGGAGGCAAAGTTCCGAAAGGGACATGCAAATGAATGAATGAATGAATATGCTTGGATCTATCTAGAGGCAACTACAGATGGGAAAAAAGATCTTGTTACGGAAACTCGCAGAGAAGCCAACGAGCATCAGGGATGCCAACTCCGAGTAGCTCATATGTCGGCCCCAAACGTGACAAAGATTGGATTCTGGAAAATGAGAACGACGGCAGCACCAACAAAAACTACTCAGGTCATCCAAAGAAATGAAGAGATACCATCTAAACGTACTGGGCATCAGCGAAATGCGATGGCCAGAGGCAGGTAAATGATCGGCCGAAAACGGTAAGTTAATAATACATTCAGGCAGAAATGATGTTAAAATCCGTGATTGGATAGGTATTATTATGTCAAACGTAGCAGCAAAAAGCCTTGTAGAATTGGAACCAGTGAACAAAAACAAATGTATGTATGTATGTACTCGTGTGTATGTGCTTATGTATGTAGGTGGAAGGTGCGACAAAAAAGAAACGGAACTGATCAGTTCACAAGCTTGTGGCGTACCTGAGGTAGATATCTCTTCTACTCTCCTTCGAAGTAATCTATGTATATAGATACAACCTAAGACACGGAAGAATGACAATAATACAGTGTTATGCAGCCAAGAATGATGCAGATGATGATGTGAAAGACGACGACTTTTATCACCAGCTACAACAAATCATCAACAAAGTCCCTAAACACGACATCCTAATTGCTATGGGGGACTTCAATGCTAAGGTAGGGAAGGATAATACCGACGTTGAAAAAGTGATGGGGAAAGAAGGAATTGACATGGTTAATCAGAATGGAGAAAGATTCATTGAAATATGTCTAACAGAGGGCATGGTCATTGGAGGCACAATATTCCCACACAAAGAGATACATAAAACAACGTGGATATATCTAGATGATAGAACTAGAAACCAGATAGATCATTTTTGTATTAGAAAGCAATACAGAACATCTCTCATAGATGTAAGGGCTTATAGGGGTGCAGATGTCAACAGTGATCACAACCTGTACATAAGGAAAATAAAACTAAAATTGAAAAGCCAACACAAGAAATCAGTACACAAAAAGATAAACAGCCACAGCCTACAAGAAGAAAATACTAACATTAATTTCAATCATGAACTTGCCAATCATTCCAAAACATTGAAGATGAGGAGATAGGTATAAATGAATTACGGAATTCTTACAGCACAGCCATAATCACAGCAGAAAAAGCAAGCGCTGGACTGAAAAAACCAAATAGAAAAGCATGAATATCAGATAAAACATCGAAGTATATACATGAAAGACGAGCAGTCAAATTAGATATGTTGAATGCAAAAACAGATCTTGGAAAAGATCTGGCGAAAGCAACATACAAAGAACTAGACAAGAAAATAAAATGTTCAGCTAGAAGGGATAAAAGAGAATACATAGACAATATGGCGAAAGAGGCAGCAACCCTTAGCAAAACTGGAACCCTATTAACATCAAATAAAGACCAAAAGCAGAGATGGGCTGAACACTTCCAAGAAATACTTAATCGACCACACCCAAAGAATTGTTAAACCTTGAAACTGACTTACCAGCCCCACAACTAAATGTCAACTTAGATAAAATTAAATTGCATAAAACTGAAACAGCAGTGAATTTAATGGCTAACAACAAAGCTGCAGGTGAAGATGAAATAACATCCGAAATGCTGAAAGCTATCAATAGTGACAACATGAGACAACTACAGAGAATGTTTAACAAGATTTGGAAAGAAGAAAAGGTCCCTTCTAATTGAAAAAAGGAATCATTCTAAAAATAAAAAAGGCAACCTTATTGACTGTAACAACTGGAGAGGAGTAACCTTTATGTCAGTTGTGTCACAATTATTTTGCAAGGTCATTTTGAATAGACATAAATATATAGTGGATACTGCAATGAGAGAAGAACAAGCAGGATTTCGAAAATGGAGAAGCTGTCTCGACAAGATATTTACTCTAAGAATAATACTTGAAGAACATATTGAAAAGCAGAAACCATTAATACTGAACTTCATAGACTTTAAAAAGGCATTTGATAGCATACAATGAGATTCATTATGAAGAATTTTATGTCTATATGGAATACCATCTAAAATTGTCAACATCATTAAGGACTTATACAATGGATATGTTTGTGCAGTCAAGACAGAAGAAGGGATGAGTGAATGGTTCCAGATTGAAACAGCTGTGAGAAAAGGATGTATACTGTCTCCTTTTGCTTTTTGGGATTACAGTAGACTTCATAATGAAAAAAATGCTGCACAAGTAACACAGGTATTGACTGGGTACATGGGACTCGACAAGAAGATCTTGATTTTGCTGATGACATAACTATTATCAGTAATAATGTGAATTCCATGCAAGAAAAAACAGATAGCCTGTCTTCAATGGCTAGCAAAATAGGACTTGAAATTAACAAGGAAGAAACAAAAATAATGAAAATTCCTATTAATCAAAATGGAAAAATACACATAGAAGGGACAGATATTGAAGAAGGCAATCAATTTGCATACCTTGGCAGCTAAATAGACCAAAATAGTGACACCAGAAAGGAAGTTAGAATCAGAATTGCAAAAGCAGCAACGATCTTCAAGAATCTTGAGAACATATGGAATTCAAAAGTTATAAGCACAAAAACCAAATTAAGACTATTCAATTCAAATGTAATATCCACCCTCATTTATGCATGCGAAAGTTGGAAAACAACTAAAGAAATACAAATACAATCTCATGGGTGATCAGTAAAAGGAGATGGACATATGGTGGTCACTTGATGAGAAGAAATGATCAGAGAATCCCAAAACAAGCTATAAAGTGGAACATAACAAGCCAAAGAAAAAGAGGCAGACCGCGTGAAACTCTGAAGAGGGCATTCTTAAGGGAGGCCAAATTAACAAGCATAAAATCGTTTGAGGAGATTGAAAGACTCGCCGGAGACAAGAAAAATTGGCGAACTGCTTTACGAGCTCTATGTGACGTTTAACGGCACGGGAAGGATATAAGATAAAATGTATTTATGTATGTATGAATGTATGTATAAATGTATGTATGCATGTATGTATGTATGTGTGTATGGTTGTATCTATATGTAAAATATTTCTATACATGTTATAATCGAATTATAAAAGGTCATAATGGGTCCTTCTTCTAGAGAGGGGACAGTGACAGACCAAACTGTGCCTCGGGTGGAAATCCTTATCTCCAACCTTCTTCACATCCAAAGTATCAAAAAATTACTTCTATGTGTCGGGAACAGTGCTAATCTTTATCCTAAACATGAAATGGGATCCTCTCTACTCTGTGTTTGGAACAGTGCTAATTTTTAGCCTACATATGAAATGGGATCCTCTTTAATCTGTGTTGGGAACAGTACTAATCATTAGCCTACAGATGAAATGAGATCCTCTCTAATCTTTGTTGGGAACAGTGCTAATCTTTAGCCTACAGATGAAATGGAATCCTCTCTAATCTATGTTGGGAGCACTCCTAATCTTTAGCCTATAGATGAAATGGAATCCTCTCTAATCTATATTGGGAGCACTCCTAATCTTCAGCCTACAGATGAAATGGAATCCTCTCTAATCTATGCTGGGATCACTCCTAATCTTTAGCCTATAGATGAAATGGAATCCTCTCTAATCTATATTGGGAGCACTCCTAATCTTCAGCCTACAGATGAAATGGAATCCTCTCTAATCTATGCTGGGATCACTCCTAATCTTCAGCCTACAGATGAAATGGAATCCTCTCTAATCTATGTCGGGAGCACTCCTAACCTTTAGCCTACAATTGGAATGGGACTCGAGTTATAGCTGCACGTGGCCCCCACTTCCACACTGCCCGTCCCCGACCTAATATTTAACCCAGGGTCTTTACCTTCATGGCCAGTTATTCTTAAATCGACTACCCCCATACAAACAACAGATATCCAGAACTCCTAATCAATCCTTCATCTTTCATTCAAGTCCATCCTCCACCAACAATCAATTACAAGATCCTAACACTATTTTCATCAAACAAAAAAGCAGAACAACTTTATTACTGAGATACATCTCTCCAACACCAAGAAAATATTTTCCAACAAAACTTGCACCAAGCAGAACCAGTACTCAAAGTTAATTTATTAACAATGTTGACAATTGCAGTAAATAACTATATAAATAAAAACCAGTTTCGTACACAGTTATCATCATACTTAGACATTAAAAGAAGCAGAGACTACAGGACAAGGAATAGTTAAATAAATGTGCAAAAAAAAGTTAATTTAAATTTACTATAACTCTGATTCTGACAGTTTCAGTAATGCAAGAGATATATTAGTTCTAAGAGGTATACTGAGATATAAGTTGGGTATATATTTTTTAACATAAATGTGCCACATCTTTGTATTCGATGAATTTTAATACTTACCAGCTGTATTGATGTTGTGGGATATGGATAGTGAAGAGGATAGTACAGAAGATAGTGAAAGTATTTCAAACGGTCATATAACAGTATTTTGTGACAGAATGTTTATTTTGTTGCAGAATGTGGGTTATAAACCCTGTTGTTGTGGTCAAAAGTCTTGACCATAACTCAGTTATTTAAGCGAGTACGGAGGAAGTTATCTCTTTGTTCTGATTGGCTGTTTGAGCACGAGCTTTGAGCTTGGGGATTCACGAAAGGGACTTCGTTACGAGCGCTTGAAGAGAGAGGTTGTGTGTTAAGAGTTGTTCTGGGACGTCTGTTAGAATGGTTTGATTCCTAGTGGAAGTATCTGGTTGCTTGTCCTTTTAGGACACAAGCTTTTGTTAGAGTTGCTATGTAGTTTTGTAAGTTGATTCGTCCCTGTGGACATAGAATAGATTCGTGATAGATGGTATGTTGGAGTTGTTGGTGAATATGAAGTTAGTAAGTTTTTTGATGCTGTGTGATAGCGTGAGTGTCTCATGGCGGTGTTAATAATCGGGGCAATTTTTATGTTATTAATTTTTGATTGTCTCATCACTTTCCAGTCCACGTCCTTATACAGCACACATTTACAAATGGGGACTTCATCATTAAACTTTTGTTGAATTTTGTAACTGCTGAATCATGTGCTCTTGGATTCATGTTGAGTGTGCCAACTGTGGTGTTGAGTTGAGCTGTTACTCATGTACTGGCCATATCCGTGTATTGATTTGTAGTGATATGTTATTGTTATGTGGGTTGTCATTGTTACATGGTGTATATTAATGTAAAGTGTTGTTGTCACGTGTGAAACAGTAAGTCAATGTCTCCTCTGCAATAGTGATGTGAAGTATCCAAAAGTCAGAACTAGTTAGTTGGTGTGTACCACATCTACCCACCGTCGTATAGTAGATGCGATATACATCAATAGTAGGCCAACATCAGGCCCAGTACTTGTAACACGTGGTTAGTGGTAGCTTTTAGTTCAACACGTTACAGTTTCACTTTAGAAAAAGAAAATTGAAACAAAAAATATAGTAGTACAAATAATATGTTCTATCGCAGTTTCATGCTCTTATAAAACTGTCTTTTTTTGTTTGGTTACATTTATAAACATGTGTATAGACCAAGTATCTTGGCTCACCAGAGTGGTCATCTCCGAGCTTGGCAGAGGATGTAGAGAATGGACGGGAGACAACTCTGAGTTTGCATTTCAAGATCTCGTTTACACTCACACTCTTGGATGTACGCTGCGGCACGGGGGGGGGGGGGGGAATTCACAGGGCTGCCCTGAATACAATGACGCCGGAGTCTAATACTGAACCTTTGTTTACCTTCATGCTCAACCACATGTCTCAGCCATCTTCACGGACGGTTCAGTGCTGAAAGACAAAAAGAGTAGATGGGGCTTTGTTGTCTGTAGGCGAGGTAGACTGGTGGTACATCAAGGGCCCTCTACACGACGACATGAGCATGTAGATGAGAACTTAGGCAGTGACCAAGCCCCTGTCCTGGCTAGTTTGACAAGATGATGTGTACGATGACAGACTCTCAAAACTTCGCAGAACAGAGGTGGGTTTGTTACGTCATGAATGGGTCAGCTCTTGCTACAATCCCGTCACACCAAACTGACGTGGGTATATTGCCCATGGCATACGTGAGTGAAAGGAAGTGAAGTAGCAGACCATGATATCGTATATCTTATATCCTTCCCGTGCCGTTAAACGTCACATAGGGCTCGTAAAGTAGTTTGCCAATTTTTCTTGTCTTCGGCGAGTCTTTCAACCTCATCAAAGGATTTTATGCCTGTTAATTTGGCCTCTCTTAAGAATGTCCTCTTCAGAGTTTCACGTGCTCTGCCTCTTTTTCTTCGGCCTGTTGTGTTCCACTTGATAACTTGTTTTTTGATTCTCTGATCATTTCTTCTCATCAAGTGACCACCATATGTCCATCTCCTTTTACTGATCACCCATGAGACTGTATTTGTATTTCTTTAGTTGTTTTCCAACTTTCGCATGCATAAATGAGTGTGGATATTACATTTGAATTGAATAGTCTTAATTTGGTTTTTGTGGTTATAACTTTTGAATTCCATATGTTCTCAAGATTCTTGAAGATCGTTGCTGCTTTTGCAATTCTGATTCTAACTTCCTTTCTGGTGTCACCATTTTGGTCTATTTAGCTGCCAAGGTATGCAAATTGATTGACTTCTTCAATATATGTCCCTACTATGTGTATTTTTCCATTCTGATTAATGAGAATTCTTTTTTTTTCTTGCATGGAATTCACATTATTACTGCTAAGAGTTATGTCATCAGCAAAATCAAGATCTTCTAGTTGGGTCCCATGTACCCAGTCAATACTTGTGTTACCTGTGCAGCATTTTATCATTATGAAGTCTATTGTAATCCCAAAAAGCAAAAGGAGACAGTATACATCCTTGTTTCATGCCTGTTTCAATCTGGAACCATTCTCTCATCCCTTCTTCTGTCTTGACTGCACAAACATATCCATTATAGAAGTCCTTAATGATGTTGAAAATTTTAGATGGTATTCCATATAGACTTAAAATTCTCCATAATGAATCTCTGTGTATGCTATCACATACCCGACCATGTTGCCCTTAACTCTATTACAGCGGGCGTGATCCCTTTGGTCGGGACGGACATACTAAAGTCAGTGGCCAAATAACTGGTGTAGGTGGAGGAAAGGGCATCTGTTGATAAGATAAATCAATAGAGGATGAAGTCTAGAGGTGGGAGGGATGGGAAAGGAAGAGCAAGATGGATGGTTGGTAGAATTCGAGGTTGTCAGAACCAACATCTGTCTGGTACATGATCATACTCTCCAATGGTTACTGAAACAGAGAACAGAGCATGTGTGGGTGTGGCCAGAGTGTGATGATGCTAAGTCCTAGATTCAAGTCTCAAGATGTCTATTAATGTCCTAATTAACAACAGGGAACAGAGCACGTGTGGGTGTGGCCAGAGTGTGATGATGCTAAGTCCTAGATTCAAGTCTCAAGATGTCTATTAATGTCATAATTAACAACAGAGAACAGAGCATGTGTGGGTGTGGCCAGAGTGTGATGATGCTAAGTCCTAGATTCAAGTCTCAAGATGTCTATTAATGTCATAATTAACAACAGAGAACAGAGCATGTGTGGGTGTGGCCAGAGTGTGATGATGCTAAGGTCTAGATTCAAGTCTCAAGATGTCTATTAATGTCATAATTAACAACAGAGATGCAAAAAATATCCAACAGAGTAGCAGAATGTCACAGTGACCATTTCTTGGTTGGAGTAAAAATGAAGAAGAAGCTCCTAAGATCTTCTACAGCAAAAGAACCTGAACAAACAAAATAGTAGATAGAGATGAACTAAGAGAAGAACTAAGAGAAGAACATACAAAAAAGAAACATAATGAAGAGATAAAAAAGACGAATAGTGTCTAGAAAATAATCACTACAAGGACAATAACGAAAGATGGGAATCCATTAATCAACCTACAAAATAATTATCAGCAGAAACATGTCTGAGATGGGAGGGACAAAAGTAATTGGTTAAATAGTATTTGTGAGGAAGCAGTACAAAAGAAAAGGTCCAAGGAATGTAAGACTGGCTGAATGATCTAAACCAGTGGTTCTCAGCTTGTGGTCCACGGAACCTGTGGTGAGCGTCTGCGACAAAAACAGAAAGAACAAGCACATAAATAGAGAGAACGTCAATCCGGATTTGAGATCAAAAATAGAAATACTGAACCAAATGTGGAAGCGAGTGTTCGGAATAAAAAGATGCAACATTTCTCACACCATGTTTAGGTTGATTAGTTGTTGCATATTTCATATTCTGTTCATTTGTTGCAACAAGTTGGAATGTTAATTGCTCTCTATTTTTCTATTATTTCTAAACTAAATTATTACCATTTTAAAGGTTCATTAAATGTTTCTTGTGTTTTTAGTGACCTGTACTTTTTTACTCATTAAAGGTTACCATGTTTTAGGAAAAAATATTTTGCATTGAAAGCACATGGGTACCATAACGATATGAAAGTTTTCTAAAGTATTGGGGTCCGTGACCTGGATTTTAAACAGCAGGGGGCACGCAGACTTTTGTTAATTGGAAACCGCTGACTAAAACAGTACTAACAAACAATATGAATATAGATAGGCGTGTAGAGACAACAAGAATATAGAGAGATATGTTGAGATAACATGAATATAGAGAGGCATGTAGACACAACATGAATATAGAGAGGCATGAAGAGACAAAGAAGAATATAGAAATTAATGTAGAGACAACAAGAATATAGAGAGGTATGTAGAGACAACAATAATATAGAGAGACATGTAAAGACAATACAAATTGTGTTCGAAACCAAAAACGAAAGTACATGAGAAACAAGAAATGGAGACGATCCACGAAAATAAAGAAGCGAGAAAATGTTGAAGGATGTTAGTGCAATAAAGAAAGCGGTTTAACACCAGACAAGTATTTTGTTAGACAGTAAAAGTGAAATGATAACAATTATGTGAAAATGTGTGACGTGTGAAGTGAAATGATAACAATTATGTGAAAATGTGTGACGTGTGAAGTGAAATGATAACAATTATGTGAAAATGTGTGAGGTGTGGGAAGACTGTTTCTAGCAACTGTTAAACTACGAAGACCCTTCTAGCACCCAACACCAGACAGCCACATGTGACCCCGATATAGATGACCCGGGCATGGAAGAAATCCCACCCCCAGCTTGGAAACAACAAGGAAGTAGGCTCTGAATAAATATACTCAAAACTGATCAAGGAATGAGGAGTGATACTGATGTAAGCATTAAGTTCCCTCACACAACAGATATGGACAGAATAGAAACTCACAGGGGAATGAAAAGAATCATTGAAAATCCCTATTTGTAAGAACGGAGATTAAAAACTGTATGAAAACTATAGTGGTATATCATTAAGCGGGCTCATCAAGCTATAATATTATTAAACAGGATAAAAGCTTATATGGAAGAAATCTTAAGGGGTTCTTAGGTCAGATTCACAAATAGCAGGTCTACAATAGACCAGATATTCTTCTTGTGAAAGAAAACCGAAAATAAAAAAAAAAGTTTGGAATACGGAAAGAAAGTCCATGATATTTTCAAAGATTTCATAAAGGGATGACATAGCATTTACAGAATTAGGCTATATAATGAATGAGTGTGAAATATCTGTAAAGCTCAGAAACATAATAAAGAGTTATATAGAAGACTGAGAAAGCAAAGTGATATATAAAGGAAGGAAAAATCAGATTAATTCCAGATACGAGCAGTTCTGAAGCAAGGATACGACCTGCCCCCAGTAATGTTTCATCTGGTCCTTGGAAACAAACTAAGAACAAACGAAATAGATCAGATCTTAAATGACAGAACGAACATACAAGGATATGGACGATAATTTAGATATAGCAGGAGAAACGTAGCATGATAGCACTAACATGTTCAGTAATCTAAAGTTACAGTCAGTAAGAGTGAGGCTAAAGATGGATCAGGAGGAAGGTGAATACATGAGAATTCATAGATCATATAAAAATGAATATAGAAACAAAAAATATAAAGGCAGAAAAAACACACAAAAAAAACAGACTTTTATAAGTACATATGAGCAATATTGAATAGCTCCTACACTGTAAGGAATCAGAAAAGGGCTAGAACATAAACTAGAAACAGGATATAGTGGTGTGAAGATACAGCTATTCCGCTCTTCGGAAAGCTCTTGAAGTTGTCAATGACAATTTAACTTATCTCTATAGGTAGCTGCGCATTTTATGTGTTATAGTATAATGTTTAGAGGTAGCTGGAGTTCATATGTGTTGTAGCATAATATTTACAGGTAGATGGAGTTCTTATGTGTTCATTTATTCATTTGCTTGTCCCTTGCCTCCCTAACAGCACTCCTGTAGGCCTCTCGGTTGTGAGCAAGATGGCATCCATTTGCAGATCATCAACGATGTCTTGCAGCCATCTTCGCCTTGGTCTTCCTTTCTTTCTTTTTCCCATTATATATCCTTCCAAGACGGTCTTCTTCAGATTATCATGACGTTTAATGTGTCCAATATATTAAAGTTTTCTCTCTTTGATAATCTTTACTAGCCAGCCTTCTTCAATATTAAGCTCTTGTAGTATGGATATATTTTTTTCTTTTTGTGTCCATGGTATTTGAAGAACTCTTCTGTAGCATCAAAGGCATTTACATATTTCTCAGCTGTTTTGTTAAATGTCCAGGTCTCACAGGCATATGCTGTGATTGGAAAGATGCATGCCCTTAAAAATATTATTTTTGTAGTTCTGTCTGTTCCTCTCCACAGATTCTTTAGTTGTTTTACGTTATGAAGAGCGATTTATATCCTCTTTTAATTTCCCTCATTGTATCTCCATTATTAGTTAGTAGTGAAACAATATATTCAAAACTCTCCACTTCTTCCAGTTTTTCCTCATTGATACTTATATCAGCTGCCTTATTTGTTTTGTCAGTTGTCATCACTTTAGTTTTCTTCGCATTATGATACAGGTTCTGCTCTTCGCTGTTCTTACGGAATGACATAATTAGTTTTTCCATTCCTCTTTCTGTTGTGGACAGCAATACTGTGTCATCAGCATATCTAAAGTCTGGTATTTCATAATCTCCAATTGTTATGACATCGTAATATTCTTTTTCTACAAGTTCTCTAACATTCATCATTATATTTTCAGTATACACGTTAAATAAGTAAAGTGACAATATGCACCCCAGACGGACCCCTTGTTGTATGTCAAACCAAGTTATTGTTTCACCGTTTATTCTTACTGCTGCTTGTTGGTCTAGATACAGCAGTGATGTTATTGTATCAAATGTGTTGGAAATTCCATTTTTCCCCATTATTTCCAAAGGTTTTCTGATGTTGTACACAGCCAAATGCCTTTGAGTAGTCTATAAAGGATAAATACAAATTCACATTAAACTCTCTACATTTCTGTATTAATCTTATATTGAAAATATGATCTTTTGATCCTCTTCCTTGCCTGAAACCAGCTTGGATCATATTGACTTCTTCCATTTTCTTACGAAGTCTACCCATTATGCTTTTTAACAGAATTTTACTGGCATGGTTAATCAGGGCAACAGTTGTGTAGTTTGTGCTTAATTTAGGTTATCCTTTTTTTTTGGCAGTGGTATGAATACAGTTCTTTTCTATTCTTTTGATCATATACTCTCTGTGTTACAGCATAATATTTACAGGTTGCTAAAGTCTTCCGGTTAAGATGGCGACGGGCGTCCTACACTCTGTGAACTAGTGAAACAATTCTTGATATTTCTGACTTAATTCGCACACGGATCATAATCTAGTGATATTATCTAGACGCGATTGACAGGACCTCGCTAAAATATAATCTTGTGCTTAAATTCTAATCAAGTGTAACAGATAATTCAAAGCTGAACCGCTGAGAAACGGAGTGTAACCTAATGTCGAGCACCGGGCACGCGAGCACGTGAACGATTTATCTCTCTTGTCCGGTCTCTCCCCCTCCCCCCCCCCCCGGCAGGCCGAAGACTGAGGGTTTTGGCTCCGGAGCTGTGCCTGGTAAAGCAGGACACACACGCACCTGCGAGCTTAAGAACGCTCTTGATACAATCCCATCTCCCGCCATGGAGTCCTCCCTGCCCTACTACCGAGGGAAGGAAAGGGAAAGAATCCTGCCCCTCAAAACAAAAAAACCAAGAGAACAATCATCCATCTCCACTATGGCCTGAAAGGATCAGAAAAGCAGGCCAGAGTCAGCAAACTCAACATCCAGTACTCACAGTGACAGGCCAGAGTCAGCAAACTCAACATCCAGTACTCACAGTGACAGGCCAGAGTCAGCAAACTCAACATCCAGTACTCACAGTGACAGGCCAGAGTCAGCAAACGCAACATCCAGTACTCACAGTGAAAGGCCAGTATCAGTAAACTCAACATCCAGTACTCACAGTGAAAGGCCAGTATCAGTAAACTCAACATCCAGTACTCATAGTGAAAGGCCAGTATCAGCAAAATCAACATCTAGTAATCACAGTGACAGGCCAGATACAGCAAACTCAACATCCAGTACTCACAGTGGTTCACTGGAATGCAGACAGAGTGTGAGACAAGAAAATCAAAGTGCAAGATTTTATAACAACAAACGGCATAGACGTCCTCTGCATTCAAGAAACACATCTAAGAGAGACGCTCAGGTTTTCCATACTAGACTACGAGTGCTTTCTACATGACAGGCCGAGCAGACCAAAAGGTGGAATCATGACCCTAGTCAAAGCATCTGTCCCAGCTGTAGAAACAAGCAGATCCATAGAAGGTGAGCTGGAGTACCTAACAGTGAAACTCCTCCTAACCAGTGGAGACATACAGATTACAAACTGCTACAGACCTCTTGCCACAGCCCTACAGCTTCACAAAATAAAAGTCGAAAGTACACAACACCTTGTTGTTGGGGACTTCAACCGCCACTCTCCAAGCTGGGGCTATGAGACAATGAACCACAGAGGAGAAGAACTTGATGACAGACAACAAACTAACCCTCATAAACCGACCAAAATACAAATCGAAACTAACCACAGAGCCACCCTGAGCCAAAGCGTTCCTCAAGGAGGAGTTATTTCTCCCACTCTGTTCCTGATATACATAAATGACATCACAGACAAACTTCCCAACAGCATATCACACGGCTTCCACACAACATATCACACGCCTTGCACGCAACATATCACACGCCTTGCACGCAACATATCACACGCCTTGCACGCAACATATCACACGCCTTGCACGCAACATATCACACGCCTTGCACGCAACATATCACACGCCTTGCACGCAACATATCACAAGCCTTGCACTCAGCATATCAGACGCCTTACACGCAACATATCACACGCCTTGCACGCAACATATCACACGCCTTGTACGCAATATATCACAAGCCTTGCACGCAACATATCACACGCCTTGCACGCAACATATCACAAGCCTTGCACTCAGCATATCAGACGCCTTACACGCAACATATCACACGCCTTGCACGCAACATATCACACGCCTTGTACGCAATATATCACACGCCTTGCACGCAACATATCACACGCCTTGCACTCAGCATATCAGACGCCTTACACGCAGCATATCAGACGCCTTACACGCAACATATCACACGCCTTGCACGCAACATATCACACGCCTTGTACGCAACATATCACACGCCTTGCACGCAAATGACTTCGCTGTGTGGAACGTTGGGGAAGGACATCAGCAACCCACAGAATACAGGAAGCACTAAGCACCATAAAAGACTGAGCCACAAAATGGGAGGTGATATTAAACCCCACAAAGTCCACAGCCAGCTGCTTCTCATCGTCTAACAAAACAGAAAACTTTAAACTAGAAATACAAGGACGGGAGCTTATACCGACAGAACAGCTGACGTACCTCAGAGTTAAACTGGACAGTGTAGTCTTTTCCTCAGATGTAGTGAGGAAAAGAGTACTCCAGTGCTACATCGAGCCAATTTTATTTTACGTACGCGAGTCATGGTCAGTCTCTAATGAAGTACAACACCAACTTGAAGCCACTGAAATGTGGTTCCTTTGAAGAATGCTAAGAATACCAGGGACAGGAAAGAAATCAAACAGGGAGGTTCTGAGAGGGGACGGGGAGACGAGACAAACAATAAGAAAAGTCAGAACAAAGACAATCCAGATTTAGGGCGAGGCAAATTAGAATACATTGGGCAACAGGAAATATGGCAGGCAAAAGAGACCGAAGTAGACAGAGAGAGAAGATGTTGGACGGAGTACTAGATGGCAGGGACAAACAACGCGGGCACAGCTTATAGTCAGCGTTGGGAGCAGGGAGTTGTGGAAGAGCGTAATAGCCAAGGCCAGTGGGCAGGGCAACAGACAGTCGAGGAAAGAGACAAAGATTACTATCTGTGGTCGGAACACCGAAGTTATGTACGCGCAAGAGATGCAGGAAACAGGACCAAGGGGTAGACCAAGACGTAAATGTAAAAATAACAAAGAAGAGGATATGAAAGAAATTGATGTCACCAACAGGAGAAGGAAGATTAGGAATATAGAGGGGTGGAGGGGAAATTTATCTGCAGCAATGAGCTTTAATGGCTCGGAAACCTGAAGATGAAGTCATCGTTGATTAATTTTGTCTCCAATTTTTGCATGACTTTGTCATAGGTTGTTTCTTCATTTCCCAAGTTTTACGTTATATTGTCATAACTTGCCAACATCCTGAGATCTAGTCATCATCTGGGTCATCTAAAACACGCAATAAACTGATGGTCCTTGACAAGACGTTCCTGCGTGTCTCTCTTTCTCTGGTGTGAGTGAAGCCTCGTGATAGTGAGGCTCACGTCATACAACACAAATACTGCAGATCTCTCCAGTGAGATACATCAAACAGCTCAACTACTGCAGATCTCTTCAGTGAGATACATCAAACAGCTCAACTACTGCAAGTCTCTCCAGTGAGATACATCAAACAGCTCAACTACTGCAAGTCTCCCCAGTGGGATACATCAAACAGCTCAACTACTGCAAGTCTCCCCAGTGGGATACATCAAACAGCTCAACTACTGCATGTCTCTCCAGTGAGATACATCAAACAGCTCAACTACTGCATGTCTCTCCAGTGAGATACATCAAACAGCTCAACTACTGCAAGTCTCTCCAGTGAGATACATCAAACAGCTCAACTACTGCAGATCTCTCCAGTGAGATACATCAAACAGCTCAACTACTGCAAGTCTCTCCAGTGAGATACATCAAACAGCTCAACTACTGCAAGTCTCTCCAGTGAGATACATCAAACAGCTCAACTACTGCAAGTCTCTCCAGTGAGATACATCAAACAGCTCAACTACTGCAGATCTCTCCAGTGAGATACATCAAACAGCTCAACTACTGCAGATCTCTCCAGTGAGATACATCAAACAGCTCAACTACTGCAAGTCTCTCCAGTGAGATATATCAAACAGCTCAGCTACTGCATGTCTCCCCAGTGAGATACATCAAACAGCTCAACTACTGCATGTCTCTCCAGTGAGATACATCAAACAGCTCAACTACTGCATGTCTCCCCAGTGAGATACATCAAACAGCTCAACTACTGCATGTCTCCCCAGTGAGATACATCAAACAGCTCAACTACTGCATGTCTCCCCAGTGAGATACATCAAACAGCAAGTAATACACCGCTGTCATATACTACCCGTAGATCCTCTTCCATACAGCCCTGCTCCCACAACAACAACATCTAATATATATATATATTCAGTTAACTTCAAGTGTCATGCCGTGTGGCGTAGGCGATCATTTCTCTCCACAATTCCCTGTCTTTAGACTTGATTATGAGATCCACCCATCCAGTAACCGATCTCTCTGTCTTTTCTGTCTCATCTTACTTCAGTGTTTCCATTTGCCACAGTGTGTTCCATTGTTCTTCTTCTCAGGAAATGTCATATAAATCTCGCTTGTCTGCCTCTGATCTTTGCTATAACTTGCTTTTTAATTACAGCCTCTCTTAAGACTTCCTCATTAGTTTTCTTGGCTGTCCATGGTATCTTCAACATCCTTCTTTAAACCACATTTCCATGGCCTCCATTTTTTCGTTGTACTCTCTTATTCATAGACCATGCTTCATACTCATAAAACAAAATTGGCTCTATGTAACATTTAAGTACTCGGAATCTTGTTTCAATTGATATGGATCTGTAGCACAAGATGTGACTCATTTTCTGCAATGCTGACTTGGACTGAGCACGTCTGCTTTTTTATTTCGTTGTGACATTTCCCATCAATTATTATAATCGTTCCTAAGTACTTGAATCTATCAGCTTGTTTTAGATATGTGCCATCGAGGGTAATGATACATTATATATATATATATATATAATACACCGATTAGACCATTCGTTTTCTGTAGCTCAGAAATAAAGAGCACAAATAAGTCAGATGAAACTGAAATAGAAATTTTTTCGAACAAAAACATGAGAATTTTCTGAAAGTTAGAAGATACTTCCTCGGATGACTGACGACTCACTGGCAAAAACAGCACTGAGATGGATGCCAGAGGGGACTAGAAGTAAAGCTACACGAAGGGAGATATGGAGAAGAATAACAGAGAGGATGTTCAGCAATAGAGGGGTCACATGGGCAAGAGCAGAAAAGAGGCGAGGGACAGGTGTTTGTGGAAAACCTTTGAGAAAGGTTCAGAGGGAGAGAGAGAGAGGGAGAGAGAGAGAGAGAGAGAGAGAGAGAGAGATTGATTGATTGACTGTTTGATCTTTATTTCAAAAGGGTTAAGAATTGGGCACGCAGTCCAGTCTAACATTCTGCTCTTGATAATACATCTTTCACTCTATTCCAGACATTCTACAAATATGCTGTTCATGTAACAAACATTACTAACATTGAAGCTGAGAGGCATAAAATAAAATATAACATTTACGTTTCGCTCTTAAACATTCACTCAGTACATAAGTAACTACATACATTATAAATGACTATCTCATTCATTCATTCCTTTGCTTGTCCCTTGCGGAACTTTGCCTCCCAAACAGCACTCCTGTAGGTCTCCCCAGTGAGATACATCAAACAGCTCAACTACTGCATGTCTCCCCAGTGAGATACATCAAACAGCAAGTAATACACCGCTGTCATATACTACCCGTAGATCCTCTTCCATACAGCCCTGCTCCCACAACAACAACATCTAATATATATATATATTCAGTTAACTTCAAGTGTCATGCCGTGTGGCGTAGGCGATCATTTCTCTCCACAATTCCCTGTCTTTAGACTTGATTATGAGATCCACCCATCCAGTAACCGATCTCTCTGTCTTTTCTGTCTCATCTTACTTCAGTGTTTCCATTTGCCACAGTGTGTTCCATTGTTCTTCTTCTCAGGAAATGTCATATAAATCTCGCTTGTCTGCCTCTGATCTTTGCTATAACTTGCTTTTTAATTACAGCCTCTCTTAAGACTTCCTCATTAGTTTTCTTGGCTGTCCATGGTATCTTCAACATCCTTCTTTAAACCACATTTCCATGGCCTCCATTTTTTCGTTGTACTCTCTTATTCATAGACCATGCTTCATACTCATAAAACAAAATTGGCTCTATGTAACATTTAAGTACTCGGAATCTTGTTTCAATTGATATGGATCTGTAGCACAAGATGTGACTCATTTTCTGCAATGCTGACTTGGACTGAGCACGTCTGCTTTTTTATTTCGTTGTGACATTTCCCATCAATTATTATAATCGTTCCTAAGTACTTGAATCTATCAGCTTGTTTTAGATATGTGCCATCGAGGGTAATGATACATTATATATATATATATATATAATACACCGATTAGACCATTCGTTTTCTGTAGCTCAGAAATAAAGAGCACAAATAAGTCAGATGAAACTGAAATAGAAATTTTTTCGAACAAAAACATGAGAATTTTCTGAAAGTTAGAAGATACTTCCTCGGATGACTGACGACTCACTGGCAAAAACAGCACTGAGATGGATGCCAGAGGGGACTAGAAGTAAAGCTACACGAAGGGAGATATGGAGAAGAATAACAGAGAGGATGTTCAGCAATAGAGGGGTCACATGGGCAAGAGCAGAAAAGAGGCGAGGGACAGGTGTTTGTGGAAAACCTTTGAGAAAGGTTCAGAGGGAGAGAGAGAGAGGGAGAGAGAGAGAGAGAGAGAGAGAGAGAGAGATTGATTGATTGACTGTTTGATCTTTATTTCAAAAGGGTTAAGAATTGGGCACGCAGTCCAGTCTAACATTCTGCTCTTGATAATACATCTTTCACTCTATTCCAGACATTCTACAAATATGCTGTTCATGTAACAAACATTACTAACATTGAAGCTGAGAGGCATAAAATAAAATATAACATTTACGTTTCGCTCTTAAACATTCACTCAGTACATAAGTAACTACATACATTATAAATGACTATCTCATTCATTCATTCCTTTGCTTGTCCCTTGCGGAACTTTGCCTCCCAAACAGCACTCCTGTAGGCCTCTCGGTTGTGAGCAAGATGGCCTGCTGCTGCTGCATCCATTTCCAGATCATCATCGATGTCTTGCAGCCATCTTCGTTTCGGTCTTCCTCTTTTTCTTTTTCCCATTATGTATCCTTCCAATACGGTCTTCTCTAAAGTATCATGACGTTTAATGTGGCCAAAATATTTAAGTTTTCTCTCTTTAATCCTCTTTACTAGCCAGCCTTCTTCAATATTAAGCTCTTGTAGTATAGATATATTTGTTCTTTTTTGTGTCCACGATATTTGGAGAACTCTTCTATAGCATTTACATTCAAAGGCATTTATGTGCTTCTCAGCTGTTGTGTTAAGTGTCCAGGTCGCACAGGCATATGTTGCGATGGGAAAGATGCATGCCCTTAAAAATCTTATTTTTGTGGTTCTGTCTGCTCCTCTCCACAGATTCTTTATTTGTTTTACTTTCTGAAGAGCAATAGATGTCCTCCTTTTAATTTCCCGCATTGTATCTCCATTATTAGTTAGTAGTGATCCAAGATATTCAAAACTCTCCACTTCTTCCAGTTTTTCCTCACTGATACATATTTCAGTTGCCTTGTCTGTTTTGTCAGTTGACTATCTACTAAACAAAATTTTCGGGACTATTCAGAAAACAATTAATTGTATTCGATGTCTGTAAGAGCAGTCTAAGATAACTTTTAAGTTTTATAATTCATGGAGGCATGTAGTCGACATTAAATAGATATTGGGAAAACTTGTAGTTGTAGGAAGGAGTATAATTTATATTTTTTATATAGGCTGGGATGGTATTCCAAAGACGAGCAGCAGAATAACTAAAGTTTCTCTTGTAAAGATCAAGTCTAGGTTTTGGAAGACATATGTTGTTCAAGCGTTGGCTGCACTTTGGGCTAAATTTAAACAGCTTCCATAGATAAGGCGGGTCATGCCGTGAAAGAATTTGATGTACTAACTTGGCTTTGTTGAAGAGGAAACTGTTCTTAAGAGGTAGTATTTTGATACTTTTGTGATGGTTAGTTGTTTGTGCTTGATCTTTGTCACTAATAAGCTTTACTACTCGCTTTTGGAGTGAGCAAAGCCTATTGTATGTGACACTGAGCAACCATCCCAAACTGTTGAGCAATAGTCTAAATGTGTTTGTATATGAGATATGTAGTATGTCTTCCTAGTGTCTTGATCGATGAAGTGCTTAATTTTAGCTAATTGGTATACTTTTTGTGCGATGAGTTTTGTTAGACATTGCACATGAGAGTTCCAGGTCAGATGTTGGTCAATAATAAGACCTAGTGTTTTGTGCTCGCTAATGTTTTCTATCTGTGATGTTTCTGTACAGAGCCGAAGTGTTGTTTTTGTTGCGTTTTGTAGTTTCTGTCTTGTTGTTATGAGCATTGATTTTGTCCTATCGGTGTTTATAATAATGCCATTATTTTTGCTCCATCTAATTAAATTGTATAACTCGACCTGAAGAGTTGATTCTAGATTAACACAATCATAGTCACTGGTGTAGACTGTGCAATCATCGGCAAAAAGGTCACAAGAAGAGTGTTTAAGATGACGTGAAAGATCATTGATATAGATAGCAAAGAGCAGAGGGCCTAGAATAGAACCTTGCGGAACACCAGTGTCAACTTTAGCAGAATTTGATAGAGAATTGTTGAATAATACTACCTGCTGTCTGTCTGAAA
>CM019698.1:1551856-1566856 GCA_009760885.1 Achatina immaculata
TAACTAATAAAGATGTTCCTACTTTTTTCCTAGTTTATAAATTTTCTGGCCCTTATCTACCACTAACGTTTTACGACTGATCTCCCGATTAACACCAGATTCATCTGCCATCATCCTCAAAGCCAAACAACAATCTTCTGTATCCGTTCTTTGACTCTTGCAATGAGTTTCTCATTACGAACAAAAATTGGGCGTCCATGTCTAGTTGGATTTATAATCGTTTCCTCGCCACTTTTTTTATCGTGAATACCACCTGGATATCTGAGCACGAGTTAAGAAATTACCACCATTAACGTGTAGCATCAATTCAACTATCTGAATGGCGCTTTTTCCGAGTTTTAAACAGAATTTAATGTTAGATTTTTGCTCCATGCTGATTACGTAACAGTGCACCTCTGATTAGGTCAATAAAATGGCGGCCTGTTAGTCGTTTGCTTATCGGGCGGCAATGAAAAGTTGCCAGATCATAAATGAAGGTTGCCTCTTTGGATTTCATGTTTTGCTTCCTAGATAACAATTCTGTCTTTTCCAGAATAAAATCAGACTCACTGCTTAATTGTCGAAACTTGTGTATATAATGTATACGCTTCAACGTCTGAAAGTTCTGAAGAAGATGTACATATATTTTATAATGACATAGAGAGAGCGCTAAAATTCAGATGAAGTTACCATAGTCATGGGAGATTTTAATGCCAAGGATGGTAAAGGAAGAATTTCAGACACCGTTGATGACTATGGACTGGGGGATAGGAATGACAGAGGTAGTAAATTAATTGAATGGGCAAGAATACACAGCATGGTTGTAGGAAACACCTGGTTTAAACAACATCCTCGAAGATTGGCAACGTAGTGCAGCCCAGACAAAAAGACTTTTAACCAGATAGACTACATATTAATCAACAAACGAATCCGGGATGCATTACTGACAACAAAAACCATGCCAGGAGCTGACTGCAATAGTGACCATAACTACTCTGTGGAAAAATTAGAATAAATCTAAAGAAAGCATGCAGAAAAGTGAGAATCATCAAACTGAATAAAAATGACCGATAACTGTGAGAACAATACAAAGTTATTATAACAAATAGATACAATGCAATAGCAAAGATAAATAGTATAGATGAACAATGGGCAATGTTAAGAGATTCTATCCACCAAACTGATAAGGAGATAATAATACTGAAAAAAGAAGCCCCCCAAAAATAAATGGATGACAGACGACATCTTAAGATTGATGGATAAGAGGAGGAGGAGGAGTAAAAATAACGAGAAAAAATATAGCAAGATAAATAAAGAAATAAGACGCAAATGCAGAGAACCAAAAGAAGTGTGGTTAAATGAGCAGTGCAGACATATAGAGGACTCTCATAATAAAGACAGCAAAAACATACACAAACGAATTAGTGGACTCACAGGCAGGAAGACAAAATATACCACAGGATGCCTGAAATCAAAAGAAGGTAAAATGTTAATAGGAAAAGAAGACATTGTGGACAGAGTACATCGGTGAGCTATATGGAGGAAAAAGACCAGAATTAACACCAGATACTGAAAACTGTGATGGACAGCCAATACTTGAAGATGAAATCATAGATGCCATCAAACACACGAAGAAGGAAAAGCAACTGGGCCTGATAATATAACAATAGATAAAATAGAGGCATTGAGTAGACAGGAATAAAAATAAAAACCAAATTACTGAATGATATTTATAACAGTGATTATATTCCCAGTGACCTGCTTAAATCCACATTTATAAAACTACCAAAGAAAACAGGTGCAAAAGAATGTGATGACCACCGGACTATCAGCCTCTCATGTCACATAACGCAGCTACTTCTGAGAATCATTATGAGAAGAACAAGGAAAAAGATAAAAATGGAAATAGCAGATGAACAGTTTGGATTTGTTGAAGGAAAGGGAACACACAATGCCATTTATGCTTTACGAACACTAACAGAAAGAGCTTTAGAAGTAAAGATCTTTACTTATGCTTCATTGATTACACCAAGGCATTCGACAAGGTGAAATATAATGAAATTATTAAAATTCTTGAAGACATTAATATAGACAGCAAAGACCTGAGGATTTTAAAATATCTATACTGGCAGCAGGAAGCAGCAATTCGAGTTGAAAATAGAATTGGAAAATATCAATCTATAAAATAAAGAGTGCGACAAGGATGTGTACTATCTCCAGACCTTTATTCTCTGTTCAGCGAGAATATTCTAAGACCGATCACAACAGAACCAGGCATAAAAATTGGAGGATACAATATTAACAACCTTCGGTATGCTGACGACACAGTACTGATAGCTGAGAACCAACAAGACCTGCAAAATCTCTTGGATAAAGTCGCCAAAGAAAGTGAAAGGAAAGGGCTTACTTTGAGTATCAAAAAGACAGAGACTATGGTTATATCTAAGAAATAGAATCCGCCAACGTGCAGATTAAAATTAAAGGGAACAATTCTAAAGCAGGTGCAGAAATTCAAATACCTTGGAGCAGTGATAACTTCAGATGGGAAATGCAGAACATAAATTACGAACATAATAGGCCAAGCAAAGACTGCATTTCAGAGAATGAGAAACATATTAGCTAACACATCATTATCAATGAATGTTAGAAAGCGAGTCCTATAATGCTATATTGAACCTATCCTGTTATATGGAAGTGAATCATGGACAATAGACAAGACTGCACAAAAATCATTGGAAGCAGCAGAAATGTGGTTTATTAGAAGAATGTTGCGAATCCCCTGGACAGCAAAAATAAATAATGGGAATGTATGAGAAGAGCTGGAGAGACAAAAAACATTGTCAAAAAGATAAGAGAGAGACAATGTACTTTCATAGGACACGCAATGAGAAGAGGGGGCATTGAAAATATTATAACAACAGGAAAAATAGAAGGAAGAAGATCAAGAGGAAGACTAAGAGAAATGATACTGGACAGTCTGACGGGAGTATGATGATGATAATGATGATGATGATGATGATGATGGTGGTGATGATGATGATGATGATGATGATGATGATGATATAATGCTATTTGTATATTTATATAAAATCGAGCGTGGGGGAAGAATGAAAGATGGAGTTGTAAAAGTGACAATGTAAGACGTGTCTGAACGCCCAATATTCCATGCGTTTAAAATACAGTTCATTCATTCTTTCATTCTGTTTCTGTGTGTCCTTCCTTCTGTCTGCCTGCCTGTATATCTGTCCGCCATTTTGTACATCTATCGATCTGCCTCTCTATCTAGCTTTCATCCATCCATCTATCCACCCACCCATCCATCAGTCGTCTACGCATCCATCCATCAATCGTCCATCCAGTCGCCGAACCAAAAGTACATCTGTCTGTCTTCCACCCTGCCTGCATTCCTGATTGTCTGTCTATTAATCTATATCGTTCGCAGAGGCTTAAAAAGAAAATTAAATCTTCTTTTCCAATTAAAAAGGAAAAAAAAAAGAAACCCAGTATATTAGATGACTATCAACAGTTAAAAAGCAAATATAAAAACACAAATGTCAGTTCAAACTGTGTATAAATCTGTTCTGACACTTCAAATTATTATGTAGTCATATCCAATCATGTGACGTGATCTTTCTAGAAGGTTGTCCCTCTCACAGCCTCCCTGAATCCACTACGGTCTTGGCGCAAGTTGACCGGCGTCTTGCAGTGACACATTCATACTTTCCGTGATGTCCTGAGTCCATCTGCGACGAGGTCGTCCCTTTTCTCTTTTGCTGGGCACTATGCCTTCTACTATCAACCTCTCCAAGCTGTTGTGTCTCTTGATGTGGCCGAAGTTTCTTGGCTTTCTAATTTTTATGTATTTAACGAGCTGATTTTCTCAGAAACCTAATACCATCACAATCTCTTTAATAATTGTTAAAATTGTATAACTTTGCAAACTAATACCGCTGGGATTTGTATATTCTAATGTAAAAAAAAAATATGCTTTGCATATTTTGTTTGTGAAAAACAAACTTACATACTGTAGGTTTTCAAATATTGACAGATATAACGTCAGCAGAGAAATTAATATCTGAATCACTGTATGCATCTCTGTCTTTCAGTCTAATAGTCTATCTGCTCACCTCTTACTTTCTGTCTATTAGCCTATCTGACCGTCTATTTGTCTTTCTATCTGTTACACTATCTGAACACCTCTCCGTCTTTCTGTCTATTAGCCTAGCTGATTACCTCTCTGTCTTTCTGTCTATTAGGCTTTTTGACCACCTCTCTATCTTTCTGTCTATTAGCCTATCTGATAAAGTGTCTTTCTCTTTCTATCTGTTAGCCTATATGATCAACTTTCTATCTTTCTATCCATTAGATTATCTGACCACTTCTCCGTCTTTCTGTCTAATAGCCTATCTGACATCCTCTCTGTCTTTCTATTAGCTTATCCAATCATCTCTCTCTCTTCCTGTTTATTAGCTTATCTGATTATCTTTCTATCTCTCTGTATACTAGCCTATCTGATCACCTCACTGTCTTTCTGTCTATTAGCCCATCTGATCACTTTTTTGTCTTTCTATCTTTTAGCGTATCTGATCATCTCTCTGTTTTTCTGTCCATTAGCGTATCTGATCATCTCTCTGTTTTTTCTGTCTATTATCGTATCTGATCGCCTCCCTGTCTTTCTGTCTACTTGGCGTATATGATCATCTCTGTGTCTTTTTGTCTAATGGCGTATCTGATCATCTCTCTGTCTTTCAGTTTATTAGCTTATCTGATATTCTATGTGTCTTTCTGTCTATTACCTATCTGATCGCCTCCCTGTCTCTCTGTCTATTAGCGTATCTGATCATCACTCTGTTTTTCTGTCTATTAGCGTATCTGATCATCTCTCTGTTTTTCTGTCTATTAGCGTATCTGATCATCTCTCTGTTTTTCTGTCTATTAGCGTATCTGATCGCCTCTATGTATTTTTGTCTATTAGCGTGTCTGATCGCCTCCCTGTCTTTTTGTCTATTAGCGTATCTGATCATCTCCCTGTCTTTCTGTCTATTAGCGTATCTGATCGCTCCCTGTCTTTCTGTCTATTAGCATATTTGATCATCTCTCTGTTTTTCTGTCTATTAGAGTATCTGATCATCTCTATGTTTTCTGTCTATTAGCACATCTGATCGCATCTATGTCTTTCTGTTTATTAGCGTAACTGATCGCCTTCCTGTCCTTCTGTCTCTTAGCGTATCTGATCGCCTCTATGTCTTTCTGTCTCTTAGCGTATCTGATCGCCTCCCTGTCTTTCTGTCTATTAGCGTATCTGATCATCTCCATGTTTTTCTGTCTATTAGCGTATCTGATCGCTCCCTGTCTTTCTGTCTATTAGCATATTTGATCATCTCTCTGTTTTTCTGTCTATTAGAGTATCTGATCATCTCTATGTTTTCTGTCTATTAGCACATCTGATCGCATCTATGTCTTTCTGTTTATTAGCGTAACTGATCGCCTTCCTGTCCTTCTGTCTCTTAGCGTATCTGATCGCCTCTATGTCTTTCTGTCTCTTAGCGTATCTGATCGCCTCCCTGTCTTTCTGTCTATTAGCGTATCTGATCATCTCCATGTTTTTCTGTCTATTAGCGTATCTGATCGCCTCTATGTCTTTCTGTGTATTAACGTTTCTGATCGTCACTATGTCTTTCTGTCTCTTAGCGTATTTGATCGCCTCTATGTCTTTCTGTCTCTTAGCGTATTTGATCGCCTCTATGTCTTTCTGTTTATTAGCGTATCTGATAGCATTCCTGTCTTTCTGTCTCTTATCGTATCTGATCGCCTCTATGTCTTTCTCTTTATTCGCGTATCTGATCGCCTCCCTGTCTTTCTGTTGCTCAGTGTCAAATACAAAGAGGCTTTGCTCTCTCCAAAAGCGAGCAGTAAAGCTCATTAGTGACAAAGATCACGCACAAACAACTAATCATACCAAACGTATCAAAATACTACCCCTTAAGAATAGGTTCCTCTTCAACAAAGCCAATTTAATACATCAAATTCTTTCACAGTATGCCCTGCCTTATCTATGGAAGCTGTTTACATTTAGCTCAAAGTGCAGCCAACGCTTGAACAACATATGTCTTCCAAAACCTAGACTTGATCATTACAAGAAAAGCTTTAGTTATTCTGCTGCTCATCTTTGGAATACCCTCCCATCCTATATAAAAATATAAATTATACTCCTTCCTAGAGCTACAAGCTTTCCCAGTATCTATTTGATGTCGACTACATGCCTCCATGAATTATAAAACTTAAAAGTTATCTTAAGTTGCTCTTACAGACACCGAGTACAATTAATTGTTTTCTGAATAGTCCCGAAAATTTTGTTTAGTAGATAGTCATTTATAATGTATGTAGTTACTTCTGTACTGAGTGAATGTTTAAGAGCGAAACATAAATGTTATATTTTATTTTATGTCTCTCAGCTTCAATGTTAGTTATGTTTGTTACATGAACAGCATATTTGTAGAATGTCTGGAATAGAGTGAAAGATGTATGATAAAGGGCAGAATGTCAGACGTGCCTGTGTGCCCAATTCTTAACCATTTTGAAATAAAGATCAATCAATCAATCAATCTGTCTCTTAGCGTATCTGATCGCCTCTATGTCTTTCTGTCTATTAGCGTATCTGATCGCCTCTATGTCTTTCTGTTTATTAGCGTATCTGATCGCCTCCCTGTTTTTTCTGTCTATTAGCGTATCTGATCGCCTCTATGTCTTTCTGTCTATTAGCGTATCTGATAGCCTTCCTGTCTTTCTGTCTCTTAGCGTATTTGATCGCCTCTATGTATTTCTGTTTATTAGCGGATCTGATCGCCTCCCTGTCTTTCTGTCACAGCCTCCCTGTATCCAATACAGACTTGAGTAAGTTGACCTGCTTTTTGAGTGACACATTCAGACTTTCCGTGAGGTCATGAGTCTATCTTCGACGAGGTCGTCCCTTTTCTCTTTTGCCTGGCACTAAGCCTTCTACTATCAACCTCTCCAAGCTGTTATTTCTCTTGATGTGGCCGGGCACTATGCCTTCTACTATCAACCTCTCCAAGCTGTTGTGTCTCTTGATGTGGCCGGGCACTATGCCTTCTACTATCAACCTCTCCAAGTTGTTGTGTCTCTTGATGTGGCCGGGCACTATGCCTTCTACTATCAACCTCTCCAAGCTGTTGTTTCTCTTGATGTGGCCGGGCACTATGCCTTCTACTATCAACCTCTCCAAGCTGTCGTGTCTCTTGATGTGGCCGAGGTATCTCAGCTTTCTAATGTTTATGTTGTTAACGAGCCGGTTTCTCAGACACCTAAAAATACCATCACAATCTCTTAATTAGTTGTAAACATTGCATAAAGTAGGAAAATTGTACTGTTGACTTTTGTATTTACTAATGTAAAAAATGTATCTTTTTGCATATTTTGTTTGTAAAAAACAAATAAACTTACCTGCTGTATGTTTTGAAATATGGAAAGACAAAACTTCAGCAGAGAAATTAATGTCTGATCACCTATCAGTCTTTCTGTCTATTAGCCTATCTGACCACTTCTCTATCTTCCTGTCTATTATCTTGTCTGACCAAGTCTCTGTCATTCTGTCTAGTATCTTATTTGACCACCTCTCTGTCTTTCTGTCTGTTAGAATATCTGACTGCCTCTCTGTCTTTCTGTTCTTACCCTATCTGACAACCTCTCTATTCTTCTGTCTATTAGCCTATCCGATCACCTCTCTGTCTTTCTGCCTATTAGCCCATCTGATAACCTGTCCGTCTTTCTGTCTATTAGCCTATTGACCGCCTATCTCTCTATCTGTTTATTAGCCTACCTGACATCATCTCTGCCTTTCTGTCTATAAGTCTATCTGATCATGTCTCTATCTTTCTCTCTATTAGTCTATCTGATCACCTCTATGTCTTTATGTCCACATACCTATCTGACAGTTTCTATGTCTTTCTGTTCATTAGTCTAGCTGACCAACTTTCTGTCTTTCTATTTTTGTCTTTCTATATTATATGCCACCATAAAATAACAAACACTCTCTCAACACATGGCTCGTAAACCATCAAGTACTTCAATGACAGAGTTAGAAAAGCAACTTGTTAGATATTGTTAGAAATTATTTTAATGTTTGTTAAAAGAACATATGTTAGAAAATCTGTGTTTACAATGTATTTTTGTTTATGTATATGTCTGCGGGTGTATGTGTGCGTGAGTGCTATTTTATTAGGTTAATTACTTCTTTTCTTTTACTTTTAATGTAGTAGTTAATTCTTACACTCTTTTGATATGTTTTTCCAAATTTAATGTGTATATTTGTACTAAATCAAGTGTGTGGGAAGAATGAAAGATGGAGTGATGAAGGGCAGAATGTAAGACGGGCCTGCGAGTCCAATTCTTTACCCTTGAAAAATAAAGATTATTCATTCATTCATTCATTCATTCATTCTATCTAGTAGAATGTCATCATCACTTTGTCGTATTAGCTTATCTGATCACCTCTCTGTTCTTCTATTTATTATCCTATTTTATCACTTCTCTGTATATCTTTCTATTCGCCTATCTGACCACCTCTCTTCTTTCTGTCTGTTAGTTTATCTGATCGCCTCTCAATCTTTCTGTCTATTAACCTATCTAACTGCCTCTCTGTTCCCTGTCTATTAGCCTATCTGATCAACTCTCTGTCTTTCTGTCTATTATCCTATCTGACTACCGCTCTGTCTTTCGGTCTATTAGCCTTTTTGACCACCTCTATGTCTTTCTATCTATTAAACTATTTTACCAAATCTCTGTATTTCTTTCTTTT
The DNA here is from genome assembly GCA_009760885.1 of Achatina immaculata. NCBI lineage: Eukaryota > Metazoa > Mollusca > Gastropoda > Stylommatophora > Achatinidae > Lissachatina > Lissachatina immaculata. The sequence continues at coordinate 1,560,654 of CM019698.1, forward strand.
AGCCTATCTGACCACCTCTCTTTTTTTCCATTTGCTAGTCTATCTGATCCCGTCTCTATCTTTCTGTTTATTAGAGATCATCTCTCAATCATTCTGTCTATTAGAATATTTGATTAGCTTTCTGTCTTATTAGCCTATCTGATCAACTCTATGTAATTCTCTCTATTCTTATCTGATCAAATCTATGTCATTCTTTCTATTAGCCTATCTGACCACCTCTATGTCATTCTCTTTATTAACTTATCTGACGACCTCTATGTCATTCTCTCTATTCGCTTATCTGATCAACTTAATGTCATTTTTTTCTATTAGCCTATATGACCACCTCTATGTCATTCTCTCTATTAGCTTATCTGACCACCTCTCTGTCATTCTCTCTATTAACTTACCTGACCACCTCTATGTCATTCTCTCTATTAACTTATCTGACCACCTCTATGTTATTCTCTCTATTAACTTATCTGACCACCTCTATGTCATTCTCTCTAATAACTTATCTGACCACCTCTATGTCATTCTCTCTAATAACTTATCTGACCACCTCTATGTTATTCTCTTTATTAACGTATCTGACCATCTCGATGTCATTCTCTCTATTAACTTGTCTGACCACCTCTATGTCATTCTCTCTATTAACTTATCTGACCACCTCTATGTTATTCTCTTTATTAACGTATCTGACCATCTCGATGTCATTCTCTCTATTAACTTGTCTGACCACCTCTATGTCATTCTCTCTATTAACTTATCTGACTACCTCTATGTTATTCTCTTTATTAACGTATCTGACCATCTCGATGTCTTTCTCTCTATTAACTTGTCTGACCACCTCTATGTTATTCTCTCTATTAACTTATCTGACCACCTCTATGTTATTCTCTTTATTAACGTATCTGACCATCTCTATGTCATTCTCACTATTATCCTATCTGACCACCTGTGTATCATTCTCTCTAGCCTATTTGATAAGCTTTCTGTCCTGTTAGATCTGACCAAATCTCTGTCATTTAGTATATTAGTCTGTCTGATCACCTCTCTATGTCTTTCTGTCTATTATACTATCTGATCAACTATCTGTTTTTATGTATATTAGTTTATATGACGATTTCTATGACTTTCTGTCTGTTAACCTATCTGACAGCATATATGTCTTTCTGTTTATTAGCCAAGCTGATCACCTCTATATTTTTCCATCCATTAAGCTGTCTGGTCACCTCTCTGACTTTCTATCTATTAGGCTGGCTGATCTCGTCACTGACTTTCTGTCTATTACTCTATCGGAACACATCTCAGTCTTTCTGTCTATTAACCTTTCTGACGACCATTCCATCTTCCTGTCTGTTAGCTACTCTGACTACCTATCTGCCTTCCTCTCTATTAGCCAGTCTGATCATCTCTCTGTTTTTATGTCTAATAGCCTATCGATTCACCTCTCTGTCCTTCTGTCTTTCAGACTATCTGATAATCTCTGTCTCTGTCTATTAGCCTATTTGATCATCTCTATGTCTTTATATTTTTTAGCCTATCTGACCACCTCTCTCTCTTTCGGTCTTTTAGACTATCAGATCACGTCCCTGTCTTTCCCTCTATTAGCCTAGCTGACCACCGTTCTGTCTTTTCATTCTGATAGTATTTCCTATGATCTCTCTGTTTTTATGTCCATTATTTTATATGACCACATTTCTATTTTCTGTCTATTAAGTTACCTGATCCCTATCTGTCTTTGTGTCTATTAGCCTATGTATGGCTTTCAATAAATCTTTCCAACCACCTCTCTGTCTTTCTGTCTACTAGCTTAGATTACCAACTCTCTGTCATTCTGTCTATTAACGTATCTGATCTTCTCTATGTATTTCTGTCTATTAGCCCGAATGACCACCTCTCTGTCTTTCTGTCTATTAACCAATCTGATTTTCTCTTTGTCCTTCTGTCTATTAGCTTAGCTGATAATCTTTCTGTTTTTCTGTTCATTAACCTATCTTATCACATCTATGTCTTTCTGTCTATTAGCCTATCTGATCACCTCTCTGCCTTTCTGTTTATTAGCCTATATGACCACCTCTCTGTTTTCATGTTTGTTAGCCTATCTGACCACATCAATGTCTGTCTATCTTTTATCCTATCTGGCCCTTTCTCTGTCTTTCTATCAATTAGTCTAATTTATTATTTCTCTGTTTTTTCGGACTATTAGTCTATCTGAGCAGCTCTCTCTCTCTCTCTCTCTCTCTCTCCTTCTCTCTCTCTCTTCAGGATTGATCTGTACAAGAAAAGCCTTGCATACTCTGCAGTACATCTTTGGTACACCTTACACTACCATTTAAATTCCATTGGTAATACTTCATCCTTTAACTCAAACCTGTTTCATTATTTACTTGCTTGTAATTATATGCCTCCATAAAATAACCAGCACTCTCTCAACACATGACTCGTAAACCATCAAGTACTTCAATGACATAGTTAGAAAAGCAGCTTGTTAGATATTGTTAAAAATTATTTTAATGTCTTTTAAAAAACATATGTTAGAAGATCTGTATTTACAATGTATTTTTGTTTATGTATATGTCTGCGTGTGTATGTGTGCGTGAGTGCTATTTTATTAGGTTAATTACTTCTTATCTTTTACTTTGAATGTAGTAGTTAAATCTTACATTCTTTTGATATGTTTTTCTTAATTTAATATTTGTACTAAATCAAGTGTGTGGGAAGAATGAAAGATGGAGTGATGAAGGGCAGAATGTAAGACGGGCCTGCGTGCCCAATTCTTTACCCTTTAAAAATAAAGATTATTCAAAGATTATTCTTTTTCTGTCTATTAGCTAACCTGATTGATTCTCCATCTTTCTGTGTATTAGCTTATCTGATTGCCCCCCCCCCCTTTTTTCTGTCCTTCTATCTATTATCCTATTTAATCATCTTTCTGTTCTTCTTTCCATTAGATTATCTAATCAATTTTCGTTCTTTCTGTCTTTAAACCTATATTACCATCTCTCTGTATTTCTCTCTCTTAGCCATCTGACTGCCTCTCTGTCTTTCGGTCTATTAGTCTATCTGATCACCTCACTATCTTTCTGTAAATTAACCTATCTGTCATTCTATCTATTAGCCTATCTGATCCACTCTCTGTTCTTTGTTCAATTATCGTATCTGACCATCTCTGTTTTTCGGTCTATTAGAACTTCTGTCCAACTCTCTGTCGTTCTGTGTATTACCGTATCTCATCATCTCTCTGTCTTTCTGTCTAATAGCCATCTTACCAATTCTCTATCGTATGTCTATCAGTATATATGATCGACTCTCTATCTTTCTATCTAACATCCTATTTACCTTCTCTATGTTTTTCTGTATATTAGCCTATCTGATCACCCCTCTGTCTTCCTGACTATTAGCCTATCTGATCACCTTTCTATCTTTCTTTCCATTAGCCTATTTTGCCACCTCTTTGACTATCTTTCTATTAGCCTATCTGACCACCTCTATGTCTTTCTATGTCAGACGGGCCTGCGTGCCCAATTCTTAACCCTTTTGAAATAAAGATCAATCAATCAATCAATCAATCAATCTATATGTTAGCCTATCTGATCGATTCTTTTTTGCTGTCTATTAGCCTATCCTAGTCTGTCTTTATGTGTATTAGCCTATCCGAATACTTCACTGTCTGTATGTCCATTAGGCTATCTGATCACCGCTCTGTCATTCTGTCTATTAGCCTATCTGATCACATCTATGTCTTTCTATGTAATAGCTTCTCTGACCACATCTCTGTCTTTCTGTCTATTATTCTTGATTACCATCTGTCCGTCTTTCTGTCTATTAACTTATATGATCTTCTCTATGTCTTTCAGTCTATTACCATATCTAATCACCTCTCTGTCTTTTGGTCTATTAGTCTATCTGACTACCTCTCTGTATTTATGTGTATTAGCCTATCTGACAGCCTCGCTGTTTTTCAGTCTATTAGGCTATTTTTTATCACCTGTGTGTATTTCTCTTAGCCTATCTGAATGCTTTTCTTTCCATCTGTCTGTTAGCCTATCCGATCATATCTCTCTTTCTTTCTGTCTATTATTATGTCGGATCACGTATCTGTCTTTCTCTCTATTAGCCTAACTGACTACTTCTTTCTGTAAATTAGCCGATCTGACGAGTTCTGTGTCCTTCTGTATGTTAGCCTTTCTGATCGCCTTTCTGTCTTTCTCTCCATCAGCCTAACTGACTACCTCTCTATTTTTCTGTCTATTAGCCTATCTGACCAGCACTCTGTATTTCTGTTTATTAGCATAGATTACCACATTTCTGTAACTCTATTAACCTATCTGACCACCTCTCATTCTTCTGGTCTATTAGACTATCTGTTCACTTCTCTGTCTTTCTGTCTATTTGGCTATCTGACTACCTTTCTGTTTTTCTGTCTATTAGCCTATCTGATGACCTAGGTATCATTTGTTTCTTAGACTATCTGATCGCCTCCCTGTCATTCTGTCTATTATCCTATTTTAGCACTTATTTATATTCCTATTTAATAGTGTATCTGACCACCTCTCTGACTTTCTTTCTGTTAGCCAATGTGATTAATTCTGATTTTTCTGACAGAGAGTTGATCTTTCTGTCTATTGGTATTTCTGACGAAATGTCTGCCTTTCCGTCTATTAGCCTATCTGACCACCTCTCTGTCTTTCTGTATATTAACCTGTCTGATCACCTCTCTGTTTTTCTGTGTAATTGCCTATATTACCATATCTCTGTTTTTCTGTCTATTAAACTAGATTACCATCTCTCTGTCTCTCTCTGGGATGGATATACTACATATCACACATACAAACACACTTAGATTACTGTTCCACAATCTGGGATGGATGCTCAGTCTCAAACACAAGCGAGCATTAAATCTTATTTGTGACAAACACCCAGTACAGACTGTAGATCAGCACAAACAATTCAAAATTCTACCCCTCAAAAATAGAATCATTTTTAACAAAGTTAGGTTTGTTCATATAATTCTGTTGCAGAATGCTTCGCCTTACTTGTGGTCACTGTTTACATATAACACTAAACATAGCCAGCGTTTAAAAAAACTGTCTTCTTCCTAAACCTTGGATTGATCTGTATAAGAAAAGCCTTGCATACTCTGCAGTACAGCTCTGAAACACCCTCCCCTACCATTTAAAATCCATTGGTAATACTTCATCCTTTAACTCAAACCTGTTTCATTATTTACTTGCTTGTAATTATATGCATCCATAAAATAACCAGCACTCTCTCAACACATGGCTCGCCAAGCATCAAGTACTTCAGTGACATAGTTAGAAAAGCAACTTGTTAGATATTGTTAGAAATTATTTTAATGTTTGTTTAAAAAAAAACATATGTTAGATGATCTGTATTTACAATGTATTTTTATTTATGTATATGTCTGCTTGTGTATGTGTGCGTGAGTGCTATTTTATTAGGTTAATTACTTCTTCTCTGTTACCTTGAGTGTAGTAGTTAAATCTTACACTCTTTTGATATGTTTTTACTAATTTAATTTGTATTTTTGTACTAAATCAAGTGTGTGGGAAAAATGAAAGATGGAGTGATGAAGGGCAGAATGTAAGACGGGCCTGCGTGCCCAATTCTTTGACCTTGAAAAATAAAGATAAAGATTATGTGTGTTAGCCTATCGGATCACCTCTCTGTCATTCTGTCTATTAACTATCTGATCACCTTTCTGTCTTTCTCTCTAAAAGCCTAACTAATCGTCCCTCTGTATTTCTGTCTATTAGCTCGTCTGTCTGTCTATCTCTCTGTCTATAAGTATAATTTGTGCTTCTCAGCTGTAGAAATAAATGATGACCTTCGTTTTAAATACTTAACCTTAAAACTAGGAACATTTGAGAATTGTAATGTTTATATATGTGAGTGAGTGAGTAAGTGAGTGAATGTGTGAGTGAGTGAGTGTGTGAGTAAGTGTGTGAGTGAGTTAGTGAGTGAGTGAGTGAGTGTCTGATTGAGCTACTGAGTGAGTGAGTGAGTGAATGAGTGAGCTACTGAGTGAGTGAGTGAGTGAGTGAGTGAGTGAGTGTGTTAGTGAGTGATTGAGTGAGTGAGTGATAGACTGAATGAGTAAGTAAGTGAGTTAGTGAGTGATTCATTCACAGTCACTTCATAGTTTAGATATCAAATTAATTATTTTTATTTTAGAAAATGTATACACGAACAATTAA
>CM019698.1:1569356-1694356 GCA_009760885.1 Achatina immaculata
AAGTAACTAACCACTGTAACAATGATCATGTCTTAAAGTAAGAAGCAACTAACCACTGTAACAATGATCATGTCTTAAAATAAGAAGCAACTAATGATTGTTACAATGATCATGTCTTAAAGTAAGAAGTAACTAACCACTGTAACAATAATCATGTCTTAAAGTAAGAAGCAACTAACCACTGTAACAATGATCATGTCTTAAAGTAAGAAGCAACTAACCACTGTAACAATGATCATGTCTTAAAGTAAGAAGCAACTAACCACTGTAACAATGATCATGTCTTAAAGTAAGAAGCAACTAACCACTGTAACAATGATCATGTCTTAAAGTAAGAAGCAACTAATGATTGTTACAATGATCATGTCTTAAAGTAAGAAGTAACTAACCACTGTAACAATGATCATGTCTTAAAGTAAGAAGCAACTAACCACTGTAACAATGATCATGTCTTAAAGTAAGAAGCAATTAACCACTGTAACAATGAACATGTCTTAAAGTAAGAAGCAACTAACCACTGTAACAATGATCATGTCTTAAAGTAAAAAGCAACTAACCACTGTAACAATGATCATGTCTTAAAGTAAGAAGCAACTAACCACTGTAACAATGATCATGTCCTGATGATAGACGAACTCAGAATCAGACTAAACAAACTACAAAGACACATAATACAGATCAGAAGACTGGATAAAGGCAGGCTAACAAGAAACACAGCCAACCATGAACAGTATAATGTCATCATATGAAACAAATACAGTGTTGTTGAAAAGACTGAAGCAACAGACAAAGAGTGGACAATGTTGAAAGAAGCCATACAACAGACAAACAATGGACAATGTTGAAAGAAGCCATACAACAGACAAACAATAGACAATGTTGAAAGAAGCCATACAACAGACAAACAATAGACAATGTTGAAAGAAGCCATACAACAGACAAACAATAGACAATGTTGAAAGAAGCCATACAACAGACAAACAATAGACAATGTTGAAAGAAGTTATGCAACAGACAACGAGTGGACAGTATTGAAAGAAGAGATACAACAGACAAAGAGTGGACAGTGTTGAAAGAGGCCATACAACAGACAATGAATGGACAATGTTGAAAGAAGCCATACAACAGAGAAAGAGTGGACAATGTTGAAAGATTCCATACAACAGTCAAAGAGTGGACAATGTTGAAAGAAGACATACAACAGACAAACAGTGCACAATGTTGAAAGAAGCCATACAACAGACATACAATAGACAATGTTGAAAGAGGCCATACAACAGACAAATAGTCGACAATATTGAAAGAAGCCATACAACAGACAAAGAATGGACAATGTTGAAAGAAGACATACAACAGACAAAGAATGGACAATGTTGAAAGAAGCCATACAACAGGCAAAGAATGGACAATGTTGAAAGAAGCCATACAACAGACAAACAATGGACAATGTTGAAAGAAGCCATACAACAGACATACAATAGACAATGTTGAAAGAGGCCATGCAACAGAAAACCGAGGAAACAATGCCGAAAAAACTACCCAGGCTAAACAAAAAAAATGAAGAAAAGTGGGAAATTACTAAAATAAATTCGAACACATTAATAAAGAAATATGGAGCAGGTGCTGCATAACAAAAGAAGAACTGGCAGATCGGGGATGCAAGGGAATATACGGAGTATACAAACATAACAATATAGATATGTACAAACAAATAGATACTCTCAGACAGAAAGACAGGCTTAAGAACAGAGCGTTTAAAAACAAAGGAAGAGAATATCACGACGGACAAGGAAGAAATGTTGAAAAGGTAGGAGGAATATATAAAATAACTATATGTACCATGAAGAAAGAGAGAACATAGATCTAGGGGACAACATGGAAGGGCTAAATGAGGTATTAGAAGCCAGTCAGAATATAAACAAAAATAATGAGAAAGCCCCAGGACCAGACGAAATAAGAAAAGAACTGAAAGCATTATGAGATCGTGGAGGGCAGATAATAAGAAAAAATATTCAATGATAATCTTAATAAAATTAATCTATAATACAGGTTACATTCCTGATAACTTTTTGAGACAAATGTTCACTGCTACACCAAAGAAACTAAGAACACTAGACTGTGAAGAACGTATAACTATTAGTCTGATAAGTCATGTCACCAAGATGATACCGCGGATAATAATGAAAATAACCAAGAATAAGATAGCCACTGAACTATGAGAAGAGTAATGTGGTTTTGAGGCATGAAAGGGCGACACAAGAAATGTTGTCTTCATGTTAAGAACAATAGCAGAAAAGGCGATAACAGTGAAAACATACCTGTATTTATGGTTCAATGGCTACTGAAAGGTATTTTATAAAGGTAAACACAATGATACAGTAAAAATGTTGAAGGACACGTTGACGTGAAAGAGCTGAGAATGATCATGAGAATGTACTGGGAACAATAAAGCAGCTGTCAAAGTGTAGGGGCCAATAGGAGAATAGCATAAGATAAGGCTATACGTACGGCAGGGATGTGTTCTGTCACCTGTATAGTACAAATACAATAAACCACATAGAAGACATGCTGGGAGTAGAAGTAGGAGCTGCCAATGTTAACAACTAGAGATACACGGACAGTACGGTGTTGACAGCTAAGAGAGAAAGGCAGTTTCAATCGCTACTTAATAAAGTCATCAATAAAAGCGAGAAAAAGGTACTTAATCTTAATACAAATATAACAGCTGTGATGGTCATCTAAAAACAAGACCTTCATTTCACTGACCCCAGCCAAAGAGGAAAATCTGATTTTCTGGTAACAGCCATCAAATAATGTCACCCTGATGACAGAAGCCACCTAGCGCCTACGAACCTCTACATTTAGGAATATGGGACGCTGGAACCACATGATATGATTCCGCATTCAGCTATACATAACATTCTCGTCATTCACAATCATATTCGATCTACACTTATTTCCACTCCATTTTTTCAAAACCTCCTCATGGCATCATATACATATCAAATATTGAAATCAGGGACACTCCCTTACCATCACTGCTAGATGGTATAAATGACTGGGATGTGATAGCGAACCTTCCAGGAAGAAGAGAATACCGACTGCCAACAAGAACACAGGAATGCGACCGGACATTGTAGTGTACTCCACAGAAAAACAGGAATTAATAATGATCGAGCTTACGGTCCCATACGAAACTAGAATAGAGGAACAGCATTTATTCAAATTGGAGAAGTACAATGATCTGGTCAAGCAACTGAGGCAGGGGGCAGGAATCAGGGCAAAAGTGATAGCTGTAGAAGTGGGAGCAAGAGGATTTGTAGCAACATCAGCATATGACCTATGTAAGCAACTGGGCATAAAGGGACAAGCAAGAGAAAGGGCATTGAGAAGCCTTTCAGAAACAGCAGAAAAGGCCTCATGCTGGCTGTGGAGTATGCGAAACAAGCATTGGGAACATAAATAATTTCATTTGGCACAACCAATACCAGTCCTCCGTAGCTAAATCGCTAAAGACGCACTGTAAAAGTGCAGTGGCAACTGGAAGATCATGGGTTCAATCCCGGGACTGGGAAAAAAGTAACAACTCACAACAGGAGTTTAAAGGGCCGAAACACTTGTCTGGGGGGGGGGGTACTTCCTCTGATGATCTGAAGGAGTTGTGTTGTTGTTCCGCTCTCTACAGTAGAGAGTTTCCTGCATATTTACAGCCACTCTACTCCAACTACAATCACTTACTCCACCTTCCTCTGTTTACGACCTCTTTATCACACATCACATGTCTCTCTTTAAACATTCACCACACTCCACCATGCGCACTTCTGTACATTGTCTCTTACACGTCACAGCTAAGTCATCCACTTTATTTTACTCTGCTGTTTCCATTCTTGCTTTTTACACAGCATTCATGCAAATTTATATTTCTTTCTCTTTCTCTGCTTCTTCATCCTGTGTGTTTTTTATGATCAAGATGAAAACCAAAATATCAGAAATGTGTGCTCCTTAATGAATAAAGTTGTTCCTATTTTTTCCTAGTTTATACATTTTGTTATCAAGGCTTTACTGCAGAGGCTTCGTGTATAGTTCTATACTTAGTTGTGTATACTTATACACTAATTTTTCGTGTATAGTTCTATACTTAGTTGTGTATACTTATACACTAATTTTTCATGTATAGTTCTATACTTAGTTTTGTATACTTATACACTAATTTTTCGTGTATAGTTCTATACTTAGTTTTGTATATTTATACACTAATTGTTCTTGTGTTCTTAAGAAGATTACTACAGTGCCATGGGCAGGGGAAAAATCACATGAGCAAGTTCTGAAAAAGGCACAAGAAACGAGGACAATTATAATGAGGACCAGAAAACAAGAACCATATTTGGGGCATGCTTGGAGGAGAGGCAACCTAGAGCACATTGTGGCACCAGGGAAAATGGAAGGTAGAAGAGGCAGAGGTAGTCAGAGAGAAAAGATGTTTGATGGTTTGATATCATGGCGAGTGAAAGGCTCTGTGTTGAGACGCAGAAGAGATCCAGGGTTATGGGAGGACATGATGTCCTAGGTCTGTCAGCAGGGACCTTGTATTTGTGAGAGAGAGAGAGAGAGAGAGAGAGAGATCCAGGGTTATGGGAGGACATGATGTCTTAGGTCTGTCAGCAGGGACCTTGTATGTGAGAGAGAGAGAGAGATCCAGGGTTATGGGAGGACGTGATATCCTAGATCTGTCAGCAGGGACCTTGTGTGTATGTGTGTGAGAGAGAGAGAGATAGAGAGAGAAGGAGGGAGAGAGAGAGACTAGCAATTATTAGTCATTGTAACTTGTAAAACTAATTTTTGAATGTAGATAATTAATTAAGGTTGTTTGCTTGTCTAAAAGTGTATATCCAAATTTCTGTATTAGTCTGTCTCTCTGTCTGTCTATTTAGTCCAGATAAATAAATGATTGTACAACTTTATTTAAGACATTTATCCGTAATATCTGTAATATTTGAAAGTGTTAATATATAAACAATTATGTATAAATGTGTACAACAATGTTATTCATATTTTAATTAGCAAATTACTTACATTTTGTTGCGGAAACTGTGTAAATTATCACGCTAAACTTCCAAATGTTTAGAATTTTCTTCCTATCAATAATAAAATATTTTATAGAAACAAAAAACATCCTTACCGACTTAATTCATATTTTAGAATATAGACATACAAATAGTTTTAAAGATCGAATAACAATTACTTTATTTAATAACAAAGTAAACATTGTATCTGTAACAAAATAAAACCTTTCAAACATTGTGTGGAACAGTTTGTTAGTAAAAATAAATATATATAATGTATCTTTTAAACGTTAAGGTTATGTTCGACATGCATACACAAATACGTACATACGTTACACACATACACACCATACATACATACAAACATTACATACATACTTACATACATACATTACATATATTACATACATACACACATATGCATTAAATACATAATTACATATATACGTTACATACATACGTACATACCCACATAACAACTTATCCACCTATCCATTTATCCATTCATCCACCCATCCATCCGTCCCTCCATCCATCCATACATGCATATATAAATACATCCAATCCATCCATCCATCTTTTTTCTATCTGTTTTTCTGTCTATCACATTGTTTGGTTGGTTCTTTTTTCTGTCAGTCTATATGTCTGATTTTTTTTATATAACCTATTATACGATCGAGTGTTGTGGTCAGTATCACGATTGGCCGGATTTATCTTCCTGCGTTTCCGTTTCCCATTTTTAGAGACTGGGTCTCTGCTGTGGTCATTGTGTTGTGCACCAGAAGAAAGTCCCACTTCTGAGACTTGAACCTAGAAAAACTGGACTGGATAATTAACTGCTTAACCGGAGAGGTAACGAGGACGTCATATTAAAATAAACCATATATTACATAAATAAATATTTTAACTGAAATGTACCACACATTTCTACTATAATATAGAAATACTTACATCCTGTATTTATGTTTCATATTAAGGTATATAAACAACAAGGAGATGACAGAGTTAAACATTTCATGTATTTTTATAACAACACCTCATGTGGAAGAAAAATAACTTTCAAGGAATAATAATTCTGAAGATAAACACATTAGAACATTCTATTACAATTATGTCAGTGTCTGGACGTTTCTTTTTTTTAACTGTAGATAACGAACGAATGTTAAAAACTGTTAATTGTATCTTTATTTGTGTATGCACATGCAAGTTTGTGTCAAATATATCTGAACGTATGTATCAAAGTGTGTATGTTTGTATTTGTGTATGTGTGCATATATATATATATATATATATATATATATATATATATATATATATATCCGCGATAAAAATATAATTGTGTAAATGCATAGATGAGTATCAATCTACCTACCTACCTATCTACCTACCTATCTATCTATCTATCTATCTATCTATCTATCTATCTATCTATCTATCTATCTATCTATCTATTGATCATTGCTCAGCATTTAACTTGGAATTCTCACGTACATAACCGAAAAAAAACTTGATTGCACAGAAAGTTTACCAATTAGCCAAAATTAAAAACTTTATCCACACAGACACAAGAAAGATGTACTACATATCACACATACAAACACACTTAGATTACTGTTCCACAATCTGATATGGATGCTCGGTCTCAAACACAAAAAGGCTCCACTCACTTCACAAGCGAGCATTAAATCTTATTTGTGACAAACACCCAGTACAGACTGTAGATCAGCACAAACAATTCAAAATTCTACCCCTCAAAAATAGAATCATTTTAACATAGTTAAGTTTGCTCAGAAAGTTCTGTCACGCAATGCTCCGCCTTACTTGTGGTCACTGTTTACGTATAATACTAAACATAGCCTGCGTTTTAAAAAATTGTCTTCTTCCTAAACCCAGGATTGATATATACAAGAAAAGCCTAGCATACTCTGCAGGACAGCTCTGGAACACCCTCCCCTACCATTTAAAATCCATTGGTAATACTTCATCCTTTAATTCAAACCTGTTTCATTATTTACTTGCTTGTAATTATATGCCTCCATAAAATAACCAGCACTCTTTCAATACGTGACTCGCCAACCATCAAGTACTAAAATGACATAGTTAGAAACGGAACTTGTTAGATATTGTTAGAAATTATGTTAATGTCTGTAAAAAACATATATTAGAAGATCTGTATTTACAATGTATTTTTGTTTATGTATATGTCTGCGTATGTATGTGTGCGTGATTGCTATTTTATTAGGTTAATTACTTCTTCTCTTTTACGTTGTATGTAGTAGTTAAATCTTACACTCTTTTGATATGTTTTTTCCTAATTTAATTTGTATATCTGTACTAAATCAAGTGTGTGGGAAGAATGAAAGATGGAGCGATGAAGGGCACAATGTAAGACGGGCCTGCATGCCCAATTCTTTACCCTTGAAAAATAAAGATTATTCATTCATTCTATCTATCTATCTATCTATCTATCTATCTATCTATCTATCTATCTATCTATCTATCTATCTATCTATCTATCTATCTATCTATCTATCTATCTATCTATCCAATCTTCCATCCATCCATCCATCCATCCATCCATACATCCATCCATCCATCCATCAATCCATCTATCTTTCTTCTATCTGCTTTTCTGTCTATCTTCTGTTTCTCTGTGTCTGCTTCAGTTTATCACATTGTTTGGTTGGTTCTTTTTTATGTCAATCTATATGTCTAATTTTTTTCTTTAATGTACCCTTATATACTCTCGAGTGGTGTGGTCAGTATCACGCCTGGCCTAATTTATCTTCCTAAAATTCCCTGTTTCCCATTTTTAGAGATTGGGTCTATCCTGAGGTCATTGTATTGTTTACCAGAAGAAAGTCCCACTTCTGGGACCTCACCTTTTAACCACCTGTGTGGAAAATTAACCACTTCACCAGTCTGAAAACAAAGCCGCTGTGTTAAAATAAAACGTGTTTTAAATATGTAGTTAACAGAAACGTACTACATCTATACATTATATGAATAGAATTACTTACCATCTGTATTTTTATTCGAAATAAGGGCAGAAAAAAGACAGGGGGATGATTGAGTTACCTATTTCATGTATTTTTATTCCAACACTTTATTATAATAGTACTATGTCAATGTCTGGACATTTCTATTTTGAACTCAAGGTAAATAAAGAATAATAAAGACTGTTAACCTTATCAGTATTGGTGGAGTTATGTAGATCTGTTTGTGTATGAACATGTATATTTGCAATATCCACGTAAGAGTGGAAGTCACTAAGAAACTCGCAAATGTCTGTTAAAAAAAACCTATGCATCAGTAATATGAAAACTTTTAATTTTTAAACCGACATTATTCCCTTATTTCTCAACGTAATCACCACCAACATTGATACCTCTGTCCCATCGTGTAATCGGTGATGCAGTACCCATGGCGTAAAAATCGGGAGTCCGATTTCTGAACCATTTTTTTACGTCTGTTTCCACCTCTTCGTCACTCGAGAACCTTCTCCCGCCAAGGTGGTTTTCTAATGGACCAAACAGGTGAAAATCACTTTAGCTAAGTCAGGACTATAACGGTGGATGTTCACGAACTTACCAACCCAACTGGCTAATTTTCTCTTGGGTTAACCGAGCCGTATGTGGTATGGGATTGTCATGAAGGAGAAGCACACCTCTAATCAGCAGACCAAGACGTTTTCTTCGAATTGCATCCCGTAGCATTGACAGAACTTCACAGTACGATACAGAATTCACACTGTCACCATACTTCTGGAACTTGGTTAACAACACTCCTTGATAATCCCAGAATACTGTCAGCATAACCTTCCCCGCAGAAGGCGTAATCTTGATTATTATTATTATTATTATTATTTTATTATTATTATTATTATTTTGCGCATGGCGATGACGGGTTTTCCATTGTATTGAGGCAGGTTTTGATTCGGGTTGGTAGTGGTGCACCCAAGATTCATCTTCAGTAATAATCTTTTGTAGCATGTCTTTACCTTCATATGCGTAATGACAGAGATGCTGCAATGACAAACCAAATCGGTTCATTTTGTGTTCATCATTCAGATCTCTGTGTACCCAACCTGAGCAAACTTTGCTAAAATTCAATTGCTCATGTATTATTATGTAGACTGAGCCATGTGAACATCTGATTGCACTTGCTACACTGTCTATCGTTACTCGTCTATCAGCTCTGATAATCTTATTGAAACGTTGCACAGTCTCTTCTGTTGCAATTTGAACAGGACGGCCAAGTCGGAGCTTTTCAACAATTTCGGTGTGTCCTTGAGAAAATTATTTTATCCAGTTATAGACCGCTTTACGTCATAAACACTTTTCGGCATAAACTGTACTCATTTCCTTATGAATGTGATCCGCTGAACTTCTTTAGCCCATAAAAATCGCACTATACTTCTCTGTTCTTCTTTGGAACACACTAACAATTGGGTAGCCATTTTGTTATTGCTTTGCGCATGCGCACTTAACTCCCAGCGCTTCTTACATACAACTATTATAACGTTGGATGATGGTACTATCTAAGGATAAATTTAAATACTACCTGATAACTGCGTGACCTCACCTTATAACCACCTGTGTGAAAAATTAACCACTTCACCAGTCTGAAAACAAGGCCACCGTGTTAAAATAAAACATGTTTTAAATATGTATTTAACAGAATTGTACTACATCTATAAATTATATGAATAGAATTACTTACCATCTGTATTTTTATTCGAAATAAGGGCAGAGAAAAGACAAGGAGATAGCTGAGTTAAATATTTCATGTATTTTTATTCCAGCACTTCATTATTTGAGTATTATGTCAATGTCTGAAGGTTTCTATTTTTTTAACTCAAGGTAAGCAAGGAATATTAAAGACAGTTAAGTTTATCAGTACTGGTGGAGATATGTAAGTCTGTTTGTGTATGCACATGTATATTTGTAATATACATGTATGAATGAAATT
Organism: Achatina immaculata; assembly: GCA_009760885.1. Classification (NCBI taxonomy): domain Eukaryota; kingdom Metazoa; phylum Mollusca; class Gastropoda; order Stylommatophora; family Achatinidae; genus Lissachatina; species Lissachatina immaculata. Next base: position 1,579,391 of record CM019698.1, read on the forward strand.
ATATGTGCATGTATCTGTGTATGTATGTACGTATCCGTGTTTAAGAATATAATTTTATAAATTCATTCTCATGTTTAATCTATCTATCTATCTATCTATCTATCTATCTATCTATCTATCTATCTATCTATCTATCTATCTATCTATCTATCTATCTATCTATCTATCTATTTTTATCTATTTATCTAGGATATAAGATAAGATAATTTGGCCTCTCTTAACAATGTCCTCTTCAGAGTTTCACGTGGTTCGCCTCTTTTTCTTTGGCCTGTTGTGTTTCACTTGATAGCTTGTTTTTGGGAATCTCTGATCGTTTCTTCTCATCATATGTCCATCTCCTTTTCCTGATCACCCGTGAGACTGGTTGTTGTTCAGTCATCTGTCTTATCTTTGCATTGTTCTTGAATTCATTCCACTTGATGCCGAGTATTTTCCGTAGGCATTTGTTTTCAAAAGAAAACATATATATATATATATATATATATATATATATATATATATATACTCCCTGCAGGTATTTATGTTCTTCATTCATTATCTCTCCGCTTCCCTTTTTTCCAGCGACCCCCGACACCTTCTCCTCTATCGCCAATCATGTTTCTATTGCCTTTCCCCCACCCCTTTCTATCACTTGTTTTTCTCCTCCCTCTCCACCTCTTCTTTCCGATTGGCTCTATCGGCTTATCCTTTGTGTGCCCCGCGTGGTCCCTATCTTCTAAGACGCGCATTTCTCTGTTTCCTACTTCTGGAGGAGGCCATAATAAGATACGTTCTCAATTTAGTTATTTGTTTTTTTCTCGTTTGTGCATGTAATCCTCGAAAAAGTCTCACGCCGGAATATCGGATGTTGTATGTTTTTCATTTATACATTCTCATACTTTCTATTTGTTTTTTCTCACCTTACTCACTCCCTCTGCCACTTTGTTAAACTACACCATACACCTCTATCTTACTCTATATCAGCCTGGCCACATTTAGCTTCCTAAATTTTTCTGTTTCCCATTTTAAGAGACTGGGCCTATCCTGGGGTCTTTGAGTTGTGCATGAAAAGAAAGTCCGGCTGCTTGAAGCTAGAACCAGCGGATTAATACAATGACCGCTTTACCAGTGAGCTAACAAGGCCTCCGCAGTAAAATAAACCATATATTAAATATGTATCTAACAGAAATCTACGACACCTTTGTATTATATGAATAAAAAATACTTACAGCCTGTATTTTTATTTCGAAATAAAGGCAGAGAAAATACAAGGAGATAACTGAGTTAAATAGTGCATATATTTTTATAACAGCATTTCCTTTGGAAGAAAAATAACTTCCAAAGAATAATGATTCTGAAAATTAATTCTTTAGAGCAAAATATTAGTATTATGTCAATGTTTGAAGTTTTCTTTTTATAACTGAAGGTAAACAATTATTATTAAAGACTTAATTTTAAATGTATTTGTACATTTGTATAATTGCGTGAACAAGCACAAATACCTAAGTATTACATATGTCTGAATGTATGTATATTTATAGAAGTTTTTGTAAGTGTAACCATGTATGTATCTATATGAATCTGTGTTTAAGTGTGTAACTGTGTAAATACATAAACTATCTATCTATCTATCTATCTATCTATCTATCTATCTATCTATCTATCTATCTATCTATCTATTTATCTATTTATCTATTTATCTATCTATCTATCTATCTATCTATCTATCTGTCTGTCTGTCTGTCTGCCTACCTGCCTGCCTTACTGCCTGCCTGCTTGACTGCCTGCCTGCCTTCTTGTCTATCTATCCATCTATTCATCTATATGTTTGTCTGTCTATCTACCTATCTATCTATTAAACCATTCATCTGTATTTCTGATTCTCTATCCATATTTCCATTCCACCTTTCCTTCACCGATTCATTCATCAAACGTTCTATCTGTCTGTCTGTGTGTTTATCCATCCCTCCATCCATCCATCCATCCATCCATCCATCCATCCATCCATCCATCCATCTGTCTATTGTCTCTTTTATATACATATATATATATAAGCCAGACAGAGAGAGAGAGAGAGATGAACGAGTGATGTGGTCAGTATCACGCCTGACTGCATTTATATTCCTAAAATTCTCTGTTTTTCTTTGTTCTAGAATGGTTTTATCCTGGTCTCATTTCGTTGTGTAATAGAAGAAAGTCCCACATCTGGAACTTGAACCTGGAACCGCCTGGTTGGACTGTTTCGCCAGTTAGGAAACAAGGCGGCCGTAGTAAAATAAACCATATATTAAACGTATATTTAACAGAAAGAGTTGTAGAAGTTTTATTGGCGGTGAAAAATGGTAAATCACCAGGAGGTGATCAGATAACAGCTGAACTTATTAAAGCAGGAGGAAAGGAATGTCTTAAAGTAAGAAGTAACTAACCACTGTAACAATGATCATGTCTTAAAGTAAGAAGCAACTAACCACTGTAACAATGATCATGTCTTAAAGTAAGAAGCAACTAACCACTGTAACAATGATCATGTCTTAAAATAAGAAGCAACTAATGATTGTTACAATGATCATGTCTTAAAGTAAGAAGTAACTAACCACTGTAACAATGATCATGTCTTAAAGTAAGAAGCAACTAACCACTGTAACAATGATCATGTCTTAAAGTAAGAAGCAACTAACCACTGTAACAATGAACATGTCTTAAAGTAAGAAGCAACTAACCACTGTAACAATGATCATGTCTTAAAGTAAGAAGCAACTAACCACTGTAACAATGATCATGTCTTAAAGTAAGAAGCAACTAACCACTGTAACAATGATCATGTCTTAAAGTAAGAAGCAACTAACCACTGTAACAATGATCATGTCTTAAAGTAAGAAGTAACTAACCACTGTAACAATGATCATGTCTTAAAGTAAGAAGTAACTAACCACTGTAACAATGATCATGTCTTAAAGTAAGAAGCAACTAACCACTGTAACAATGATCATGTCTTAAAGTAAGAAGTAACTAACCACTGTAACAATGATCATGTCTTAAAGTAAGAAGCAACTAATGATTGTTACAATGATCATGTCTTAAAGTAAGAAGTAACTAACCACTGTAACAATGATCATGTCTTAAAGTAAGAAGTAACTAACCACTGTAACAATGATCATGTCTTAAAGTAAGAAGCAACTAACCACTGTAACAATGAACATGTCTTAAAGTAAGAAGCAACTAAACACTGTAACAATGATCACGTCTTAAAGTAAGAAGCAACTAACCACTGTAACAATGATCATGTCTTAAAGTAAGAAGCAACTAACCACTGTAACAATGATCATATCTTAAAGTAAGAAGCAACTAACCACTGTAACAATGATCATGTCTTAAAGTAAGAAGTAACTAACCTCTGTAACAATGATCATGTCTTAAAGTAAGAAGTAACTAACCACTGTAACAATGATCATGTCTTAAAGTAAGAAGCAACTAACCACTGTAACAATGATCATGTCTTAAAGTAAGAAGTAACTAACCACTGTAACAATGATCATGTCTTAAAGTAAGAAGTAACTAACCACTGTAACAATGATCATGTCTTAAAGTAAGAAGCAACTAACCACTGTAACAATGAACATGTGTTAAAGTAAGAAGTAACTAACCACTGTAACAATGAGCATGTCTTAAAGTAAGAAGTAACTAACCACTGTAACAATGATCATGTCTTAAAGTAAGAAGTAACTAACCACTGTAACAATGATCATGTCTTAAAGTAAGAAGTAACTAACCACTGTAACAATGATCATGTCTTAAAGTAAGAAGTAACTAACCACTGTAACAATGATCATGTCTTAAAGTAAGAAGTAACTAACCACTGTAACAATGATCATGTCCTGATTATAGACAAACTTAGAATCAGACTAAACAAACTACAAAGACACATAATACAGATCAGAAGACTGGATAAAGGCAGGCTAACAAGAAACACAGCCAACCATGAACAGTATAATGTCATCATATGAAACAAATACAGTGTTGTTGAAAAGACTGAAGCAACAGACAAAGAGTGGACAATGTTGAAAGAAGCCATACAACAGACAAACAATGGACAATGTTGAAAGAAGCCATACAACAGACAAACAATAGACAATGTTGAAAGAAGCCATACAACAGACAAACAATAAACTTCTTCTTCTTCTTCTTCTTCGTTCACTTCTACCACCAAAAACCGCACTGTGAACCTACTGAATTCACACATGTGGTCCTCGTTAGGTCCGGTGGTCCCTTGTGTGGTCCAAAATAGACCACATGAGTTCCACGAAGGACCACAGGGGGTTCAGAGTATCACAGTGCTTTAGCCTGTATTCTTGGTGGGTCTCGGAAGCGGGATTGCGTGACACCGTGGTTTTCATTGCACCAGTTTGGTCTAGGGTTGGACTTTCTCACCGGAAGACCTCGACGTGTTTGGAATATCAGTGCATCCCCGCTGGGTGAGAGGCGTTAGCCCACCCAGGACAGAGTTGGACTTTCTCACCGGAAAACCTCGACGTGTTATGAGATACCCGTGTATCACCGCCGGGTGAGAGGTGGTTGCCCATCCAGTCCAGGGTTGGACTTTCTCACCGGAAAACCTCAGCGTGATTAGGATACGCAGACATCCCCGCCGGGTGAGAGGTGGTTGCCTATCTAGACTTCCCTGGTCCAGTGTCTCCGACTTCAGCATTTTGCGGTCGTGGCCGCTACCCTTCCTAGTTGTGACCAGGATGGAGCTTTTGTCCAGGAGGACGAATCCTCGCCACTAGTGACTTCTACCCCTGGGTTGAGCCGGTTTAGGCATTTCCCAGTATGGGCATGTTTGGGACGGGACCGACCTCTAGGGCAGAGGTACTGTGACATTCATAGCCTTCAAGATTCACCCCTGGTATGAGCCGGTTTAGGCAAAATTCACCAGTATGGGTGTTTATCAGGCGTTACCGACCTCTAGAGCGGAGGTGGCATGACATGTCTAGCCATCGAGTTCCACCCCTGGTGTGTGCCGGTTTAGGCATATTTCACCAGTGTAGGTGTATTTCGGACGTAGGCGGCCTCTAGAGTAGAGGTGCCGTGGTATAGCTCTCGTAGCGATACTACTGGACATACCAGGTTAAACTTCACTTTCCACCACCTTTTCCCATCGGCGCCGCACAGCAACCTTTATTTCCGCATTTACTTCCTTAACCGGGAGGAGCTTCACTCCACGCGCGGCATTTGAAAAGTCAAGCCAGCAGTGACTTAACCTCTGGGACAAACCGGTTCATGCATTTCACACGATATGACTGCACTCAGGACGTGGCCGACCTCCAGACCAGAGGTGCCGTGATTTGACTGTTTGCTTCGCTTTATTCTTTCAACCACCTTTTCCGCAGTGATGCTGCGCGGCAACCTCATTTGCAAATTTCTTCATTGGCCGGGAAGAGCACCGCTCCACGCACGGCAGCTGAAGATCTCGCCAACAGCGGCAGATGAGCTACCAAACGTGACACTCATCTACCCTAAGTAACTGGTTTTCAGGCGCCAGATATTCGCCCTCGCCCCTTCTCCTGTCAGTTTAAACAGTTCTGCCACGGGAAGGCCAGGAGCTGGACTTGACTGCCAGAGGCTGTTTGTGGCGCGTTTGCAGTCCTTAGAACCAAACAATAGACAATGTTGAAAGAAGCCATACAACAGACAAACAATAGACAATGTTGAAAGAAGCCATACAACAGACAAACAATAGACAATGTTGAAAGAAGTTATGCAACAGACAACGAGTGGACAGTATTGAAAGAAGAGATACAACAGACAAAGAGTGGACAGTGTTGAAAGAGGCCATACAACAGACAATGAATGGACAATGTTGAAAGAAGCCATACAACAGAGAAAGAGTGGACAATGTTGAAAGATTCCATACAACAGTCAAAGAGTGGACAATGTTGAAAGAAGACATACAACAGACAAACAGTGCACAATGTTGAAAGAAGCCATACAACAGACATACAATAGACAATGTTGAAAGAGGCCATACAACAGACAAATAGTCGACAATATTGAAAGAAGCCATACAACAGACAAAGAATGGACAATGTTGAAAGAAGACATACAACAGACAAAGAATGGACAATGTTGAAAGAAGCCATACAACAGGCAAAGAATGGACAATGTTGAAAGAAGCCATACAACAGACAAACAATGGACAATGTTGAAAGAAGCCATACAACAGACATACAATAGACAATGTTGAAAGAGGCCATGCAACAGAAAACCGAGGAAACAATGCCGAAAAAACTACCCAGGCTAAACAAAAAAAATGAAGAAAAGTGGGAAATTACTAAAATAAATTCGAACACATTAATAAAGAAATATGGAGCAGGTGCTGCATAACAAAAGAAGAATTGGCAGATCGGGGATGCAAGGGAATATACGGAGTATACAAACATAACAATATAGATATGTACAAACAAATAGATACTCTCAGACAGAAAGACAGGCTTAAGAACAGAGCGTTTAAAAACAAAGGAAGAGAATATCACGACGGACAAGGAAGAAATGTTGAAAAGGTAGGAGGAATATATAAAATAACTATATGTACCATGAAGAAAGAGAGAACATAGATCTAGGGGACAACATGGAAGGGCTAAATGAGGTATTAGAAGCCAGTCAGAATATAAACAAATATAATGAGAAAGCCCCAGGACCAGACGAAATAAGAAAAGAACTGAAAGCATTATGAGATCGTGGAGGGCAGATAATAAGAAAAAATATTCAATGATAATCTTAATAAAATTAATCTATAATACAGGTTACATTCCTGATAACTTTTTGAGACAAATGTTCACTGCTACACCAAAGAAACTAAGAACACTAGACTGTGAAGAACGTATAACTATTAGTCTGATAAGTCATGTCACCAAGATGATACCGCGGATAATAATGAAAATAACCAAGAATAAGATAGCCACTGAACTATGAGAAGAGTAATGTGGTTTTGAGGCATGAAAGGGCGACACAAGAAATGTTGTCTTCATGTTAAGAACAATAGCAGAAAAGGCGATAACAGTGAAAACATACCTGTATTTATGGTTCAATGGCTACTGAAAGGTATTTTATAAAGGTAAACACAATGATACAGTAAAAATGTTGAAGGACACGTTGACGTGAAAGAGCTGAGAATGATCATGAGAATGTACTGGGAACAATAAAGCAGCTGTCAAAGTGTAGGGGCCAATAGGAGAATAGCATAAGATAAGGCTATACGTACGGCAGGGATGTGTTCTGTCACCTGTATAGTACAAATACAATAAACCACATAGAAGACATGCTGGGAGTAGAAGTAGGAGCTGCCAATGTTAACAACTAGAGATACACGGACAGTACGGTGTTGACAGCTAAGAGAGAAAGGCAGTTTCAATCGCTACTTAATAAAGTCATCAATAAAGCGAGAAAAAGGTACTTAATCTTAATACAAATATAACAGCTGTGATGGTCATCTAAAAACAAGACCTTCATTTCACTGACCCCAGCCAAAGAGGAAAATCTGATTTTCTGGTAACAGCCATCAAATAATGTCACCCTGATGACAGAAGCCACCTAGCGCCTACGAACCTCTACATTTAGGAATATTGGACGCTGGAACCACATGATATGATTCCGCATTCAGCTATACATAACATTCTCGTCATTCACAATCATATTCGATCTACACTTATTTCCACTCCATTTTTTCAAAACCTCCTCATGGCATCATATACATATCAAATATTGAAATCAGGGACACTCCCTTACCATCACTGCTAGATGGTATAAATGACTGGGATGTGATAGCGAACCTTCCAGGAAGAAGAGAATACCCGACTGCCAACAAGAACACAGGAATGCGACCGGACATTGTAGTGTACTCCACAGAAAAACAGGAATTAATAATGATCGAGCTTACGGTCCCATACGAAACTAGAATAGAGGAACAGCATTTATTCAAATTGGAGAAGTACAATGATCTGGTCAAGCAACTGAGGCAGGGGGCAGGAATCAGGGCAAAAGTGATAGCTGTAGAAGTGGGAGCAAGAGGATTTGTAGCAACATCAGCATATGACCTATGTAAGCAACTGGGCATAAAGGGACAAGCAAGAGAAAGGGCATTGAGAAGCCTTTCAGAAACAGCAGAAAAGGCCTCATGCTGGCTGTGGAGTATGCGAAACAAGCATTGGGAACATAAATAATTTCATTTGGCACAACCAATACCAGTCCTCCGTAGCTAAATCGCTAAAGACGCACTGTAAAAGTGCAGTGGCAACTGGAAGATCATGGGTTCAATCCCGGGACTGGGAAAAAAGTAACAACTCACAACAGGAGTTTAAAGGGCCGAAACACTTGTCTGGGGGGGGGGTACTTCCTCTGATGATCTGAAGGAGTTGTGTTGTTGTTCCGCTCTCTACAGTAGAGAGTTTCCTGCATATTTACAGCCACTCTACTCCAACTACAATCACTTACTCCACCTTCCTCTGTTTACGACCTCTTTATCACACATCACATGTCTCTCTTTAAACATTCACCACACTCCACCATGCGCACTTCTGTACATTGTCTCTTACACGTCACAGCTAAGTCATCCACTTTATTTTACTCTGCTGTTTCCATTCTTGCTTTTTACACAGCATTCATGCAAATTTATATTTCTTTCTCTTTCTCTGCTTCTTCATCCTGTGTGTTTTTTATGATCAAGATGAAAACCAAAATATCAGAAATGTGTGCTCCTTAATGAATAAAGTTGTTCCTATTTTTTCCTAGTTTATACATTTTGTTATCAAGGCTTTACTGCAGAGGCTTCGTGTATAGTTCTATACTTAGTTGTGTATACTTATACACTAATTTTTCGTGTATAGTTCTATACTTAGTTGTGTATACTTATACACTAATTTTTCGTGTATAGTTCTATACTTAGTTGTGTATACTTATACACTAATTTTTCGTGTATAGTTCTATACTTAGTTTTGTATACTTATACACTAATTTTTCGTGTATAGTTCTATACTTAGTTGTGTATACTTATACACTAATTTTTCGTGTATAGTTCTATACTTAGTTTTGTATACTTATACACTAATTGTTCGTGTATAGTTCTATACTTAGTTTTGTATACTTATACACTAATTGTTCTTGTGTTCTTAAGAAGATTACTACAGTGCCATGGGCAGGGGAAAAATCACATGAGCAAGTTCTGAAAAAGGCACAAGAAACGAGGACAATTATAATGAGGACCAGAAAACAAGAACCATATTTGGGGCATGCTTGGAGGAGAGGCAACCTAGAGCACATTGTGGCACCAGGGAAGATGGAAGGTAGAAGAGGCAGAGGTAGACAGAGAGAAAAGATGTTTGATGGTTTGATATCATGGCGAGTGAAAGGCTCTGTGTTGAGACGCAGAAGAGATCCAGGGTTATGGGAGGACATGATGTCCTAGGTCTGTCAGCAGGGACCTTGTATTTGTGAGAGAGAGAGAGAGAGAGAGAGAGAGAGAGATCCAGGGTTATGGGAGGACATGATGTCCTAGATCTGTCAGCAGGGACCTTGTGTGTATGTGTGTGAGAGAGAGAGAGATAGAGAGAGAAGGAGGGAGAGAGAGAGACTAGCAATTATTAGTCATTGTAACTTGTAAAACTAATTTTTGAATGTAGATAATTAATTAAGGTTGTTTGCTTGTCTAAAAGTGTATATCCAAATTTCTGTATTAGTCTGTCTCTCTGTCTGTCTATTTAGTCCAGATAAATAAATGATTGTACAACTTTATTTAAGACATTTATCCGTAATATCTGTAATATTTGAAAGTGTTAATATATAAACAATTATGTATAAATGTGTACAACAATGTTATTCATATTTTAATTAGCAAATTACTTACATTTTGTTGCGGAAACTGTGTAAATTATCACGCTAAACTTCCAAATGTTTAGAATTTTCTTCCTATCAATAATAAAATATTTTATAGAAACAAAAAACATCCTTACCGACTTAATTCATATTTTAGAATATAGACATACAAATAGTTTTAAAGATCGAATAACAATTACTTTATTTAATAACAAAGTAAACATTGTATCTGTAACAAAATAAAACCTTTCAAACATTGTGTGGAACAGTTTGTTAGTAAAAATAAATATATATAATGTATCTTTTAAACGTTAAGGTTATGTTCGACATGCATACACAAATACGTACATACGTTACACACATACACACCATACATACATACAAACATTACATACATACTTACATACATACATTACATATATTACATACATACACACATATGCATTAAATACATAATTACATATATACGTTACATACATACGTACATACCCACATAACAACTTATCCACCTATCCATTTATCCATTCATCCACCCATCCATCCGTCCCTCCATCCATCCATACATGCATATATAAATACATCCAATCCATCCATCCATCTTTTTTCTATCTGTTTTTCTGTCTATCACATTGTTTGGTTGGTTCTTTTTTCTGTCAGTCTATATGTCTGATTTTTTTTTATATAACCTATTATACGATCGAGTGTTGTGGTCAGTATCACGATTGGCCGGATTTATCTTCCTGCGTTTCCGTTTCCCATTTTTAGAGACTGGGTCTCTGCTGTGGTCATTGTGTTGTGCACCAGAAGAAAGTCCCACTTCTGAGACTTGAACCTAGAAAAACTGGACTGGATAATTAACTGCTTAACCGGAGAGGTAACGAGGACGTCATATTAAAATAAACCATATATTACGTAAATAAATATTTTAACTGAAATGTACCACACATTTCTACTATAATATAGAAATACTTACATCCTGTATTTATGTTTCATATTAAGGTATATAAACAACAAGGAGATGACAGAGTTAAACATTTCATGTATTTTTATAACAACACCTCATGTGGAAGAAAAATAACTTTCAAGGAATAATAATTCTGAAGATAAACACATTAGAACATTCTATTACAATTATGTCAGTGTCTGGACGTTTCTTTTTTTTAACTGTAGATAACGAACGAATGTTAAAAACTGTTAATTGTATCTTTATTTGTGTATGCACATGCAAGTTTGTGTCAAATATATCTGAACGTATGTATCAAAGTGTGTATGTTTGTATTTGTGTATGTGTGCATATATATATATATATATATATATATATATATATATATATATATCCGCGATAAAAATATAATTGTGTAAATGCATAGATGAGTATCAATCTACCTACCTACCTATCTACCTACCTATCTATCTATCTATCTATCTATCTATCTATCTATCTATCTATCTATCTATCTATCTATTGATCATTGCTCAGCATTTAACTTGGAATTCTCACGTACATAACCGAAAAAAAACTTGATTGCACAGAAAGTTTACCAATTAGCCAAAATTAAAAACTTTATCCACACAGACACAAGAAAGATGTACTACATATCACACATACAAACACACTTAGATTACTGTTCCACAATCTGATATGGATGCTCGGTCTCAAACACAAAAAGGCTCCACTCACTTCACAAGCGAGCATTAAATCTTATTTGTGACAAACACCCAGTACAGACTGTAGATCAGCACAAACAATTCAAAATTCTACCCCTCAAAAATAGAATCATTTTAACATAGTTAAGTTTGCTCAGAAAGTTCTGTCACGCAATGCTCCGCCTTACTTGTGGTCACTGTTTACGTATAATACTAAACATAGCCTGCGTTTTAAAAAATTGTCTTCTTCCTAAACCCAGGATTGATATATACAAGAAAAGCCTAGCATACTCTGCAGGACAGCTCTGGAACACCCTCCCCTACCATTTAAAATCCATTGGTAATACTTCATCCTTTAACTCAAACCTGTTTCATTATTTACTTGCTTGTAATTATATGCCTCCATAAAATAACCAGCACTCTTTCAATACGTGACTCGCCAACCATCAAGTACTAAAATGACATAGTTAGAAACGGAACTTGTTAGATATTGTTAGAAATTATGTTAATGTCTGTAAAAAACATATATTAGAAGATCTGTATTTACAATGTATTTTTGTTTATGTATATGTCTGCGTATGTATGTGTGCGTGATTGCTATTTTATTAGGTTAATTACTTCTTCTCTTTTACGTTGTATGTAGTAGTTAAATCTTACACTCTTTTGATATGTTTTTTCCTAATTTAATTTGTATATCTGTACTAAATCAAGTGTGTGGGAAGAATGAAAGATGGAGCGATGAAGGGCACAATGTAAGACGGGCCTGCATGCCCAATTCTTTACCCTTGAAAAATAAAGATTATTCATTCATTCTATCTATCTATCTATCTATCTATCTATCTATCTATCTATCTATCTATCTATCTATCTATCTATCTATCTATCTATCTATCTATCTATCTATCCAATCTTCCATCCATCCATCCATCCATCCATCCATACATCCATCCATCCATCCATCAATCCATCTATCTTTCTTCTATCTGCTTTTCTGTCTATCTTCTGTTTCTCTGTGTCTGCTTCAGTTTATCACATTGTTTGGTTGGTTCTTTTTTATGTCAATCTATATGTCTAATTTTTTTCTTTAATGTACCCTTATATACTCTCGAGTGGTGTGGTCAGTATCACGCCTGGCCTAATTTATCTTCCTAAAATTCCCTGTTTCCCATTTTTAGAGATTGGGTCTATCCTGAGGTCATTGTATTGTTTACCAGAAGAAAGTCCCACTTCTGGGACCTCACCTTTTAACCACCTGTGTGGAAAATTAACCACTTCACCAGTCTGAAAACAAAGCCGCTGTGTTAAAATAAAACGTGTTTTAAATATGTAGTTAACAGAAACGTACTACATCTATACATTATATGAATAGAATTACTTACCATCTGTATTTTTATTCGAAATAAGGGCAGAAAAAAGACAGGGGGATGATTGAGTTACCTATTTCATGTATTTTTATTCCAACACTTTATTATAATAGTACTATGTCAATGTCTGGACATTTCTATTTTGAACTCAAGGTAAATAAAGAATAATAAAGACTGTTAACCTTATCAGTATTGGTGGAGTTATGTAGATCTGTTTGTGTATGAACATGTATATTTGCAATATCCACGTAAGAGTGGAAGTCACTAAGAAACTCGCAAATGTCTGTTAAAAAAAACCTATGCATCAGTAATATGAAAACTTTTAATTTTTAAACCGACATTATTCCCTTATTTCTCAACGTAATCACCACCAACATTGATACCTCTGTCCCATCGTGTAATCGGTGATGCAGTACCCATGGCGTAAAAATCGGGAGTCCGATTTCTGAACCATTTTTTTACGTCTGTTTCCACCTCTTCGTCACTCGAGAACCTTCTCCCGCCAAGGTGGTTTTCTAATGGACCAAACAGGTGAAAATCACTTTAGCTAAGTCAGGACTATAACGGTGGATGTTCACGAACTTACCAACCCAACTGGCTAATTTTCTCTTGGGTTAACCGAGCCGTATGTGGTATGGGATTGTCATGAAGGAGAAGCACACCTCTAATCAGCAGACCAAGACGTTTTCTTCGAATTGCATCCCGTAGCATTGACAGAACTTCACAGTACGATACAGAATTCACACTGTCACCATACTTCTGGAACTTGGTTAACAACACTCCTTGATAATCCCAGAATACTGTCAGCATAACCTTCCCCGCAGAAGGCGTAATCTTGATTATTATTATTATTATTATTATTTTATTATTATTATTATTATTTTGCGCATGGCGATGACGGGTTTTCCATTGTATTGAGGCAGGTTTTGATTCGGGTTGGTAGTGGTGCACCCAAGATTCATCTTCAGTAATAATCTTTTGTAGCATGTCTTTACCTTCATATGCGTAATGACAGTCTCTTCTGTTGCAATTTGAACAGGACGGCCAAGTCGGAGCTTTTCAATAATTTCGGTGTGTCCTTGAGAAAATTATTTTATCCAGTTATAGACCGCTTTACGTCATAAACACTTTTCGGCATAAACTGTACTCATTTCCTTATGAATGTGATCCGCTGAACTTCTTTAGCCCATAAAAATCGCACTATACTTCTCTGTTCTTCTTTGGAACACACTAACAATTGGGTAGCCATTTTGTTATTGCTTTGCGCATGCGCACTTAACTCCCAGCGCTTCTTACATACAACTATTATAACGTTGGATGATGGTACTATCTAAGGATAAATTTAAATACTACCTGATAACTGCCACTGATAAAATATTTCAATTTGCGAGTTACTTAGTGACTTCCCCTGGTATAAATGAAAGTATATGTGTATGTAAGTGTGTATGTATGTACGTATTCATGTTGAAGAATGTAATTGTATAAAAACATTCACGTGATCTATCTATCTATCTATCTATCTATCTATCTATCTATCTATCTATCTATCTATCTATCTATCTATCTATCTATCTATCTATCTATCTATCTATCTATCTAATTATCTATCTATCTATCTATCTATCTATCTATCTATCTGTCTGTCTGTCTGTCTGTCTGTTTGTCTGTCTGTCTGTCTGTCTATCTATCCATCCATTCATCCATCCATCCATCTTTCTTATATCTGCCTATCTATCTATCACATTTTTTGATTGGTTCTTTTTTCTGTCAATCTATATTTTTTCTTTTATATACCCTTATATACGAACGAGTGATTTGGTCATTATCACGCCTGGCCTCATTTATCTTCATTAAATTCTCTGTTTCCCATTTCTAGAGACTAGGTCTATCCTGGGGTCATTGTGTTGTGTACCAGAAGAAAGTCCCAGAACTTCTGTGACCTCACCTTATAACCACCTGTGTGAAAAATTAACCACTTCACCAGTCTGAAAACAAAGCCACCGTGTTAAAATAAAACATGTTTTAAATATGTATTTAACAGAATTGTACTACATCTATAAATTATATGAATAGAATTACTTACCATCTGTATTTTTATTCGAAATAAGGGCAGAGAAAAGACAAGGAGATAGCTGAGTTAAATATTTCATGTATTTTTATTCCAGCACTTCATTATTTGAGTATTATGTCAATGTCTGAAGGTTTCTATTTTTTTAACTCAAGGTAAGCAAGGAATATTAAAGACAGTTAAGTTTATCAGTACTGGTGGAGATATGTAAGTCTGTTTGTGTATGCACATGTATATTTGTAATATACATGTATGAATGAAATTATATGTGCATGTATCTGTGTATGTATGTACGTATCCGTGTTTAAGAATATAATTTTATAAATTCATTCTCATGTTTAATCTATCTATCTATCTATCTATCTATCTATCTATATCTATCTATCTATCTATCTATCTATCTATCTATCTATCTATCTATCTATCTATTTTTATCTATTTATCTAGGATATAAGATAAGATAATTTGGCCTCTCTTAACAATGTCCTCTTCAGAGTTTCACGTGGTTCGCCTCTTTTTCTTTGGCCTGTTGTGTTTCACTTGATAGCTTGTTTTTGGGAATCTCTGATCGTTTCTTCTCATCATATGTCCATCTCCTTTTCCTGATCACCCGTGAGACTGGTTGTTGTTCAGTCATCTGTCTTATCTTTGCATTGTTCTTGAATTCATTCCACTTGATGCCGAGTATTTTCCGTAGGCATTTGTTTTCAAAGAAAACATATATATATATATATATATATATATATATATATATATATATATATACTCCCTGCAGGTATTTATGTTCTTCATTCATTATCTCTCCGCTTCCCTTTTTTCCAGCGACCCCCGACACCTTCTCCTCTATCGCCAATCATGTTTCTATTGCCTTTCCCCCACCCCTTTCTATCACTTGTTTTTCTCCTCCCTCTCCACCTCTTCTTTCCGATTGGCTCTATCGGCTTATCCTTTGTGTGCCCCGCGTGGTCCCTATCTTCTAAGACGCGCATTTCTCTGTTTCCTACTTCTGGAGGAGGCCATAATAAGATACGTTCTCAATTTAGTTATTTGTTTTTTTCTCGTTTGTGCATGTAATCCTCGAAAAAGTCTCACGCCGGAATATCGGATGTTGTATGTTTTTCATTTATACATTCTCATACTTTCTATTTGTTTTTTCTCACCTTACTCACTCCCTCTGCCACTTTGTTAAACTACACCATACACCTCTATCTTACTCTATATCAGCCTGGCCACATTTAGCTTCCTAAATTTTTCTGTTTCCCATTTTAAGAGACTGGGCCTATCCTGGGGTCATTGAGTTGTGCATGAAAAGAAAGTCCGGCTGCTTGAAGCTAGAACCAGCGGATTAGTACAATGACCGCTTTACCAGTGAGCTAACAAGGCCTCCGCAGTAAAATAAACCATATATTAAATATGTATCTAACAGACATCTACGACACCTTTGTATTATATGAATAAAAAATACTTACAGCCTGTATTTTTATTTCGAAATAAAGGCAGAGAAAATACAAGGAGATAACTGAGTTAAATAGTGCATATATTTTTATAACAGCATTTCCTTTGGAAGAAAAATAACTTCCAAAGAATAATGATTCTGAAAATTAATTCTTTAGAGCAAAATATTAGTATTATGTCAATGTTTGAAGTTTTCTTTTTATAACTGAAGGTAAACAATTATTATTAAAGACTTAATTTTAAATGCATTTGTACATTTGTATAATTGCGTGAACAAGCACAAATACCTAAGTATTACATATGTCTGAATGTATGTATATTTATAGAAGTTTTTGTAAGTGTAACCATCTATGTATCTATATGAATCTGTGTTTAAGTGTGTAACTGTGTAAAAACATAAACTATCTATCTATCTATCTAGCTATCTATCTATCTATCTATCTATCTATCTATCTATCTATCTATCTATATCTATCTATCTATTTATCTATCTATCTATCTATCTATCTATCTATCTATCTGTCTGTCTGTCTGTCTGCCTACCTGCCTGCCTTACTGCCTGCCTGCTTGACTGCCTGCCTGCCTTCTTGTCTATCTATCCATCTATTCATCTATATGTTTGTCTGTCTATCTACCTATCTATCTATTAAACCATTCATCTGTATTTCTGATTCTCTATCCATATTTCCATTCCACCTTTCCTTCACCGATTCATTCATCAAACGTTCTATCTGTCTGTCTGTGTGTTTATCCATCCCTCCATCCATCCATCCATCCATCCATCCATCCATCCATCCATCCATCCATCCATCCATCCATCCATCCATCCATCCATCCATCCATCCATCCATCCATCTGTCTGTTGTCTCTTTTATATACATATATATATATATATATAAGACAGACAGAGGGAGAGAGAGAGAGAGAGAGAGAGAGATGAACGAGTGATGTGGTCAGTATCACGCCTGACTGCATTTATATTCCTAAAATTCTCTGTTTTTCTTTGTTCTAGAATGGTTTTATCCTGGTCTCATTTCGTTGTGTAATAGAAGAAAGTCCCACATCTGGAACTTGAACCTGGAACCGCCTGGTTGGACTGTTTCGCCAGTTAGGAAACAAGGCGGCCGTAGTAAAATAAACCATATATTAAACGTATATTTAACAGAAAGAGTTGTAGAAGTTTTATTGGCGGTGAAAAATGGTAAATCACCAGGAGGTGATCAGATAACAGCTGAACTTATTAAAGCAGGAGGAAAGGAATGTCCAACAATCTATCATTAAAACAAATATGGTGTTCAGGTATTTGACCAAAAGAATGGATAATAACAATATCCATGCAAGTGCTACAAAAAGAGTAACTTGAAATTATACAAAACTGCACAACCGTTGTCCTAATCAGTCATGTCATTATAATTCTATCACAAATCATAATGGGTAGATAACGGAAGAAAGCAGAAGAAGAAGTCAATATTGTTCAAGCAGGTTTTAGGCAATGAAGAGGATAGTGAGATCATATTTTCAATATAAGATTAATAATAGAGAAATGCATAGAGTTTAATGTGAATCTATATTTATCTTTTATCGACTATCCAAAGGTATTTGACTGTGTACAACACCAGAGACTTTGGGAAATAATGAAAAAAAAGGGATTTCCAACAAAAGTGATACAATTAACATCACTGATGTATCTTGACCAACAAGCAGCGTAAGAATAAATGGTGAAACAACATCTTGGTTTGACATAAAACAAGGGGTGCATCAGGGATGCATATTGTCACTTTACATATTTAACTTGTACACTGAAAATATAATGAGGAATGTTACAGAAGATATAGACAAAGAATATTACGATGGCATAAATTTGGAGGTTATGAAATACCATTCATTCATTCATTTGCATGTCCCTTGCGGAACTTTGCCTCCCAAACCGTTCTCATGTAGGCCTCTCTGTTGTGAGCAAGATGCCCTGCTGCTGATGCATCCATTTGCAGATCCTCAACGACGTCTTGCAGCCATCTTCGCCTTGGTCTTCCTCTCTTTCGTTTTAAAATTATGTACTCTTCTAAGACGGTCTTCTCTTGATTATCATGGCGTTTAACGTGTCCAAAATATTTAAGTTGTCTCTCTTTAATCCTTTTTACTAGCCAGCCTTTTTCAATATTAAGTTCTTGTAGAATAAAGATATGAAATACCAGATATTAGATATGCTGATGCCACAGTATTACTGTCCATAACACAAAAGGAATGAAAGAACTAATTATATGAGTCTGTAATAACAGTGAAGTGCAAAACCTTTATATTAACGCGAAGAAAACTAAATTGATGAAAACTGACAAAACAAATAAGGCAGCTGAAATATGTGTCAATAAGGAAAAACTGGAAGAAGTGGAGAGTTTTGAATATCTTGGATCCTTACTAACTAATAATGGAGATACAATGATGGAAGTTAAAAGGAGGACATATGTGGCTCTTCAAAAAGTAAAACAACTACAGAATCTGTGGAGAGGAACAGACAGAACTACAAAAAAAAATAATTTTAAGGGCATGCATATTCCCATCGTAACATATGCATGTGAGACCTGGACACTTAACAAAACAACTGAGAAACACATAAATGCCTGTGAATGTAAATGTTACAGAAGAGTTATTCAAATATCATGGACACAAAAAGGAACAAATATATCCATGCTACAAGGACTTAATATGCCAGAAGATTAAAGAGGATTAAACAGAGAGAGAACTTAAATATTTTGGACAAATTAAACGCCATGAAAATCTAGAGAAGTCAGTCTTGAAAGGGTATTAAAAGGGAAAAGAAAAAGAAGACAACCAAGACGAAGATGGCTGCAAGACATCGTCGATGATCTGCGAATGGACGTACCAGTAACAGGTCTTCTTGCTCTCAGCCGGGAGGCTTACAAGAGGGCTGTTAGGGAGGCCTACAGGAGAGCTGTTAGGGAGACAGAGTTCTGCTAGTGTTAGGGAGACAGAGTTCTACTAGTGTTAGGGAGACAGAGTTCTGCTAGTGTTAGGGAGACAGAGTTCTGCTAGGGACAAGCAAATGAGTAACTAATTAAACAGAAATGTGCTAAACCTTTCAAAAGAAATACTTACCACCTGTATTTTTTATTTCGCAGTAACAGTATATAAAAGACAAGGAGATAATTGAGTTAAACATTTCAAGTATTTGTATAACTATATTTCCTTCGAAAGAGAAATAACTTTCAAAGAATAGTTATTCTGAAAATTAACTCTTTAGAACATTATTTTAATAATGTGTCAATATAAGGACGTTTCTTTTTATAACTAAAGGTAAAGAAATAAAATAAAGACAGTTAAGTTTATCAGTATGAGTGAAGTTATATAAGTGTCTATGCAGATACTGTAGCATGGCCTTGAAAGTAATGATTATTGTAGTTATTATTAATGAAGATGATTATGAAAATATACAGTAAAGAAAATAGTAACACTGAATAGCGACAGACAAAAATGGAGAGAAAAGGAAGAAAAGTATAAAACTTCCATGACACGGGAACACGACGCGGACATAACAAAACAGTGAAAACAGTAAATAGAAAAAGACGAGAATCAGTGACACTGACATGTAAGTAATACAGGGAGGACGCCAGAAAGTAGGATGGTCCCATAATAATAAAGCAGTGACTGGACGTTGACACATGTAAACAAAATAGATAAGACAAATAGCAAAGGCAGACACAATGAAATGCGAGGACACAATAAAACCTCCGACAGGAAAGAGCAAGATTATGAATTAGGTAAATAACAATTGTCTAGACGCAGTTGACACTTGACACCGGTTAGGTGACGCACGTAGGACCAACTGCACACGGTTTTTAAATAAAGGAGTGACCAACTGGGCCATATCTATCTATCTATCTATCTATCTATCTATCTATCTATCTATCTATCTATCTATCTATCTATCTATCTATCTATCTATCTATATCTATCTATCTATCTGTCTATCTGTCTGTCTGTCTGTCTATCAATCAATCAATCTATCTATCTATCTATCTATCTATCTATCTATCTATCTATCTATCTATCTGTCGGTCTCTCAATCCAGTTATCCTACGTTCCATCCATCCATAAATTAGTCCATCTATTTGTCTGCCTCTTTATCCGTCCCTCCATCCATCCATCCATTTATCCACCCTTTTATTCATACATTACGGAAGCTTGCAGAGAGAAGAACAAGCAGGATTTCGAAAAAGGAGAAGCTGTCTCGACCAGATCTTTACTCTCAAATAATACTTGAAGAACATATTGAAAAGCAGAAATCACTAATACTGAGCTTCACAGAGTTTAGAAAGACATTTGATAGCATACATAGAGATTCATTATGGAGAATTTTATGTCTATATGGAATACCATCTAAAACTGTGAAAAAATCATTAAGGACTTATACAATGGATATGTTTGTGCAGTCCAGACAGAAAAAGGGATGAGTGAATGGTTTCAGATTGAGACAGGTGTGAAACAAGGATGTATACTGTATCCTTTACTTTTTGGGATTACAATATAATTCATAATGAATAAATGCTGCACATGTAACACATGTATAGACTAGGTACATGGGACCCAAATAGAAAATCTTGATTTTGCTGATGACATAACTCTTATCAGTAATAATGTGAATTCCATGCAAGAAAAAGCAGATAGCCTGTCTTCATTGGCTAGCAAAATAGGACTTGAAAGTAAAAAGGACACACAAAAAAAATAATGAAAATTCCTCTCAATCAAAATGGAAAAATACACATAGAATGGTCAGATATTGAAGAAGTCAATCAATTTGCATACCTTGGCAGCTACATATACCAGGATGGTGACACTAGAAAGGAAGTTAGAATCAGAATTGAAAAGCAGCATCAATCTTCAAGAATCTTGAGAACATATGGAATTCAAAAGTTATAAGCACAAAAACCAAGTTAGGACTATTGAGTTCAAATGTAATATCCACCCTCATTTATGAATGCGATAGCTTGAAAACAACTAAAGAAATAGAAAAGAAATTCGATTCTTTTGAAAACAAATGCTTAAGAAAAATACTCGGCATCAAGTGGAACGAATTCAAAAACAATGCAAAGATAAGACAGATGACTGAACAACAACCAGTCTCATGGGTGATCAGGAAAAGGAGATGGACATATGTTGGTCACTTGATGAGAAGAAATGATCAGAGAATCCCAAAACAAGCTATCAAGTGGAACATAACAGGCCAAAGAAAAAGAAACTCTGAAGAGGACATTGTTAAGAGAGGCCAAATTAACAGGCATAAAATCTCTTGATGAGGATGAAAGACTCGCCGAAGACAGGAAAAATTGGCGTACGAATTTGCGAGCCCTATGTGACGTTTAACGGCACGGGAAGGATATAAAATGTAAGAATTCATACATCGATCTATCACTCTATACATTTTTCTACCTATAAATCCATCCAGCCACTTTTCTATCCATCGATCCATCAATCCATCCATCCATCCATCCATCCATCTTTCTGTCTTCTGTTCGACTTTGTCTGTTTCTGTCTGTCAGACTGTCTGGTTGGGACCTTTTCTGTCAATCTGTCTGTCCGATTTCTGTCTTTTATATACCCTTATGTACGAACGAGTGATGTTGTCAGTATCGGTATTTGCCGCATGTACGAGATACCTTCCTAAAATTCTGTGCTTCATACTTTTAGAGACTGGCTCTATCCTGAGGTCGTGTTGTGTATCAGAAGAAAGTCCCACTTCTGGGACTTCAACCTAGAACCACCGGATTGGAAAATAACCACTTCACCAGCATGAAAACAAAACCACTGTGGTATTATAAACCATATATTAAAGAAATATACCTATATCTTATATCTTATACCTTTCCGGTGCCGTTACGCGTCACACAGGGCTCGCAAGGTAGTTCGCCAACTTTTGTCAGCGAACTTGTCAACCTCATCGAGGGACTTTATGTCTATTTATTTGGCCTCTCTTAACAATGTCCTCTTTAGAGCTTTACGTAGTCTGCCTTATTTTCCTTCCGCCTTTCTGTGTTTTGGGATTCTCTGATCGTTTCTTCTCATCACGTGACAAACATATATCCATCTTCTTTTCCTGACCACCCATGAGACTGGTTGTTTTTCGCTCATCTGTCTTATCTCTGCATTCTGTACTACACCTTTATATTATATGGAAAGAATTACTTACTATCTGTATTTTTATTTCGAAATAAGGACAGAGAAAAGACAAGGAGATAACTGAGTTAAATGTTTCATGTATTTTTAATAACAATATTTCCTTTGAAAGAAAAATGATTTTCAAAGAATAATGATTCTGAAAAGTAATTCTTTAGAACATTATATTACTATTATGTCAATTTCTGGTCATTTCTTTTTTATAACTCAATATAAAAACAAATATTAACGTTTGTATTATATACAAGGTGTGTCCCATATATAATGAGACTTACTTTGCTCAGTCAATCAGCAAGGCACGAGATGGCGGGGGATGCGGAATTTCCCGGCCTGGAGGTTAGTGAGGGATGTTACGTAAAGAGTAGATAACTCGTCATTTGACTCTGAGAGCTGTTTAAGTGTCGCGTAACAGTCAAAATGCAGAAGAGTGTCGAGCAACGATAACGTTTTGTGTTAAACTTGAAAGATCAGCGACCAAGACGCTTGCTATGATACAGCAAGTCTACAGGAAGGATGCTTTATCGAAAGCGCTAGTGTTTCGGTGGCACAAGAAGATCAAGGAAGGAAGAGAGAGCGTGGAGACTGAACAACGCCCACCGCGTCCATTAACATCTCAAACTTCCGACAATTCTGATAAGGTGACAGCGTTTTTGGACTCTGGCTGACGTCTCAGTTTTAGATTGATAGCAGATCAAATGGGAATTCCAAAATTCATTGTTCATGAAATTGTCACGAAAGAAGTGCACATGCGGCAAATTAGTTCCTTTGGTTTGAGCGTTGAACAGAAGAAAAACTGTGCGTCGATTTCTCGTGACCTTTTGGACCGTGTGAGCAGTGAACCTGGTTTTTTGGAGAAGGTTATAGCCGGTGCTGAAACGTGGGTCTTTCAGTACGATCCAGAGACGAAAAGACAATGCTCTCAGTGACACACTTCTGAATTGCATCGATCAAAGAAGGCTCGAATGTGCAAATCGAAGATGAAATCGACGCTCATTGCCTTTTATGACTCTAAAGCTGTTGTCCGTAAGATGTTCGTACCACCCATGAGAAATGGTCAACTCAGAGATTTACGTGGAAGAGCTTAAACGGCTGAAGAATAACGTCGCGCTGCTAGTGGGAGAGTGTCTGGCGAAACAAACCGTTGTAACGCTATGCCAACCTCCCTACAGCCCGGACTTGCCCCGGCTGACTTATCTTTGTTTCCGCAGCTCACATCAAGTTTGAGAGACCACCATTTTGGAACTGTTAATGACTTGCAAGCGGTCGTGATGAGTGATTTGCAGGAGATCATTGTTTAAGACTTCCATTCAGCTATTACGGGTGGCAGAACCTCTGGCAGCGTTGTATTGATGCTCAAAGATGTTATTTCATGTTATTTTAAGTATATGTAAGTACGATGGGCTTTCAGAAAGTAATGCACCACATCGTTTTTCTCAGTAGCTGTTTATTGAAAAAAGTATGACATTTATACACAATATACATGGATATGTCATATAAAAATCTCTGTTATTCAACATAATCCCCATCAACTTGTACGGCTTTACGCCAGCGCGAAACAAGTGCATGTATTCTTAGCCCGTACTAGATTTTCTCTTGATTATATAGCCATTTCTTCGCTGCATGAACACTCCTTTCATTTAAGTGGACCAAACATATGGAAATCAGAGGGTCCGAAATCGGGACTATAGGGTGGATGGGGTAGTACAGACCAACCCAATTTGGTGATTGCTTCCCGTGTTACCAGACTTGTGAGAGGGCGCGCATTGTCGTGAAGGAGAAGCAGGTCTGCTGGTTTCTTATGCGGCCGAACTGCGAAAACGTTGCCTGAGATTTTTTTCAACGTCTTAATATAAACTTTCGAACTGAATATCTCTCATCATGGCAAAACATTCACAAGAATCACACCTTCAATGTCCCAAAAGATAGTGATCATAATCTCTGGAGCTGAAGGAGTTGTCTTGGATTTCTTTCTTCGTGGTGGTTGTGGATGATGCAACTCCTTATCTCCGCTTATTGATTCTTTGATTCTCTGAACCCAGCGACTGACTGTACTCCTGTCGACTGCAAAACTTCCATACACATCACATAAACGCTTGTGAATGCCCACAACAGTTTCCTTCTCTGCAACGAGAAATTCTATCACAATTCGCTTCTTATACCTCAAGTTGCTAACTCGCTCCATTTCAACGGTTAAGGCAACCATATTCTTTGTCAGGTTTCGGTGCAATTTGGTTCACACAATCGGTACATGCCATATTTAAAGTGTGAAAAATTGTATGTTTCTACTTCATTATTAGCTGAAAAAATAACCAATGTGATGCATTACTTTCTGAACACCCCTCGGATATCTTGAGCAAATGGAATTTTATAAAATCAGTCTCATTACTTTCCGGACACACCTTGTATGTAGACACGTATGTATTTGTGCTTAAGTGCATAAATGTGTAAATATGTACTCGAGTTTCTACTATCTATCTGTCTGCCTGTCTTTTTGTGTCTATCTGTCTGATTATTTGTGTGTTTATCTGCATGTCTCTCCGTCTTTGTCTCTTTCATGATAGAGAATTATAGAAATGTTGCATCTACTTCTTCCAAGCAAAATCTATAACTGTAACTGGAATCTGAGACTGGAACCTCCACACTCCGGGCATTCCCTTGTGTGCACTGACTTCCGTTCCAAGACCCACTGAAGCGAAAAAAAAACATACTTACCCACTGTATTTTGTTTAATATAAAAAGAAAAGTAAGTTAAAAACACATCAGTGAACTTATTTCTTAATATCTTTTCAAGAAAATCTTCCTTTGAGAATCTATCCACCTATCTGTCTGTCTCTGACTATCCATTCCTTCATCAAACCATTCTTCTTGCTCTGCAAAGATATAGATATTATACAGTCATTTACCATATTTTTGCGTAAATACCTGATTAAAAAAACCTAAAAAACAGTTGGATTCAGAAATGTATAACAACAAAGTTATTTATAATTATAAAAGTAAGACAGTTATCATTATTTTACATAGTCAGTTAGTTTTATTTTCTCTCAAATTGAGTAAACATAAGGCAGTGAAATGTATTTGGTTCTACTTCCATATAATAGAAATAACTACTTCTATGAGATAAATCACTTACAGCCTGTATTAATGTTTGGAAACATTTCAGTCAATAAATTTTAACAACGTTTTACATGAAATTTGTGAAATTCTATTTCCGGTGCAGAAAACTGTAAACATTTGTTTCAGGTCAAACATTAATTCTGAGAAATCATTTTGAAGAACAGCGTATGCGTATATTCAACACATCATAACCTTTTTTTTTTCAAGAAAGTGGTTCAACACAATTAGTATTATAAACTAGTATATTACTAAATAACTATGTTAGTATATATTTCTATATGCATGTGTAATGTATGTATGAATGTATGTATGTACGTATGTATGTGTGTATGTATGTATGTATGTATGTATGTATGTATGTATGTATGTATGCATGTATGTATGTATGTTTCTATGTATTTAGAGATTGCTTTTAATGACTTGATAGTGTGAAGGATATATATTAACATTGTATTTTATTTTTATTTTTAAATATTTTATTTATATTTTATTTTAGTCTGCATATCTATCTATCTATCTATCTATCTATCTATCTATCTATCTATCTATCTATCTATTTATCTATCTAACAGGCCTGCACGCTTTATTCTTTATCCTATAAAAATTGAAAATTGTCTGTTAGTTTATTCGTTCTATCTGTCTGTTAGTTTATTCGTTCTATCTGTCTAGTTGTTGTCCGTCTATCTATCTGTTTATCTGTCTGATTGTCTAACTATCTGTCTGTCTCTCAGTCCATCTGAATATCTGTGTTATTCTTCGAAAATAATAATGTGTACTATTATTTCAAGTAAAAATTTGCGATTAAAAACAAACTAGAGAAACAAATGTTAGTTCTAATTATGTATAATACCATAACAGATTTTTCTTGTAGTGAAGTAATTATGTTGTTTTGTATGGTCTGCACGTGTATATCATTTGTAAGAAAAGCTGTTTCATCAATATACCAGCTTATAACAAGAAAAGAAACTTACAGTCTGAATTAATGATTAAAAATTTTTTAAATATTTGCTACATATATTAATGAGTCATTGTCTGATGATGTTATAAGAGTTATTTCCGTCATGTAAAGAATTTCACATTACGATTGCCAAAGTTAATTTTGAGATTCACTGTGCACACAGCATTAGTTCTAAGGTTAGTTCTGAAGTTAGTTCTAAAGTTAGTTCTAAATTTAGTTCTAAAGTTAATACTAAAGTTAGTTCTAAATTTAGTACTAAATTTAGTTCTAAAGTTAGTACTAAAGTTAGTACTAAAGTTAGTTCTAAAGTTAGTACTAAAGTTAGTTTTAAAGGTAGTACTAAAGTTAGTCTAAAGTTAGTACTAAAGTTAGTTCTAAAGTTAGTACTAAATTTAGTTCTAAAATGGATATAACATTTTAAGACAAGGAAATTTTGATAATTAAAGACGGTAAATTTCAAAAATTCATTTCCATCCTTGAATTTATGTATGCAACTAATGAAGTATCCATCATTCCGTCTGTCCGTCTATTCATCCATCCATCTGTCTGTCTGTGTCCGTCTGTCTATTTGTGATTCTCCTTAAGTTTTTCTCTTTGGTTCTCTATCTATATATTTTGTAATGGAGAATTAGAGAAACGATGCAATTACTTCATCCCCATAAGAAATAAATACAGCTCTGAAGAAGAACTCTACCACTTGTCAGTAACTGAATTTAGAAAAGAAACAGTTTTAGTTTGGGGGATAATGATATCTCTGTCAAACTTTATAAAGAAAACTGTAGTTATCTGGTTTTAAAAAATGTGCAGATGTAAGAACAATATACAATAATAAACTTTTCTTTTGAAATATTATAATTGAGAGGTAAATATATTAATAGAAAATAAGAAATAATCACTCCTTGTTTGTTCTTTAATGTGAAAAGAAAAGTAAATTTAAAAATACATCAGTGAAATTATTTCTAAACATCTTTTCAGGAACATCTATCTGTCTGTCTATCTATGCCGATCTCTGACTACTATATATTTCCACAACTAGAAGAATGGATTGATGAACGAATCGGTAGTCAGAGATATTTACGTAAAAACCTAATTAAAAAAAGACTATTAAAATTTAGATTCAGAAAACTATAACGCCAAAGTTATTTCTGGTTATGAAAACATAAGGCCGGTCATATTTTTTATAGTTATTTTTATTTTCTGTGAAATTGTGCACACAGTCAAGTTGATTTTCTTATATATATATTTTGTTTCTACCTTCATATAATAGATGTGACTACTTTACATTTCCTGTGAGGTAAATCACTTACGAACTGCATTAATGTTAGAAAATATATCAGTTAACACTCTGCAGAGATTTTAATACCGCTGTATCTAGTATTTGTGTAACTACAAGGTCCGACAATTAAGTAATGAGTCTGATTTTATTATGGCCAAGACAAAAATGCCATCTGTGAAGCAAAGCATGGAATCTAAAAAAGCAAACTTCATCTATGATCTGGCAACTTTTCATCCCGGCTCGATAAGCAGACGACAAACAAACCGCCATTTTTGGACCTAGTTAGAGGTGCATTGTTATGTAATCAGCATGGAGCAAAAAAGTACATTAAATTCTGTTTATAACTCGAAAAAGTGAAATAGAGACAGTTAAATTGATGAGACAAGTTTGGAAAATGATCCCCATACAGGAAGATCAAGAACGGTAACCACCGATGAAACCACCGGCAGAATCCATGACATGGAGGATCGACAACTAACTAAGGGGTACATTGCTACTGAGTTGAGCATCTCCCATGAAAGTGTTCATGCCATTTTTCACAATGATCTTCAAATGACAAAGGTCTCTACTCGATGGTTCCAGAAACTTCTTGGAGCTGGTCACAAACGACAGCATCTCAACATGTCAAGAGACAATGTTGGCCATTTTTCTGCATGTCTTGAAAAGTTTCTTCAGAAATGTGTGATTACGGATGAGACCTGGGTTCATCATTTTCAACCAGAAACAAAAGAACAGTGGATCTCCACCCCTAAAGAAAGCAAGGGTGGTTCGGTCTGCAGGCAAATTGATGGCTTCCATCTTTTGGGATTCAGAAGGTGTGCTGTTGGTAGACTATCTTCAAAGGAACTGAACGGTCGCCGGGGCATATTACGTTAATCTTGTGAAGCAACTGCGGGTCAAACTGAAGGAAAAGGTTCGAGGGAATTTGACATGAGGATTAATCTTTCTTCAAGACAATGCTCTAGTTCACAAGTCGGCGGTGGAATTGGCTGCCATTCATGAATGCGACTACCAGCTTCTTGAACATCCTCCTTATTCCCCAGATTTGGCCCTTTCGGTCTATTACCGGTTTATCAAACTCAAGAAAGGAACCAAGTGGTCGCAAATTTGCTTCAGATAATGATGTCATTCGTGATGTAGACCACTTTCTATGGCACAATATGCTGACTTTTATAAAGAAGGGATCCGTATGCTCCAGGATCGCTGGACCAAGTGCTTAGAGTGAGTGTTTGTCTCTCTGAGATTATTTTTTATTCCCAAAATTAAAGTTAGCATTGAAAGGAAACTTCTTTCACGATACCGATGTCATCCAAAGGGCCGTAACATCAAGTTTAAGGACCATACCAACAGAAGAACTGCAGAGATCGTTCCAGTGCTTGTTAGATCGTGCCACTCGCTGTATCAATGCACAATAAGCTTACTTTGAACAGAATACAGGTTATATCTTTAACTATTGTTAATTTAATTTGTATGGAATTAGTCGCATTACTTAATTGTCAGTCTTTGTATTCTGGTGAAGAAAATTGCAAACATTTCGTCAATAGACATGTTAATTCTGAAAAATCATTGTGAATAAAAACATATATGTGTAACGAATGAAACATCTAGTACGTTCTAGTCACCAAAACATTACTATGTATGTATACGATGTATATACACGTAGTTATATATATATATATATATATTATATATATATATATATATATATATATATATATATATAATTTCTGTTCTGCATTTCCCATCTGAAGTTATTACTGCTCCAAGGTATCTGAATTTCTGCACCTGCTTTAGAATAGTTCCATATTATTTTATACTGCGTTTTGGTGGGTTCTGTTTCTTTGATATAACCAGTCTCTGTCTTTTTATGTTCAAAGTAAGGTATTTCAGTTTACTTTCCTTAGCAACTTTATCCAAGAGATTTTTGCAAGTGTTGATAGTTCTCATCTACGGGTATTGTGTCGTCACCCAATGTTGTTAATATTTTATCCTCTTACTTTTATACATGGTTCTATAACGATCGTTCTTAGAATATCCTCGCTGTACAGAGATAAAAATAGCTGGAGATAGTACATGTTCCGTTGGGAGGAAGAACTGTGTTAAGAACACACTTATCTTAACATGGTCTTTGTGAGGCAGGGAACATAGATCTGTTTCCATAAAAACACTGACCTAATTCTGTAGCCCAGAAACCTGTAGTAATCAACACTAATTGTAATTGTTATTTTTTGTAAAATGTAATGTCACGTTGATGGATGGATGGGGACATGGAGATTGCCGATGGGAATGAAGAAAATCTGGTGTGAAACCAGTGAATCCAGGACGTGACAAGTCTATCAATCTTTACAACAAATGCTAACAGAATGATGTAAACAAAACAGAGCCAGCAAACTATAGATGGCAAGGAATGCACATCACTCAGTCACTCATCGGATTCATCATCCCAAAGTTGGTGTGTCTCTGAAGAACTGTCTCAAAGCCGTCTGGCTAATCAGTGTTGCACGCTGTATCAAATGTGGAGAAGGGGCTTAAGTACAGCCACCAGAGGCTGGAAAACAACGTTTTGGCTAAGCGATCCTACATCACTGTCTTCATGGCAGTCCGAGCAAGACCACAGTCTTCCCTAGCAAGGAAAGGTGCTGAAGTCAGAGGTACGCAGCCAAAAGGCGCATTGCAAAAATCAGGGTACCATGCATTATCGCTAATGAAATGTCTCTATCTGCAGTTTTTAAACATGGTGCTCGCCCTGTGAAGACTAACCAGGCATGTGCAGTACTGGGCCCCCTGCCTCGAAATTATCCACATAATGCTACTGGAGGTCCTCTCAGTTCATCTTGTGGAGCCAGGAGACATGAGAGTAGAGCTACTGGCCAGAAAATACAACAGCAGAAAACTGCCACAAAGCAAGAACTTAAACTAATGCAGTGGAATGCAGAGAGTGTCAGCAGTGTTAGAGATAGCTGTAGTAAAAACGTGGAACTAAAGAACACACTCATTGTAGAGCAGATAAGTATATGCTGCATACAGGAGACACACCTAACCAGAGATGCTGCCTTTAAAATCAGAGGTTACCAGTGTTTTAGATCAGACCGACAGGACAGAAGAAAAGGAGGAGTACTCACACTTGTTAAGAATAACATCAGCGCATGTCAGGTGGGAGTGTACATGGAATGAGCCGAATACCAGATGATCCATCTAAAAACCAGCAATACAGACTTCCACCTCCTTAACTATTACTGTCCTAATGACCGCAAACTTGCTCTAGAAAAAATCCCACACAAAGAAAGACTGATGGTCTGTGACGATTTTAACAGCCATTCCCAGAGTTGGGGCTATGACCACATAGACAAGAGAGGAGAGGAAGTTGGGAGCTGGCAGGATGATAATGGACTTCTCCTGATCAACCAGCCAATGGATCCCCCAACATTTTACTGAAGGGAATGCATACAACCTCAACACCAGATCTGGCATTGCACTTTCCAGACCTGAAGTGAAAAATTACATGCAAAGTTGGAAAACAACTTGGAGGTAGCGACCATCGACCAGTCTTCCTGACAATAGAAAATGAACTCATTAACACCAGTAGCCTTTTCCTCAGATGGAACTATAAAAAGCAAACTGGACAATGTACAGACATCGTACATGTATCCTGGTGGGACAGCTGTCCATAGAAGGTAAGGATATTAACAGATAGTGAAGGAATTCAGTTCTTTTATCCTTCAGGCCGCCAGTGAAACCATTCCCAGAGGAGCTCGTAGGGACTATAAACCATACTGGTCTAGTGAACTGGGAAAATTGCATGATAACGTGGAAACAGCTCTAAAGCAAGCAGAGAATAGACCATGCCAAGAACACCACAATAAATACTAACACGCTAAGGCTAAATTTCAGAGAGCCAAGGTGCAACCTAGACGGGAAAGTTGAAGAGAGAAAACAGTCCCTAAACTTTGAAAAGGATGGAAGAAAACTGTAGAAACTAATCAAACAGTTAAACGATGAGAGCGCTAGAAGGAGTACAAAGATTACACTAATAGAGGATGGGAAAACTCTTACAGGTAAGCAGGTAGCAGATCACATTGCTCCCATGTTTGCACAAGACTACAACATTGATATACATCCAGAGAAAGAGCGTACAGTGCGCATTGACCCACAGAAAGTAGAGGAACAAAGCATAAAAATGGAGGTCATGGATGCACCAATCACACTCAGCGAGTTAGACCTAGCAGTCAGTAAACTGAAACCAAGGAAATCACCAAGACCAGATGGAGTGTCCAATGAAATGACCAAGAACCTGGGAATGGCAGCAATGGGAAAGCTGTCGGATATTGTTAATATGTGTTGGAGCAGAGGTAAGTTACCTCAAATCTGGAGGGAAGCAAGCATGGTACCATTACTAAGGCCAGGGAAAAACAGTGATACTGCCTCCAGCTACAGGCCAATCAGTCTCACTAGCTGCCTATGCAAAACGATGGAACGCATCATTGACCTGAGGCTAAAATGGTACCTAGAAAGTGAAAACCTTCTCATTCCATAACAAGCAGGACTCAGGTAGTACTACAGTACAGAAGATCAAGTGACCTATCTCTCTTAAGATATTGAGGACACATTCCAAGACAAAAACCTTGTACTAGCAGCGTGGATAGACCTGAAGAAAGCCTTTGATAAAATATGGAAAAAAGGTCTGCTGTGGAAACTAAGAAACTGCAATGTGAATGGAAGACTGTACATCTGGATAAAGTCCTGTTTACACAACAGAAGAGCAAGAGTAGTAATGGATGGTGACAAAAGCCAGTAAGTACTGCTGCGACATGGCGTACCACAAGGAGGAGTCCTTTCACCTACACTATACCTGGTATTCATTAATGTCCTGATCAAGGAACTTCCCTATGGAATCAAAGTAGCACTGTATGCAGATGATCTGGTAATCTGGTGTACAGATGAACACGCTACATTTGCTACACAGAGACTCCAAAGCAGCAGACTTCTTGACATTGAGGACAAACACATGGTATGTAAATATCCACACCGAGAAATCGAGATCCACTTTGTTCACACTCTCATCTAAACAGAAAGGAGGAAAGAACTCTGTAAATAAGATATCCTTAAGGATGGACAACCATCCCACTTACTCAGGAATGACTCTTGTTACACAACGGACCTGGAAGCAACACATCAACAGTGCAGAAGCAAAAGCCAGAAGAAAACTAGCCATATTAAGAAAATTGAGTAGAACCACATGGGGAGTTAGTGAAAGAATCCTCAGTAATGTATATCAGCAAAGTATTCTACCACATTTAGAATATGGCTCAACATCTTGGTGTACAGCATCAAACACTACGCTGCATAATCTAGACAAGGTACAAAATCAGTCACTACGGATTATCACTGATGCCATGAGGTCCACACCAATAGTAGAAATGCAGAAAATAGTTGGTGTTCAAGCGCTAAAGAAACGTAGAGACACAAAGGTCATGACCATGGGAGAGAAACTCCTCATCTCTGTAAGCCATCCCCTGAAGGAGAGATTCAATAACTTGGCACTAAGACGTCTTAAAAGAAGCAGCTTCATTCATCAGGCCAAGCGTATGCGTAAGCTGATACCTGACCTTCTTACTGTAGTCGCTCCATTATCATCTGTATCAAAGCATACACCAGGGAAAGAAGCAGATTATACACAAATAAATATTCAGACTGAAGTGAAAGGTGTGCAGAATAGTGAGATGCAAGGCAGTCTTGTAAGATCAACAGCCACACTTAGTTTGCTAGATGACAAATATCCATGTGACACCTGGATACATGTGTATACATGTGGATCTGCACACAATGCCATAAAAAATAGAGGGGCAGGAGCACATATTGAATATTCAAACAACAGAACCGACAAGATTTCCATACCCACTTGAAAATGATGCAAAAACGTTGGTGAAGATGTTAGAGTCCTTATGGCCGCTGTTTAAAAAGTATCAGACTAAAGAATTGATACACGCACCATAGTAATTCTCACGGATGCAAGATCAGTACGGGAAGCTCTTTAGTGCAACACACTTCCACTTCTTAAGGATGCCTTGTCAAAAACTGGCTCACAACACAGTTGCCTTGCAGTGGATTCCCTGCCACTGTGGGATACCAGGCAATGAAAAAACTGACCGTCTGGCCAAAGAGGGTACTTAAATGGAGCAACCAGACTTAATGATCACCTGTAGTCAGAGGAAAACCATAATAAAAACCTACAAAAAGCCACAAACACCACCACAAGATGACTATCACATGTTAAACAAAAAGGAACAAGTCACAATTTTCCGTCTCCGAATAGGACACAGCCGTTAGTAGAGCTGTCAGGGAGACAAAGTTCCGCAAGGGACATGCAAATGACTAACTGATCATTCCTCTTATTTTTTTTGTTGTAGTCCTGACAGAATTTTAAAAATAATATTTTTTAGGACATGAGTCCCGGACACTTAACATAACAGCTGAGAAACACAGAAATGCCTTTGAATGTAAATGCTACAGAAGAGTCCTTTAAATACCATGGACACAAAAAGAACACATATATACATACTTAGTCATCAGTCATTCTCCTGAATCTTGCGGAACTTTACCTCCCAAACAGATCTTATGTAGGGCTCTCGGTTATAAAAAAGATGCCCAGCTGCTGATGCACCCAGTTGCAAATTATCAACGATGTCTTCCAGTCATCTTCGCCTTGGTCTTCCTTTCTTTCTTTTTCCCATTATGGATATATATCCATACTACAAGGACTTAATAGTGAAGAAGGTTGGCTAGAAAGGAGAGTAAAAGAGAAAACTTAAATATTTTTGACATATTATACGTCATGATAATTTAGAGAAGACCATCTTGGAAGGGTACACAATGGAGAAAGGAAAGAGAGGAAGACCAAGGTGAAGGTGGCTGCAAGACATAGTTGATAATCTGCGAATAAACACATCAGCATCAGGGCACCTTGTTTACAACCGAGATGCCTGTAGAAGAGCTGTTAGGGAGGCAAAGTTCTGCAAGTAACATGCAAATGACTGACTGATCATTCCTCTCACCCAGTCCATAATGGCCACCAATGTCTGAAGTTCTTCTTTGATCAACTTTGGCAGTAAAATCTCCCATGACTGTAGTAACTTTTTGTGACTTTGTGTGTTTCAGGCTCGTCTCTATGTCAGTATAACATAACTGTACATCTTCTTCAGAACTATCAGCTGTTGTACACTTGTATAATATTTAAGTTTATTAGTGGCCCTTTCAGTCGGGCTAGCAGGACTCGGTCTAGGATACACAAATATCCTACAATTGTCCTTGCTATTTGTTCGTCAAATATTATTCCTACTCCTCGTTCATGTTTCTCAACTCCTGAATATATTATTGTATATTTATCAGAGTTTATCTTCCCTGCACATGTCCATCTAACCTCACTCATTCCCAATATGTTTATCTTCATCCTTTACATTTCCCTCTTTACATTTTCTAATTTTCCAGCCTGGAATAATGTTTTAACATTCCATGTTACTATTTTGAACTTGTTAGTTTTGCCACCAGTAGCTTGATGACGATCTGGTCTCACCTGTGGATCGTGAGCTGCCCTACCGGACGAGGCTGTTCCAGAGGAATCTCCATTAACGTCGTTCATGACAAATCTATTACTCTGTATAAATATAACTATTCTAGGGAGCTACATCAGTGGTTTCCCGTTGCCTTCTGTTCGTTTGTGTACGGACTCTCCGCTAGCCTTTGTGCTTCCTGTCCTCTCTGCAAGACAGCGGGAGCGAGAGTTCTGGTATTTCCCTCATTGGGACATGAGTACAATTGATTTATCTCTCTATATATTTATCTACATGAATGTCTGCTGTCTCTCTATCTTTCTCTGAATGTCTGCCTGTCTCTCTATCTTTCTCTGAATGTCTGCTGTCTCTCTATCTTTCTCTGAATGTCTGCCTGTCTCTCTATCTTTCTATCTATATGCCTGTCTGTCTGTCTCTACGCATGTATTTTGGGTGTCTGATTGGCTGTCTTTCTTTGAAAGTCTGGGAAGTGTACTACTATTTCAAGTAAACATTTAAAATTATGCTAAATTTTAGCAAAAGACAGAATATAAATGTGAGAAATTAATGTTAGTTCTAGCTTTGAGTAATACTGTAACAGTTACTTCTTGCAGTGAAGTAACTATATTGTTACATTTTGTGTGCAAATCTTCAATAATAATAGATGTTGAGTATATATGTTTTAACGTAAAGTGATTGATTGATATATCAGCTTATAAAAACTTACTCTCTGAATTAATCATTAAAAGTAAAAAACAAATTACTGGATGAGTCCACGTTCAATGATTTTATATTATTTTATGTTATTATAGGTTTGTAACTTTTGATATTTTTTTGTTTTGAGACAGGATATTGGGTTTTAACAGATGTTGCGAGGAAAAGTATTTGTATTCACTAACAACACTTAAGGATATAAATATGATACATCAATTACTAGTTCGAGGTTTGTAGAACTCTATAGCTATTTTGAACAGTAAAGTTGTCATGTTTATTTGTGAGAGTTATGTAAATGTAACAAGTAACACTTCTAAGTTTGATCTATACTGATGTAACAAGTAACACTACTGAGTTTGATCTATACTGATGTAACAAGTAACACTACTGAGTTTGATCTATACTGATGTAACAAGTAACACTACTGAGTTTGATCTATACTAATGTAACAAGTAACACTACTGAATTTGATCTATAATGATGTAACAAGTAACACTAGTGAGTTTATTTTATACTGATACAACAAAATTTTATATCGATATTTAAAAAAGAAGACAGAAAAATCTTACTTTCTGTATATAAATATTTTCAAATATAGACAGAACAAAAAACAGAAGGGAAGTTAGTGTCTATTTTTCTCTATAGACACTTTCTTGTTTGTCTGTATATGTCTGTTTGTCTGCCTGTATGTCTGTATATCTCTCTGTATGTATGTCTGCCTGTATGTCTGTCTATCTCTCTGCCTGTCTCTCTGTATGTATGTCTATCTCTCTGCATGTCTCTCTGTATGTATGTCTATTTGTTTGTGCTTCTCAGGTATAGAAATAATGGAACACTCACTCAAAGTGCTCAACCATATCATTACAACCATTTGAGAATTTTCTTGCATTTACTAATGTTTGTTTATAAATGTGTAAAACAAATGCCATTTTTGTGTGTGTATGTGTATATATATATATAAATATATAAATAAATATATATATATAAATATATAAAAATATATATATATATATATATATATATATATATATATATATATATATATATATATATATATATATATATATACGTGTTCGTGCCATTAATCACAATGATCTTCAAATGACAAAGGTCTCTGCTCGATGGGTCCAGAAACTTCTTGGAACTGATCAGAAATGACAGCATCTCAACATGTCAAGAGACAATGATGTCCATTTTTCTGCAGATCCTTAAAAATTTCTTCAGCACTTTGTGACTATGAGTGAGACTTGGGTTCATCATTTTCAACCAGAAACATAAGAAAGCAGTGGAAACATCATGGATCACCACCTCCAAAGAAAGCAAGGGTGGTTCTGTTTGCAGGCAAACTGATGGCTTCTATCTTTTGGAATTCAGAAGGTGTGCTATTGGTAGACCATCTTCAAAAGGGCAGAACAGTCGCCGGGGCATATTACGCTAATCTTGTGAAGCAACTGCGGGTCAACCTGAAGGAAAAGCGTCGAGGGAAATTGACGAGAGGAGTTATCTTTCTTCAAGACAATGCTCCAGTTCACAAGTCGGCGGTGGCAGTGGCTGCCATTTATAAATGCGAGTTCCAGCTTCTTGAACATCCTCTTTATTCCCCAGATTTGGCTCCTTCGGACTATTACCTGTTTACCAAACTCAAAAAGGAACTCAGTGGTCACAAATTTGCTTCAGATGATGACGTCATTCAGGCTGTAGACCACTTTCTACTGGCACAAGATGCTGACTTTTACAAAGAAGAGACCCGTATGCTCAGGATCGCTGGACTAAGTTCATAAGCTTGCAAGGGAACCATTGTGGCAAATAACCCAAAGATGTTTTCCACAAATAATCCGTTGTATCTTAGGCTCACTCTTCATATATATATATATATATACTGGGGTCCGACATAAAGCATAGCTGGATTTAACTGACTGACGTAGTGCACAGAAAATGAATACTTGTGAAAAAACATCACGTCAGAGATGAAGCACACATTTTAAACAATAGCTTCTTGGCAAACACAATATCGCACATTCACAGTTGAAACTTATTTTAAAAGCGGAGAATCGTCTATTACTGTACAATGAATATTTCTTCGCCATTTTGACTTGCATCCCCGTGATAATGTTCCCGCTCGGAGAACAATTTTGAGGTGATTCTGAAATATTTAAGGATACAACTGATTGCCTTAATAACAAGTCTACTGGTCGTCCAAGAACTCGACAGACACCTGAACTAATTCAAGCATTGCTTCGTAGCCCTCGCGATCAGCTGTTAGGAACTCTTTGGCACTTGATATGTTGGATCGCTCGCTACGTCGCATAATTCATAACCATCTACATATCCAGCCTTACAAGTTGCAAGTTGTGCAGCAACTAAATGATTTGGATAAAATTAACAGACTTGACTTTGCTACCAATTTTCTAGCAGGCACTGAAGAAAATCCGAGTTTGCTCAGTAACCTCATAATGTCTGATGAAGCAGATTTAGAGTTGCCAGGAAGTGTAAACAAACAGAATCTCAGATACTTGTCAAATCCTCAGTTACTGCATGAGAAACCGCTCCATAGTGAACGAGTGACAGTGTGGTGTGGCCTTGCATCATTCCACGTTATTGCTTCATATCTTTTTGTAGACGAAGACAGGCATCCTCTTACTGTTAATATAATATTGTGTTATTGTTACCTGTACCAGTTTAAATATATCATATATATATATTTTCTTACATAAATATCCTTTCTCTGCAATACCTCCTTATAATGTCTTTCCGTTTACTAATTTATCAATCCCACCTTATTTAACGGTTGAACAATATCACTCTATAACTCTCTTCTCATAAGTTATCTTTAAAATGTTATCCAATTTATCTCCTTATTAATTCCAATCAATATTACTGGTTAATCAAGTATCCTTCAAAATCGTTTATCACTCTTGTACTTTTCATAATAGTTTCATGTTTTTCTTTACTTTAACACGCAGCCACAACATAAGAACCTTCACAAATCCATGAATGAAGAGAACACGAGGTCACGAAGACATTACGTCTTATACAAATGCATTGATATGAGGAAGTCTCTTCCTCCGACATGATAAATGAATAGTTTATTTACACTTCTATATCAATAGCTCTTGTAGCATGTTGTAGAAGATTTCCTCAGACATTTCACCAAAAAATTTCTTAACAATAGAATATCTTCCAAGTATATGAAGCACGGCTGACTCGCATTTGACGTCTATTCACTGGTTCCCCTGGCTTGTAAGTTCATCAGTTTGACATATCTACCTACGTCTCCGTGCCCAAATCGCCTAGTATCAGATTATCTGTGTTTCAGTTTGTGTGTCTAAGAACATACCTCCAGCAGATTTGGGGTACAAACAAGAGTGGAGCAGGAATGTGTACTATCCCCAACATTATTTATCTTGTCAGTAGACCGGCTAATGAAGGAGGCAACATCAGACAAACCCAGAGGATTACATTGTTCTGGAGGACCTTGACTTTGCAGACGACATTTGTCTACTATCAAGCAGCCACAAAGACATGCAAGATAAAATAAACAAGCTAACTCAGAATGCAAACAACATACGACTAAAGATCAACGTAGGAAAGACAAAGTTAATGAAGCAAAATGTGAACAACAGAAATGTACTCAGAGTAGATAGCAAGTTAGGAGGTCAACTACTGTGTATATCTTGGCAATAGAAAATAGACACACCACAGAGGACATCAATAGCAGACTTACTAGAGAAAACCAGGATTTTGCAATACTGCGGACTATATGGAAATTTAAAAAAAAACTAAGTATGAATATGAAAATCAGGATATTTAAGAGTAATGTTCTAAATCTATTACTCTATGGAAGTGAATGCTGGAAAATCACCAAAACCATAGAAAACAAGTTCAATTCTTTCCAGATTAAATGTTTACGGAGAATTAGAAAAATATTTTGGGCAAATACCATAAGAAATACCATCTTGTTGGCAGAAACACAGATGAAGCCACTGACAGTAATTATTGAGGAAAGACGCTGGCGATGGTTGGGACATACGCTCCAGACGACTGACAACTCACTACCAAAAGTAGCACTATGATGGACACCACATGGGAACAGAAGTAAGGGTAGACCAAAAGAGACATGGAGAAGAACAACAGAGATGATGATGAGTAATAGAGGGCTCACCTGGGCAAGAGCAGAAAAAAAGGCAAAGCCAGGAAATTGTGGAAAACCCTTGCGGAAGCCCCATGTGCCCTGGACACTTAAGTTTCAGAGGGTGAGAGAGAGAGAGAGAGAGAGAGAGAGAGAGAGAGAGAGAGAGAGAGAGAGATGAGCAGATGCTAATTGAATTTTTCATTCCAGACTTGGCCAAAATGAATAAGGGACTAATATGGTTTCAACAAGATGGCGAAACTGCCCACACAGCCCGTCAGTCCATGGCCATGCTGCGACAAGCATTTCCCAGTCGTCTTATTTCAAGATTTGGGGATATTCATTGGCCGGCAAGGTTACCGAACTTAATGGTCGCAGACTTCTTTTTGTGAAGGTATCTCAAGAACACGATGTATGCTAGTCGACCACAGTCAACTGCAGACCTAACAGATTGAATCTGACATTGCATTCAAAATATCCCTTTGAACATAT
This sequence comes from Achatina immaculata, assembly GCA_009760885.1. NCBI lineage: Eukaryota > Metazoa > Mollusca > Gastropoda > Stylommatophora > Achatinidae > Lissachatina > Lissachatina immaculata. Next base: position 1,620,187 of record CM019698.1, read on the forward strand.
TATATGGTGTTATGTAAGAATTTTCCAGTTGCCTGCCTGAATGCATCAAATGTAATGGCTGTCATTTAATCTGCGATATTATCAAAACCTAGATATGATTGTCAGTAATAATAAAAATACACATTTTTCTGTGTTTCATTTCACTTTTTTACCAAAACTATGTGTCTCTTAATTTATTTTCCATTTGTAAAATCCAGCTATGCTTTATGCCGGACCCTGTACATATATATATATATATATATATTGTAAAAACTGTCTTAATTAACAAGTGACACATTTATTTTTTATTGTGAAAACTGTTTTAATTAGAAAGTGATATATCTGAATGCCTCAAATATACTACATTTCAAGAATGACAAAAAAGAAAATATTTGTGAAGTAAAATCCAGGCTTCACGCAGCCTCTAAAAATGGGTAGCAGAGAAATCTGGGAAGGTAAAGCGGCCAGGCGTGATACTGACCACATCAGACTTTCATGTGAGAATCTGTCTATCTGCCTGTCTATCTAACTGTCTATGTATATCTATATGTCTATCTATCTGTCTATCCATCGGTCTATCTATATGTCGATCCATCTTTCTATCTATATGTCTATCTATCTGTATATTCATCTGTATCTATATGTCTATCTGTCTGTCTATCTATATGTCTATCCGTCTGTCTATCTATCTATCCACCTGTCTATGTATATGTCTATCTATATGTCTATCCCTGACTACTCACAAATCCATATTTCTAGCTGTGCAAAGATTTAGATATAATAAAACCACTTACTATAATTTTTGTGTAAACACTTGATAACAAAACTATCAAAATTTGGATTCGGAAATGTATGACACCAAAGTTATTTCTGGTTATGAAATAATAAGGCGAGTATTATTTTAAACAGTCAATTAGTTTTATTTTCTGTGAAATCGTGGGAACATATGGCAGTCAAGTTGATTTTTTTAACTCTTTTGTTTCTAACTCCATATAATAGACATGGCTACTTCACATTTTCTCTGAGGTAAATCACTTACCGACTGTATTAATGTTTGGTAATATATATATATATATATATATATATATATATATATATATATATATATATTAATAACTTACAAATATTTTAAGAAATTATACCTAGTATTCGTATAACCATATTTTGAGTGTAGAAAATTGCAAAGATTTCTTTTAAATCAAACATTAATTCTGAGAAATGATTTTGAAAAAAAATATATATTTGTGTATTAACATTGAAATCTATATTTTTAACATTGAACTATTTTTTAAGAAATATAAAGTTCCATAAACATCGCTTTGTATGTATACATGAGGATATGTATGGTCAAATGTATTACTGTCTGTCTATCTTTCTATTTATCTGCCTCTCTCTGTCCCTCTAATGTCTCTCAGTCTGATTGTCTAATTATCTGTCTGTCAGTTTAATTATCTTTATGACTGTCTAATTATCTGTCTGACTGTCTAATTATCTGTCTGTCTGTCTACTTATCTCTATGTATGTCTAATTATCTTTCTGACTGTCTAATTATCTGCCTGACTGTCTAATTATCTTTCTGTCTCTCTAATTATCTGTCTAACTGTCTAATTATCTGTCTGACTGTCCAACTATCTATGTTATTCCTCCAAAGTTTTTAGAAGTGCCCTACTATTTCAAGTAAACATTTCAATTGCGCTGAAATTTTAGAAAAAGAAATAACATAAATGTGAGAAATAAATGCTAAAGCCTTGTGTAATACTGTAACAGTTACTTCTTACACCATACACCATTCCCGTGCCGTTAAATTTCACATAGGGTTTGCATGATAGTTCGCAACATTTTTCTTTTTCGGCAAGCTTTTCAACCTCATCAAAAGGTGTTATGCCCACTACACTGTGCTCTCTTAACAGTGTCCTCTTCAGAGTATCACGTGGTCGAACTCGTTGTTCTTCTCCTTGTTCTGTTCAACTTCACAGCTTGTTCTGAGATTCTCTGTTTCTTCTCACCACGTGACTGACATATGCTCATCTAATTTTCCTGATCACACATAAGACAGGCTGTTGTTCGCTCATCTCCATTATTTCTGCATTCTTCTTGAATTTGTTCCACTTTATCTCAATTTCTTTTCCTTAGACATTTGTTTTCAAAGAGTATAATTTGTTGTTTATTTCCTTAGTTGATTTCCAGCTTTCGCATACATAAATGAGGGTTGATATCACATTTGAATTGAATAGTTTTAACTTGGTTTTTGTGCTTATAACCTTTGTATTCCATGTGTTGTCATGATTTTTGAAGGACAATGCTGGTTTTGCAATTCTAATTCTAACTTGCTTACTGGTGTCACCATTCTGGTCTGTGTAGCTGGCAAAGTATACACGATGGTGTACTTATTCAACTTTTATCCCTTCTAGCTGAACTTTTTACTTTCTTGTCTATTTCTTTGTATTTTGCTTTTGACAAATCTCTTTCATGGTCTGTTTTTGCATTCAACATGTCTAATTTGACTGCTCGTCTTTCATGTATATACTTCCATGTTTTATCTGATATCCATGCTTTTCTATATGGTTTTTCCAGTCCAGCGCTTACGTTTGCTGCTGTGATTATGGCTGTGCTGTAAGAATTCCACAACTCGTCTATATCTATCTCCTCAACTTCACTGGGTGTTTTGGAATAATTGGCACGTCCTGATTGAAATTAATGTTAGTATTTTCTTCTTGTAAGCTGTCGCTGTTTATCTTTCTGTGTACTGATTTCTTGTGTTGGCTTTTCAATTTTAGTTTTATTTTCCCTATGCACAGGTTGTGATCATTGTTGACATCTGCACCCCATAAGCCCTTACATCTATCAGAGATGTTCTGTATTGCTTTCTAATACAAAAATGATCTATCTGGTTTCTAGTTCTATCATCTGGAGATATCCACGTTGTTTTATGTATTTCTTTGTGTGGGAATGTTGTGACTCCAATGACCATGCCCTCTGTTAGACATACTTCAATTAATCTTTCTCCATTCTGATTAACCATGTCAATTCCTTCTTTCCCCATCACTTTTTCAACGTCGGTGTTATCCTTCCCTACCTTGGCATTGAAGTCCCCCATAGCAATTAGGATGTCGTGTTTAGGGACTTTGTTGATGATTTGTTGTAGTTGGTGATAGAAGTCGCCTTTCACATCATCATCTGCATCATTTGTGGGTGCATAACACTGTAATATTGTCATTCTTTCGTGTCGTAGGTTATATCGTGATCTTATTATACGACTGTTCACCGGTTCCCATTGTACAAGGCTCTTTGCAGCTACATTTGACATAATAATGCCCACCCCATCCCGGATTTTACCATCATTTCTGCCTGAATGTATTATTAAGTGTATCCACTATATATTTTATTCTATTCAGAATGGCTTTGCAAAACACTTTTGACACAACTGATAGTAAGGTTACACCCCTTCAGTTAGTGCAAAGTGTTAGGAAATGTTTGGTAAGTTCCAGATTGAAATTACTGTTACTATTTTCTTCTGGGTGGCTGTGGCTCTTATCTTTCTGGGTATTGGTTTATTTTTTGGTATTGACTTGTCAGTTTTAGTCTCGCAGTTGCTTCTTTCAGTGAACTAGTTATATTTCTACGTATTGTGTGCAGATGTAAAATAGTAGTAGTTGTTGAGTACATAATTTGTAACATAAATTGTTTGATCGACACATCAGCATTTTAAAACAGTCCTCTCTGCATTAATCATTAAAAGTAAAACAAAATTACTAAAGCTATTAATAAGAACATGTTCAATGATTTTAAACAGTTATTTTCTTCAAAAAGAGACAAAATAAAATTTACAAAGCCAAACACTAATTTTGAGATCCATTGTGCAAATAGCGCTATTTCTAAACTGAAAAAAAAGCATTTTATAAAGACAAGGACGTGGTGAGAACTAATTTATGTTGTCTTCTGAGTTCCTTTCATTGTCAGAATTTATGATGTAGGCAGTTATGTACACTTATGTACAATTGTATGTGTGTACACACGTCTGTGCCTTCCTATCTGCCTGCCTGTATATCTATTTGTCTGTTGTCTGTCTCTCTGTCTGTGTCTGGCTGTCTATCCATATACGAGGGGGGGGGAGGGGGTGATTGATAAGTTTTCGGCATAAGGTACAAATACCTGAAGCACACAGTTGATATTACCTTTCATCTAATATGTCTGTCTGCCGGTCTTTTCGTGCATCTATCTGTCTCATGCAGCCGACATTTAAAAATAGAATTGCAGCTTCTTTCAAATATTTAAAAAAAAACAGAAAAAAGAATGAATCTCTCAATGCACCAGATTAGTGTCAACAGTTAAGGACATGAAGATGATAAACAATTGCTAATTGGAGGTTTGTACAGCTCTATATCTGTCAATTTTAACAGTGAAGTAGTCATGTTCATTTGTGAGAATTATGAAAATATAACAAGCACAACTACTGAGTTTAATCCATACTGATGTAACAAAAAATGTTTCTGTCAATATTTAAAAAGAAGAAAATAAAAACAAACTTACTGTCTGTATAGAAAAATTTTTAAATATTGACAGAAAAAAAACTCAGTGAAGAAGTTAGTGTCTGTCTTTCGGTCTAAGTGTCTTACTACCTCTCTGTCTGCCTGCTTACCCGTTTATATGCCTATCTGTCTCTCTATCTGCTTGACTGTCTGTATGTCTGTCTGTCTCTCTATCTGCTTGCCTGCCTATATGTCTGTCTGTTTATCTGCATGGTTGCCTATATATCTATCTGTCTGCTTGCCTGCCTGTGTACCTGCCTGTCTCTCCATCTGTTTGCCTGTTTGTCTGTCTGTGGGAAGTGTGTGGGAAGAATGAAAGATGGAGTGATGAAGGGCAGAATGTAAGACGGGCCTGCGTGCCCAATTCTTTACCCTTTAAAAATAAAGATTATTAATTTATTCATTCATTCTGGCCGTCTGTTTTGTGCTTCTCAGATTTAGAAATAATGGAACAATCTCACTCTATGTACGTAACCGTAATTCTACACTCACTGGAGAATTCTCTTGCATTTACTAATGTTTATGAATGTGTTGGACAATTTAAACTACATTTGATTTGTTATATATATATATATATATATATATATATATATATATATATATACACTCATTTATTTACATATGAACAGGACCAGAGACAGATCTAGAGAGAGAGACAGGCAAACTGTTAAAATAAAAAAAAATGATATTTCAGAATGTCTCAAATAAGCTTCTTTTCGTCTTAAAATCTGAAAATGCCAGTGTTTTCTGAAATTAAATACTTACTGTCTTTATTTATGTTTTAAAATAGAGTCACAAAAAATGGTGTTAAAAGAGTTAATGAGATTACTTTTAAAATATAAATAATAGTCATTTGAAAAGAAAGTAAGTTTTGTTTCTAAAACAAACATTAAGTGTTAGAATGCCTGTATGTAACAGTTTGTTAGTATACATTTTATCTACAATATATATATATATATATATATATATATATATATATATATATATATATATATATATATCTTATTATATTTTATGTTCTTCCCGCGCCGCCAAACGTCACACAGGGCTTGCAAAGTAGTTTGCCAATTTTTTCTTTCTTCGGCGAGTCTTTCAACCTCATCAAAGAATTTTATGCCTGTTAATTTGGCCTCTCTTAATAATGTCCTCTTCAGAGTTTCAAGCGGTCTGCCTCTTTTTCTTCGACTTGTTGTGTTCCACTTGATAGCTTGTTCTGGGATTCTCTGATCATTTCTTCTCATCAAGTGACCAACATATGTCTATCTCCTTTTCCTGATCACCTATGAAACTGGTTGTTGTTGATTCACCTGTCTTGCCTCTGCATTGTTCTTGAATTCATTCCACTTGATGCCTAGTATTTTCCTTAAACATTTGTTTTTTAAGAGTCTAATTCCTTCTCTATTTTTTTAGTTGTTTTCCAGCTTTCGCATGCATAAATGAAGCTGGATATTACATTTGAATTGAATAGTCTTAACTTGGTTTTTGTGCTTATAACTTTTGAAAAATTAGGAAGATAAATTGGTATCTGTCTCTTAGTCCAGCTGCCTAGCTGCCTAACTGTCTATTTCTTTGATTTTTCCCTTTCTATTTATCTATCTATCTATCTATCTATCTATCTATCTATCTATCTATCTATCTATCTATCTATCTATCTATCTATCTATCTATCTATCTGTCTGTCTGTCTGTCTGTCTGTCTGTCTGTCTGTCTGTCTATCTATCTATCTATCTGTTTACTTCATGCTCCTAAGATAAAGAAATAATGGGACATCTTCACTCAATGCACACCCGATAAAATTAGCATATTTCAAAATTTTAATGTATAAAACAATGTGTTTGAATATGCATAACAATTTAATTAGCATTTTAAATAGAAAAATAGCTATATTTCTTGTGGACAAGTTTTAAAATAATATGTGATGCTTCTGAATTTGTCATATATGTTTCTTCTGAAAAACAAGACAGTCGTATTAAATACCATACATACAATCTGCGTTCATTTTTTTAAATATAAAAAAACAAAATCAAAGGAAGAAAGAAAATGACACAATTATTAAAAACTTTAATGGGTTTATTTCTAATTTCTTATAAAAGTTATTTTCATTTCAGAGAATAATAAATTTTATTTCTAAACAATAGGTAGTTCTTAGAAGTCATTATGTGGAAGGGTTTGCTATAAAAGATATCTATTAAACTTGTCCTTTAATAACACAGTTGTTTGTTGAATATAAATTACTTTAGAACGTTTTATGTATTTAATGTCCGGTTGTACATATGTATAGATATGTGGACATATATATGAATATATAAATGTACTTATGTAATAATATACATGTGCTTTCTATCCATCTAGTTAATATTTATTTCAGTTCGAAATCAAACCATCCATCTATCCATCTATCAGTCCGTCAATCCATCTATCAGTTCGTCCGTGCGTCCGTCCATCCATCCATCCATCCCTCATTTCATCCATCCATCCATCCATCCATCCATCCATCCATCCATCATTTCATCATCAAACTTATCTTCCATCCATACATCATTCCGTCAATTTTTCCATCCATCTGTCCATCCATCCATCCATCCTACCGTCAATTCTTCCACCCATCTTTCCATTTATCCATCCATTCATCTTTCCATCCATCCATCTATCCTTTCATAAATCCATCCATCCTTAGGAACAATCATTCATCAATCCTTCAATATACATTTATCCTTCCATACATCCTTACATCCCTATATTTATCCATTTTTCCATCAATCCTTCCATCCATCCATCCACCCATCCATCCATCCTTCCGTCTATACATCCCACTAGCCTTCCATTCATTCAACCTTCTGTTAATCCATCCATCCATCAATCATTCCATCAACCTATACATCCTTCCATCCACACAGCCTTCCATCCATCATTCCATAAATCCTTAAATCCATTCATCCATTCATCCTTTCATCCTTCCATCCATCCATTCGTTCATCCTTCCATCCATTCATCCATCTATCCATCCATCCACCCATCCATACTTCATCCATTCCATTCATCCCTACTTCCATCCATCTATCCATTGATCAATTCTTCAATACCTTAATCTATCCATCCTTAAATCCAATCATCCATCCATCTCTCTTTCCATCCATCCATCCTTCCATCCATTCTTCAATCTGTCCATTCATCCATCCTTAAATCCAATATTCCATCCATCCATCTATTTATCCAAATATAATTCCATCCAACCATTCATCCCTCCATTCATTTTTCAATCCTTCCATTGATAAAACCTTAAATCCAACCTTCCGTCCATCCATCCATCTGTCTATTCATCGATCCTTCCATTCATCCATTCATCTTTTTATCCATCCACCTTACATCATTTAATCAATCCCTCCATACATACATTTATCCATCCATCATTTCATCAGTCGATCATTCCTTCCAATTTTAATCCTTCCATCCATCCATCCTTCCATCCAACCTTCCACCCATTCTTAAATCATTCAATCTATCCTTCCTGAACTCCATCCGTCCATCCATCCATTCATCATTCCATCCATGCTTCCACCCATCCTTAAATCCATCCATTCATCCTTCCATCAATCCATTTTTCCATCCAGCAATTCATCATTCCATCCACCCTTCCACCCATCCTTCCTTCCGTTCATCCATCTTTAAACCCATCCTTCCATCCATCCATTCATACTTTCATCCATCCTTCCACCCATCCTTCCACCTATTCTTCCATCTGTCCAATTATCCTTCCATCCAACCTTTCATCCATACACCCTTACATCCTTTTATAAATCCATCTATTGTTCTATCCATTTTTCCACCCATTCTTCCATCCGTCCGTTCATCCTTTCATCCAACGTCCCATCCATCCATCCATCCCTCCATCCATCCAATCATACTTCCATCCATCCTTTTACCAATCCTTCCATCCGTAAATCTATTCATCTGTCCATCCATCCATCTATCTTTACATCTATCCTTCCATACATTCATCCATCCTTCCAAAATGGTGTTGCAAGAATTAATGAGATTACTTCTAAAATGTGTTTAACTGCCATGTGAAAAGAAAGTAAGTTTTGTTTCTAAAACAAACATTAAGCGTTAGAAATACCTGTGAGTAACAGATTGTTAGTATAAATGTTATCCACTGTGTGCATATATATATATTTATTTATTTATATATATTACATGTATAATTGTGAAGTATGCATTAATGATTTAAAAACACTGTAATTTTAATTACTTGTATATGAAGTTATGTTTCCGTTCATGGATTTAAAATTATGTATACGAACGATTGTATGTATCTAGTTATGCAAGTATGTTCAAATGTAATGTAAATGTATGTATGTATCTGTCTGTCTGTCATCTATGTGTCTCTGTCTGTCTGTCTTTCTGTCTGTCCGTCTATCTCTGTCTGTATGTATGTCTGTCTATCTGCCTGACTGTCTGCATGCCTGACTCTCTACTGCCTGTCGACCTTTATGTCTGTCTACTTCGTGACGATTAGTTTAAAAAATTAGAATTACCCCTTCTTTTGTTATACTGTCCTATACGACTATTAAGAGTGAATAAAATAAATCTGAGAAACAAATGTCTATTGAAGTTTTGTATAACTCTAACTAGCACTTTAAATAGTGAAGTAGTCATATCTTTTGTGAAGTTCATTTAAATTAATCAAATGATACTACATATTTTTTATAATATTTGTAACAAAAATGTATTATATATATATATATTTGATTTTTTAAAACGTGTATTTAAAAAAACAATTCCCATCTGTATGTAGATAATTTGAAATGCAAGCCTAAAAAATCAGTTGAGATATCACTATCTGTCTCTTAGTCTAGATGTATACCTATTTGTTTCTTTGTTTTTTTCCCTGCCTAGCTATCTATCTATCTATCTATCTATCTATCTATCTATCTATCTATCTATCTATCTATCTATCTATCTATCTATCTATCTATCTATCTATCCATCTATCTATTGATATGTATTTCATGCTCATAAGATAAAGAAATAATGGAACAACTTCACTCAATGCACACCAGATAAAATTAGTATATTTCAAAATTTTAATGTATAAAACAATATGTTTGAATATGCATAACAATTTAACTTGTATTTTAAATAGCAAAACAACAATATTTCTTCTTTAAAATCTTTTAAAATAACATGTGACGCCTCTGAATATGTCAGAAATCTTTCTTCTGAACTTGACATAAAAAAACAGGATAGTTTTGTGAAATACCATACGTACATTCTGTATTCGTATTTTAAATCCCACCCCACCAACCCCCCCCCCCCCCCCCCCGCCCAAAATTAAAAGGACAAAGAAAATGGCACAATTATTAAAAACTTTAATGGGTTTATTTCTAAGTTCTTATAAAAGTTATTTTCATTTCAGAGAATAATAAATTTTATTTCTAAAACAATAGGTAGTTCTTAGAAGTCATTATGTGGAAGGGTTTGCTATAAAAGATATCTATTAAACTTGTCCTTTAATAACACAGTTGTTTGTTGAATATAAATTACTTTAGAACGTTTTATGTATTTAATGTCCGGTTGTACATATGTATAGATATGTGGACATATATATGAATATATAAATGTACTTATGTAATAATATACATGTGCTTTCTATCCATCTAGTTAATATTTATTTCAGTTCGAAATCAAACCATCCATCTATCCATCTGTCAGTCCGTCAATCCATCTATCAGTTCGTCCGTGCGTCCGTCCATTCATCAGTCCTTCATTTCATCCATCCATCCATCCATCATTTCATCAACAAACCTTTCTTCCATCCATCTATCCATCCACCCACCTATCCATCCATCCATCCATCTATACTTTCATAATTATATCCATCCTTACGTCAGTTCATTCACCCATCCTCCCATCTATCCATCCATTCATCTTTCCATCCATACATCTATACTTTCATAAATCTATCCATCCTTCAGTCCAATCATTCATACATCCTTCAATATACATTCATTCGTTGATCCATCCATCCATCCTTCCATGCATCATTCCATCCATCCATTTATCCATTTTTCCAACCATCCTTCCATCCATCCATCCACCCATCCATCCATCCTTCAATCTATACATCCCTCCTACCTTGCATCTATTCAATCATCTATTAATCCATCCATCCATCAATCATTCCATTAACCCATACATCCTTCCATCCACGCAACCTTCCATCCATCATTCTATAAATCCTTCCAACCAGTTATCCATCCATCCATTCATCCTTCCATCCATTTATCCATCCATCCATTCTTTCATCCATCCATCCATCTATCCATCCATCCATCCATCCATCCACTCATCCATACTTCCACCGTTTCATTCATCTCTACTTCCATCCATCCATTAATCCATCCATCCGTCCATCCATCCTTCATCAATTCTTCAATCCTTTAATCTATCCATCCTTAAATCCATTATCCATCCAACCCTCCTTCCATCCATCCATCCATACATCCATCCATCCATCCATCCTTATATTAATTCTTCAATCCTTCCATCCATCCATCCTTGAATCCAATCTTCCATCCATCCATCCAACTAGCCATCGATCCTTTCATCCATCCACTCATACATCTATCCACCCATCTTCCATCCTTCTATCTATCCATGCATTCATCTATCCATCGATGCTTTCATCCATCCTTCGATCCTTCCACCTATCCTTTTATCCGTCTATTAATACTCCCATCCAAACTTCTATCAATTCTTTCATCCTTCCATCCAACGTACTATCCATCTTTCCATTGATCTCTCCACCCATTCTTCCATCCATCTAACCACCCATCCGTCCATCCATCCATTCATCATTCCATCCATTGTTCAATCCTTCCATTGATAAAACCTTAAATCCAACTTTCCATCCATCCATCAATCCATCTATCTATCCACCGATCCTTCCATTCATCCAGTCCTCCTTTCATCCATCCACCTTACATCATTTAATCCAACCATCCATCCACACATCTATTAATCCATCCTTTCATCCATTCATTATTCCTTCCATTTTTTAATCCTTCCATCTATATATACCTCCATTCCTCCTTCCACCCAATCTTAAATCATTCCATCCTTCCACCCTCAAATCCATCCTTCCATCCATCCATTCCTTATTCCATCTATCCTTCCACCCATCCTTAAATCCATCTTTTCATTCTTCCACCCATCTTTCCATCCATCCATTCATCATTCCATCCATCCTTCCATCCATTCTTCCATCATTCCATCCATCCTTCCATCCATCCTTCCTTCCGTCCATCCATCTTTAAACTCATCCTTCCATCCATCCATACATTCATACTTTCATCCATCCTTTCACCCATCCTTCCACCCATCCTTCCATCTGTCCAATTATCCTTCCATCCATACACCCTTACATCCTTTTATAAATCCATCTATCCTTCCATCCATCTTTCCACCCATTCTTCCATCCGTCCGTTCATCCTTCCATCCAACGTCCCATCCATCCCTCCATCCATCCAATCATCCTTCCATCCATCCTTTTACCAATCCTTCCATCCGTCCATCTATTCATCCGTCCATCCATCCATCTATCTTTCCATCCATCCTTCCACCCATTCATCCTTCCACAATAGTGTTGCAAGAATTAATGAGATTACTTCTAAAATGTGTATAACTGCCATGTGAAAAGAAAGTAAGTTTTGTTTCTAAAACAAACATTAAGTGTTAGAAATACCTGTGCGTAACAGATTGTTAGTATAAATGTTATCTACTGGCTTCATATATATATATATATATATATATATATATATATATATATATATATATATATATAATACGTATAATTGTGTAGCATGCATTAATGATTTAAAAACACTGTAATTTTAATTACTTTTATATGAAGTTTTGTTTCCGTTCATGGATTTAAAATTATGTATACGAATGATTGTATGTATCTAGTTATGCATGTATGTTCAAATGTAATGTTAAATGTATCTTTGTATCTGTCTGTCTGTCATCTATGTGTCTCTGTCTGTCTGTCTTTCTATATGTCTGTCTATTTCTGTCTGTATGTATGTCTGTCTATCTGCCTGACTGTTTGCATGCCTGACTCTCTACCTGCCTGTCGACCTTCATGTCTGTCTGCTTCGTGACGATCAGTTTAAAAAATTAGAATTACCCCTTCTTTTGTTATACTGTCCTATACGACTATTAAGAGTTAATAACATAAATCTGAGAAACAAATGTCTATTGAAGTTTTGTATACCTCTAACTAACACTTTAAATAGTGAAGTAGTCATATCTTTTGTGAAGTTCATTTAAATTAATAAAATGATACTACATATTTTTTTATATGTTGTAACAAAAATGTATTATATATATATTTAATTTTTTAAAATGTGTATTTAAAAAAACAATTCCCATCTGTATGTAGATAATTTGAAATGCAAGCCTAAAAAATCAGTTGAGATATCACTATCTGTCTCTTAGTCTAGATGTATACCTATTTGTTTCTTTGTTTTTTCCCTGTCTAACTATCTATCTATCTATCTATCTATCTATCTATCTATCTATCTATCTATCTATCTATCTATATATCTATCTATCTATCTATCTATCTATCTATCTATCTATATGTCTGTTTATTTCATGCTCTTAAGATAAAGAAAGAATGGAACAACTTCACTCAATGCACACCAGATAAAATTAGTACATTTCAAAATTTTAATGTATAAAACAATATGTTTGAATATGCATACCAGTTTAATTTGGATTTTAAATAGCAAAATAACAATATTTCTTGTGGAAATGTTTTAAAATAACATGTGACGCCTCTGAATATGTCAGAAATCTTTCTTCTGAACTTGACATAAAAAAACAGGATAGTTTTGTGAAATACCATACGTACTTTCTGCATTCATATTTTAAATCCCACCCCACCAACACCCCCCCCCCCCCCCGCCCAAAATTAAAAGGAACAAAGAAAATGACACAATTATTAAAAACTTTAATGGGTTTATTTCTAAGTTCTTATAAAAGTTCTTTTCATTTAAGAAAATAGTAAATTTTATTTCTAAAACAATAGGTAGTTCTTAGAAGTTATTATGTGGAAGGGTTTGCTATAAAAGATATTCATTGAAATGTTCCTTTAAACAGACATATATATATATATATATATATATATATATACATATATATATATTCATTTGCGTGTCCCTTGTGGAACCGCCTCCCTAACAGCACTCCTGTAGACCTCTCGGTTATGAGCAAGATACCCTGCTACTGATGCATCCATTTGCAGATCATCAACGATGTCGTGCAGCCATCTTCGCCTTGGTTTTTCTCTCTTTCTTTTTCCCATTATGTACCCTTCCAAGAAGGTCTTCTCTAGATCATCATAACGTTTATTGTGTCCAAAATATGTAAGTTTTCTCTCTTTAATCCTCTTTACTAGCCAGCCTTCTTCAATATTAGGTTCTTGAAGTATGGATATATTTGTTCTGTTTTTGTGTGCATATTTTAAGAACTCTTCTGTAGCGATTACAAAGGCATTTATGTGTTTCTCAGCTGTTTGGTAAATGTTCAGATCTCACAGGCATATGTTGGGATGGGAAAGATGCCTGTCCTTAAAAATATTATTTCTGTAATTCTGTATTTTGCTGTACACATATTCTATAATTGCTTTACTTTCCGAAGAGCGATAGATGTCCTCCTTTTAATTTCCCACTTTGTATCCCTATTATTAGTTTGCAGTGATCCAGGATATTCAAATCTCTCCACGAGAGGAAGTCAATAAGTAACTCGCAAATTGAAATATTTTATCACCTGCAGTTATCAGATAATATTTAAATACATCTTTAGAGAGTAAAATCATCTATTGACATAACTCTTATCAGTAGCAATGTGAATTCCATGCAAGAAAAAAAAACAGACAGCCTGTCTTCACTGACTAGCAAAATAGGACTTGAAATTAACAAGGACAAAACAAAAATAATGAAAATTCCCATTAATCAACATGAAAAAATACACATAGAAGGGACAGATATTGAAGAAGTCAATCAATTTCCATACCTTGGCAGCTACATAGACCAGGATGGTGACACCAGAAAAGGAACTTAGAGTTAGAATTGCAAAAGCACCATCGATCTTCAAGAATCTTGAGAACACATGGAATTCAAAAGTTATAAGCACAAAAGGCAAGTTAAGAAATTCAATTCAAATGTAATAGCCACTCTCATTTATGCATGCGAAATCTGGAAAACAGCTAAAGAAATGGAAAAGAAGTAATACTCTTTTGAAAACAAATGCATAAAGAAAATATTCATCAAGTGAAACGAATTCAAGAACAATGCAGAGATAAGACATATGACTGAATAACAACCACTCTCATGGGTGATCAGGAGAGGGAGATGGACATATGTTGGTCACTTGATGAGAAGAAATGATCAGAGAAATCCAAAACAAGCTATCAAGTGGACCACGGCAGGTCAAAGAAAAAGAAGCAGACCGCGTGAAACTCTGAACAGGACTTTGTTAAGAGAGGCCAAAGCGACAGGCATAAAATCCCTTGAAGAGGTTGAAAGATTCGCCGAAGACAAGAAAAATTGGCGAACTACTTTGCAAGCCCTATATGGCGTTTCACTGCACGGGAAGGATATAATATAAGATAAGTACCATCATCTAACTTTATAATAGTTGTATATAGGGGGGGGGGGCGCTGGGCTGGGAGTTCCGTGCGTGTGTGCAAAGCAATAACAAAATGACTATCCAACTGTTAGTGTGTATAAAAGAAGAATAGAGAAGTATAGTGCAATTTTTGTGGGCTAAAGAACATTCAGTTGAGCACATTCATAAGGAAATGAGTACAGTTTATGCTGGAAAGTGTAAATCACGTAAAGCGGTCTCTAACTGGGTAAAATAATTTTTTTCAGAGACGCACTGAAATTGTTGACAAAGTCCGATTTGACCGTCCTGTTCAGATTGCAACAGAAGCGACTGTGCAATGTATGAATGAGATTATCAGAGCTGATAGGCGAGTAACGGTGACAGTGTGAAGTATCGTAGTGTGGAGTTCTGTCGATGCTACGGGATGCAATTCGAAGAAAACGTCCTGGTCTGCTGACTAGAGGTGTGCTTCTGCTTCATGACAATGCCAGACCACAAACGGATCAGTTAACCCAAGAGAAAAGCAGCCAGTTTGTTTGGGAAGTTCTTGAACATTCACTCTATAGTCCTGACCTGACTTAGCTCCAAGGGATTTTCATCTGTTTGTTTCACTGAAAAATGACCTTAGCGGGAGAAGATTCTCGAGTGACGAAGAGGTGGAAACAGAAGTAGAATAATAGGTTCAGAAATCGGACTCCCGATTTTTAAGCCATGGGTATTGCATCACTGATTACACGATGGGACAAACGTATCAATGTTGGTAGCGATTACGTTGAGAAATAGGGGAATAAATTACGTTGAAAAATTAAACGTTTTCAAATTTCTGTGGAATTAAGTTTGTTTTTTGTTTTTTTGTTTTTTTGTAACAGACATTTGCGAGTTAGTTAGTGACTTCCCATCGTGTGTGTGTATATATATATATATATATATATATATATATAGGCACTGTGTAATAATATGTCTGTGGAGAGGAGTAGACAGAACCACAAAAATAAGATTTTTAAGGGCATGCATCTTTCCCATAGCAACATATGCCTGTGAGAACTGGACACTTAACAAAACAGATGAGAAACACATAAATGCCTTTGAATGTAAATGCTACAGAAGAGTTCTCCAAATATCGTGGACACAAAAAAGAACAAATATATCTATACTACAAGAGCTTAATATTGAAGAAGGCTGGCTAGTGAAGAGGATTAAAGAGAGAAAACTGAAATATTTTGGACACATTAAACGTCATGATAATTTAGAGAAGACCGTATTGGAAAGATACATAATGGGAAAAAGAAAAAGAGGAAGACCAAGACGAAGATGGCTGCAAGACATCGTTGACGATCTGGAAATGGATGCAACAGCAGCAGGCCATCTTGCTCACAACCGAGAGGCCTACAGGAGTGCTGTTTGGGAGGCAAAGTTCCGCAAGGGACATGCAAATGAATGAATGAATGAATGAATGTAATAATATGTATGTATTTTCTATCCATCTAGTTAATATGTATTTAAGTTCTATATATCCATCCATCCATCCATCTATCCATTCACCCGCCACTCATCAATTAAATTAAAATATTTATATAAAAATATTTTTTTATATTTTGTGATTCAAATGTAATGTAGCATATGTGTTATTATTAAAGAAATAAAAATGTGTATTTTTATTTATTATTAAAGCATAAAGAAGACAACAGTGGTAACACTGGTTCTAGCAATGTAAATAGACGGGTATATGGGTCCGTTCTACAAATTGTCTGTCTTGTTATCTGCTGTGTTGTTTTTGTATAAACTAGGAAAAAAATAGGAACATCTTTATTACTTAACGAGTACACAGTTGTGACGTTTCGGTGTGAGCCTTAAATCGTACAAAATCACACAGGAAGAAGAAATAGAGAGAGGAGATAAAATGCAAGTTCCAACATTTAAGTAATGAGACTGATTTTATTACGGCCAAGACAAAAATGCCATCTATGAAGCAAAGCATGGAATCCAAAAAGGCAACCTTCATCTCTGATCTGGTAACTTTTCATCTCCGCCCGATAAGCAGACGATGAACAAGCCGCCATTTCGTCGACCTAATAAGTGGTGAATCGTTACATAATCAGCATGGAGCAAAAAGCTAACATTAAATTATTTTAAAATTCGAAAAAAATGCCATTGAGACAGTTGAATTGATGCGACAAGTTTATGGGGATAATTGCTTATCTCGTGCACAGATATTCATATGGTATTCACGATTCAAAGCGGTGTGGAAACGGTTACAAATGCAACTAGGCAAGTACTCCTAATTTCTGTTCGTAATGAGGAATTCATTGCAAAGTCAGAGAACGGATAAAAGAAGATCGTTGTTTGACTGTGAGGATGATGGCAAATGAATGTGGTGCTAATCGAGAGACCATTCGTAAAATGTTAGTGGAAGATATGGGAAAAAAATGCTTACCGATTTCTACCACATTTGTTGTCTGATGACCAAAAACATCATCGTGCTGAGTACGCAAAAGACATCATCAAAACGTGTCTCAGAAATAAACATTTCTTAAATGTGATTGTTTCAGAGAATGAAACATGGATTTTCAGCCTTGATTCTACAACTAAACGCCAAAGTGCTCAGTGGAAGTCATCATCATCACCAAAGGCAAAATAATTCGGCTTCAAAAGTCGAAAGTGAAGAAAATGTTCGTGTGCTTCTAAGACAGCAAAGGAATTATTCACAAAGAATGTATTCCGGAGGGACAGACTGTCACTGCCAATGTTTATTTAAGTATTTTGAAACGCCTATTGAAAAGTATTCTCCGAGTCCGAAACACCAGGCAGTTTTTTCCTTCTTCATGATAATGCACCGGCTCACTGGGCGGTAGCTGTACATACATTTTTGGTCCCAAAACAAGTGTGTGTTCTCAACTATCCACCCTATTCCCCCGATTTGTCTCCCTGCTATTATTTTCTATGCCCAGAATTAAAGATAACATGATGGGACGCTTCTTTGACGATACTGATGATATCCAAACGGCTATAGCTCCGAGTTAAGGACCATATCAACAGAAGAATTGTAGAAGTCGTTCCAGTGTTAGATCGAGGCACTTGCTGTAACAGTGCACAAGGGACTAACTTTGAATAAAATACAGGTTATATCTTCAACTGTTGTTTATTTTATTTTTTT
Source organism: Achatina immaculata (assembly GCA_009760885.1). Taxonomy (NCBI): domain Eukaryota; kingdom Metazoa; phylum Mollusca; class Gastropoda; order Stylommatophora; family Achatinidae; genus Lissachatina; species Lissachatina immaculata. The sequence continues at coordinate 1,638,523 of CM019698.1, forward strand.
ATGTAATTAGTCTCATTACTTAATTGTTGACCTTGTATAAATTAACATAAAGGCTATGCCAAAAATAAGTATGAAAAAAAAATTAGAATGAAATAAAATGAATGGAGCTCTTAGCTGTGACTTGCAGAAAGCTGTTGCTTGTAATAAGCTGTGTTCGGTAGTGTGCATGTGTAGCCGTTTATTGCTCTATATAAGCTGTATTCTTAATTCACTTGTTGTTGCAATTGCATGTACCCATATGACGGGCTCCACTGACGCAGCTAGAACAGCTATCAAATTATAATGACCTTGATGATGGTGATGGAGTCTTGCGTGGTGCTCTCCTTGTTGCCTGCATACTATATGTCAGCGGACAAATTTTTGCCAAGTCTCGCACTTCCTGTCAGTGGTAAAATAGCAGCACAGAAACGGCCTTAAAAGTTATAATGATTTTGTAATGGTACACTGGATGGCGATAAGACGATGTGACAATGGCATGAACCATTCCAGAGACACACATTCAGGACGTAAACCTCAAGGCAATCACCTAGAACAGTTTCCCGGCGTCTATTAATGTTCTAGGACTTCAACCCCAACGGGAATCTCCTAGTATATTCTATTATAATGAGCTATTACGAACTAGTTACACCTTTCATAGACTAACTAACTACATATCTTCATAACAGAAAAAAACACACATTTCAACTGTCTCTAGATCCTAAGTCCTAACCGTCATTTTTCTTCCATCTTGTCGTCCCTAGTTCTTTTGTCCTTTGCTCTCTTTTCTTTCGGTTCAAGTGCCGCAGGGTGCCTTTTGTTTTCTATCATAGCGACAAACAGAGGATCGGGTTTTACCGATCACTCTGTACTTAGTTTCTCCCTTTCATACACAAATTACGCTAACTGTCCACTTATAATATACTGCTACACATGGTGGGATGTAGGTAATGTTTAAATGAAGACTTGTGATGTGTGACATGTGGGTTGTAAATAAGGTAGGGGAGAGGACTGTGGAAAGCGGAGAGAGTGATACAATGGGAGAAGGCGGAATAGTTGATTATAGTTGAGTAGAGGAGTTATAATCTTATGCTGGGAGGAGGTTCTGAACTATGTGTTATAAGTAAGAAAGGAGTGGAACTTAGTGCAAAGGGATTATGGCTGAGGAAAGAGGAATTTTAGGTGTAGTTGAATAACAAATTCAAACCATGTGGTTTCAGTGTCCCATATTCATGAATGTTGTACTGTTTTATATGCGATCCTTGAAAAGAGGCTTTTGCCGAAGTATTGGATTGTTGTATGTTCTTCATTTCTATGTACTCATCTGGTTTCTGCCGACTTTCCTAACTGTTCCTATCTTTTTTGTAAAAACAAAAAAATGAACCATACACTCATCTATGTTCAATTTTAAAGCATTACTCCTTTTCAACTTACAATACGAAAACAAAATATTTTATCAAAAAAAATACTTACGAACTGAATTTATATTTTGAAACATTGCCACAAAGGAAATCGTTAACAATATAAATCAAGTTACTAGTAGAGTTCTTATAACAGTCTTTTCATTTTAGAAAATCATAAATATTCTATGTGTGTATTTATGTATTTAGGTATGAGTCTATGTAGGCCTCTGCACATGTATGTATGTATGTATGTATTATGTATGTATGTATGTATGTATGTATGTATGTATGTATGTATGTATGTATGTATGCATGTATGATATATCTATATGTATGTCTCTCTATTATTCTACCTGTCCGTTTGTCTGTCTGTCTCCATGTAATTTGGGCCGCAGAGATATACATGTGATACAACCGCACATTGTAATATTTTCTAAAACTCTCAGTATAACAACTATCAACAAGTACGGATGTAACTATGAAACACCAATTTTAGATCTTCTAATTCTCCTGTGAGTAGCTGCTGAATTCGGCAACTTTCAGAGACACTGAGTCTAATTGCTGCAGACAAGACAGATCTTCATTCCTCTTTGTTCTTGATCTCTACTTGTCGATTCCAAGACCATGTATATCTTCTTCTAGGATGTCTCGACATAATTGTCCTGGTCTTCATCTCGGTCTGTCCCCTTTCATCACTTCTGTGTAGGCCGTCTTTGTTTGTCTATCCTCGGTCATCATCTCTTAAGTGACAGGGCATTATGGCTGTTATACGAGGAGAGCTGAACAATGTGTAGATTTCTTTGTTGCTTCTTGCTTTCCATTGTTGTGTTACAGGGTCTCTTACACATCCATAAACTCTTCTGTGGATTATATTCTCAGATGTTTTCAATTGGTTTTTATCTTGTTTAGTTGTACTCCATGTTTCTGACACATATAAGACAACTGGTCTAATCTGCGTATTATATAGTTTGGTGTTGTGGAATTTAGACTTGATTGTAACAGTTGTCTAAAGGAAAATATATCTTGTTTCCAGTTTGTATTCTAGCCTAATCTTATCTCTTATAATGTTGAAGCCATATAGTGTGTATCTTTATTAATCTGTTCTTCTATTCTTTGCACTTAATTTTTGCAAATGATCTTCAAATGTATCACTGAGTCTCGCAGTTCTCATCTATTCAGTTCTCTCCTGATGTATCTCCTAGTCTCAGATAAAGGGGACAGCTACTGAGTAAAACTGGTTCAAATAATAAACTTAGATAGAGAAGTTTTGTGCAGTTTTACAAGGCGGCAGAAGGAGTGAGTAAGTACGAAAAGACGAATAGAAAGTATGAGAGTAAGATGAGAATGCATAAATGAAAAGCATACATCCAATATTTCAGCGTGAGCCTTTTTAGTGTATTACATACACAAACCAGACAAAACATATAACAAAACAAAAAATGTATCTTAATGGCGTCCTCCAGAAGCAGGAAACACAGGAATGCGTGTCCCGTAGACGAGGGATAGAGACTACGAGGGCCCACAAAGAAAAGCAGATGAAGCCAATCGGAGAGAAGAGGCGGAAAAAAACAAGTGAGGGAGAGGGAGAATACAGGAAGGGAATAGACACCTGTAACCCGCTAGAGAAGCAGGTGTCAAGGGTGGGGAATAGGATAAGACCCGGAGGGGTAAAGAAGAAGAGAAGATGGTTGTAAGGAGGAGAAAAGAAGCCAGAAAGTAGAGTACGAATCGCAAAAAAAATGGAAAATTAAAGAAGTTACAGGAAGCTGAAGTCGTTGTTTATTCCAGCTGAGTGGAGACAGCCATCCTGAAAAATAAGGCGCTGTCATAGGACCTCCCAGATCGTACATCAGCAGAACAAGAGCTGATAGCACTAACATAAATGTCCTGTTTTCCCCTGTGGTTGCTAAGGCAAAAATGTTTACCCACAGGTGTCCAGGCCCTCTTAGATATATCGTTAAGATGTTGGTGAAAACGATCTCCTAAGCGTAAACCAGTCTTCCCATATACTTCATACAACAACGTTTGCACATAATAGCATAAATTACATTGCGTGAAATGCAGGTGAAGCCCTCCTGAACTGATAACGTGACCTCAGGGAAGGAGATCTGGCTAGTTTCCACAACAAACGGGCAAGTGTTGCATCTACGACGTCCGCAACGTCTGGTACCATAGCAAGTGTCATCTGTCTTAAGACGACTTCGAATTAAAAGGTCCCTGATTTTCTAGTCTCGTCTGTACGCCATCAATAGGGGTTCCCCAAAAGGTTCACGTGTATCAAGCTCGTTCTGGGGGAGATAGACAAGGCGAAACAGTATGTTTTTAACTGCCAAGCTATGAGGGTGGTGCGTGAATACCAGTTTAACTCTGTCCGAGAAACTTCGAACACACGTTTCTTAGAGACTGTATAGGCCCCTTTCCCGCCTTCTATGGACGCTATACAGTTGACAGCATCGGGTCACGTCAACGCTAGAGGAAGATCTTGACAACTTCATCAGTTTTGTTAAACAGTTCAATCCTGTAATTTCTTTCACCTCCCATGTCTCCCCTACTTCTGTTAACTTTCTCGACATTGCCGTTACATCCGGCCCTACTAGGCTTACTACTTCTGTCCATACTAAACCTACAGACTCTCACAGCTATCTCTTGTACTATACCTCCCATCTCAGATCATGTAATAACCCTATTCCTCTTTCCCAGCTTCGTAGGTTTCGACGTTTGTGTACTGAGTATTTGGATTTCCAGGATTAAGGCCATAAATTGCTAGATTTCTTCCGTCAACGCGGCTATTCAGAATATGTTCTCTCTTCATCTTAGAACCGCATCAGCCATATATCACGACAACAAGCCCTCACACCTAAACCGCACTTTAGTTAAACTGGTACTCACGCACCACCCTCATAGCTTGGCAGTTAAAAACATACTGTTTCGCCTTGTCTATCTCCTCCAGAACGAGTTTGATACACGTGAACCTTCTGGGGAATCCCTTTTGATGGCGTACAGACGTTTCAAGAACCTCAGGGACCTTTTAATTCGAAGTCGCCTTAAGACAGATGACATTTTTTTTTATGGTACCAGACGTTGCGGACGCCGTAGATGCAACACTTGTCCGTTTGTTGTGGACGCTAGCCAGATCTCCTTCTCTAAGTCCAGGTTATCGGTTCAGGAGGGCTTCACCTGCACTTCACGCAATGTTCATTCATTCATTCAGTTGCATGTCCCTTGCTGAACTTGCCTCCCTAACAGCACTCTTGTAGGCCTCTCGGCTGTGAGACAGATGGCCTACTGCTGATGCATTCATGTGCAGATCATCAATGATATCTTGCTGCCATCTTTGATTTGGTCTTCCACTCTTTCTTTTTCCAATTATGTACATTTCCAAGACGGTCTTCTCTAGATTATCATGACGTTTAATGTGTCCAACATATTTAAGTTTTCTCTCTTTTATCCTCTTTAACCCAGCTTTTTTCAATATTAAGTTCTTGTAGTATGGATATATTTGTTCTCACAATGTTATTTATGTTATTATGTGCAAATATTGAGGTATGAAGTGCATAGGGGAGACCGGTTTACGTTTAGGAGATCTATTTCGCCAATATCTTAACGATATTTCTATTAGGGTTTGGGCACCTGTGGCTAAACATTTTTGCCTTAGCAAACACAGGGGTAAATAGGACATTTTTGTTAGTGCGATCCGCTCTTGTTCTGCTGATGTACGAGCTCGGAGGGTCCTAGAACAGCGTCTTATTTTCCAGGCTGACTGTCTCCACCCAGCTGGAATTAATAATGTCTTCAGCTTTCTTTAACTTCTTTAGTTTACCACTTTTTTTCTCTACTTTCTGCGTTCTTTTCTCTTCCTTACCGCCACCTTCTCTTTTTCTTTACCCCTCCCGGTCTTGTTCTAATAACCAGTTTCTAATTATCTCCCTGCTTCCCTTTCCCTCCCCACAGCACGCCCCTCCCCGACACCTGCTTCTCTAGCGGGTTACAGATGTCTATTGCCCTTCCTTTTTTTCTCCCCCTCAACCAGTTGTTTTTCTCCGCCTCTTCTTTCCGATTGGCTTCATCTGCTTTTTCTTTGTGGCCCCTTGTGGTCTCTATCCCTCGTCTACGGGACACGCATTCCTGTGTGTCCTGCTTCTGGAGGACGCCACTAAGATACGTTTTTTCGTTTAGTTATATGTTTTTTCTGGTTTGTGTATGTACACAGACATATTGGATGTATGTTTTTCATTTATGCATTCTCATCTTACTCTCATACTTTCTGTTCGTTTGTTCGCTCTTACTCACTCCTTCTGCCGCCTTGTAAAACTGCACCTTGCACCTCTATCTGTATTTATTATCTTTTAGTCTCATATTTTGTTTTGCTTGTTCTTTAAGATTCTTGAAGAATTTAGTGATATCTTGTAAAGCGTTATACTGCCATAATCACGGCAGCAAAAGCAAGTACTGGACTGCAGTCAACAAGCAGAAAAGCGCGAACGTCAGATAACACATAGAAATACATACATGAAACACAAGCTGCCAAATTAGCCATGTTGATTGTAAAGACGGATCCTGGAAAGGTTTTGACAAAAGCAACATACACAGAACTAGACAATAAAGTAAAACGTTCAGCAAGAAGAGACAAAAGAGAATATATAGACAGTAAGACAAAAGCAGTAAATACAGGATATACAGTAGACAGCAAAGCTTTATATAACATACAGAGGAAGCTAACAGGTGAAAATCAGTCGTTAGCAAAACAGCCTACCTATTAACATCAAGTAAACGCCAAAAGCAAAGATGGGCCAAACACTTCCAAGAAATACTTAATCGACCACACCCAAATGAATCTTGAAACCGATTTACCAGTTCCACAATAAAATGTCAACTTAGAAGAAGTTACACTAAATGAACTTAAAATAGCAATGAATCTAATGGCTAACAACAAAGCTGCAGGTGAACATGAAATAGCAGTCGAAATGTTAAAAGTTATTAGAAGTAACAAAATGAGCCAAATACAGAGAATGTTAAATAAAATCTGGAAAGAAGAAAAGATCCCTTCTAAAGGAAAAGGGAATCATTATTAACATACCCCAAAAAAGGCAGCCTCAGTAACTGAAATAACTGGAGGGGTGGAATCTTACTATCAGTTGTGTCAAAGGTGTTTTCTAAAATGATTTTATTATAATTAAGGATGTAGTGGATACTGGTGGCGGATGGTGAAAGTCCTCCAGATATGGAGGATCCCTGTGAATAAGGAGTTGTCCAAATAAGCAGGCGCGGACCAACTGGCGGTAGACTCAGAGAGCGAGGTGGGGTAGTAGGTGGCTCTACTACTCTTATAAAGTGCCTCAGGTGCTCAGTGAAGGGAATACCAGGCGGGTCAGAGGCGCCTTAAAACCTCTCGCTCCCGCTGCCTTGCTGGTAGGACAGGGAGTCCAAAGGCTGACGGAGAGTCCGTACACAAACCGACAGAAGGCAAAGGGAAACCACTGTTGTAGTTCCCAAGATTAGTTATGCTTGAACAGAATAATCGATTCATCATGAACGACGTTAATGGATGTTCCTCTGGAACAGCCTCGTCCGGTAGGGCAGCTCACGAGCCACAGGTGAGGCCAGATCGTCATCAAGCTACTGGTGGCAAGACTAACAAGTTCAAAATAGCAACATGGAATGTTAGAACTTTATTCCAGGCTGGAAAATTAGAAAATGTAAAGATGAAAATGGAAAGAATGAAGATCAACATGTTAGGAATGAGTGAGGTTAGATGGACAGGTGCAGGGAAGATAAACTCAGTTAAATATACAATAATATATTCAGGAAGTGAGAAGCATGAACGAGGAGTAGGATAGGAATTATACTTGATGAACAAACGGCAAGGACAATTGTAAGATATTTGAACATCTCGGATCGAGTCCAGCGAGCCCAACTGAAAGGACAACCAAAAAACATAAATATTATACACGTGTACGCTCCAACATCTGAAAGTTATGAAGAAGATATACATATATTTTATAATGACATAGAGACAGCACTAAAACACACAAAATCACATGAAGTTACCATAGTCATGGGAGATTTTAATGCCAAAGTTGGTAAAGGAAGAACTTCAGACATCGTTGGTGACTATGGACTGGGGGAGAGGAATGACAGAGGTTATAAATTAATCGAATGGGCAAGAATATACAGCATGATTGTAGGAAACACCTGGTTTAAATAACATCATCGAAGACTGGTAACGTGGTGCAGCCCAGACAAAAAGATATTTAACCAGATAGACTACATATTAATCAACAAACGATTCCGCAATGCATTACTGACAACAAAAACCATGCCAGGAGCTGACTGCAATAGTGATCATGATCCACTCTGTGGAAAAGTTAGAATAAAACTAAAGAAACCAGGCAGAAAAGTGAAAAACATCAAACTGAATACAGAACTTCTTAAAAATGACCAAGAACTGAGAGAACAATACAAAGTTATTATAACAAATAGATACAATGCAATAGCAAAGATAAATAGTATAGATGAACAATGGGAAATGTTATGAGATTCTATCCACCAAACTGTTAAGGAGATAATACAACCAAAAAAATAAGCCTCTAAAAATAAATGGATGACAGACAACATCTTAGGACTGATGGACAAGAGGAGGAGGAGTAAAAATAACGAGGAAAAATAAAGCAAGATAAATACAAAAATAATAAGACGCAATAGCAGAGAAGCAAAAGAAGTGTGGTTAAATGAACAGTGTAGACAGATAGAGGACTCTCATAATAAAGGCAGCAAAAACATGCACAAACGAATTAATGAACTCACGGGAAGGAAAACAAAATATACCACAGGATGCCTAAAATCGAAAGAAGGTAAAATGTTAATGGGAAAAGAAGACATTGTGGACAGGTGGACAGAGTATATCGGTGAGCTATATGGAGGAGAAAGACCAGAATTAACACCAGATACTGAAAACTGTGATGGACCGCCAATACTTGAAGATGAAATCATAGATGCCATCAAACACATGAAGAAAGGAAAAGCGACTGGGCCTGATAATATAACAATAGAAGAAATAGAGGCACTAGAGGAGACAGGATTAAAAATAATAACCAAGTTACTGAATGACATTTACAACAGTGGTTATATTCCCAGTGACCTGATTAAATCCACGTTTATAGCACTACCAAAGAAACCAGGTGCAAAGGAATGTGACGACCACCAGACTATCAGCCTCTCATGTCACATAACAAAGCTACTTCTGATAATAATTATGAGAAGAACAAGGAAAAAGATAAAAATGGAAATAGCAGATGAACAGTTTGGATTTGTTGAAGGAAAGGGAACACGCAATGCCATTTATGCTTTACGAACACTAACAGAAAGAGCTTTAGAAGTATATAAATATCTCTACTTATGCTTCATTGATTACACCAAGGCATTTGACAAGGTGAAACATAATGAAATTATTAAAATGCTGGAAGACATCAATATAGACGGCAAAGACCTGAGGATTGTAAAACATCTATACTGGCAGCAAGAAGCAGCAGTTCGAGTTGAAAATAGAATTGGAAAATATCAACCGATAAAACAAGGGGTGCGACAAGGATGTGTGCTATCTCCAGACCTTTTTTCTCTGTATAGCGAGAATATTCTAAGCACAATCATCACAGAATCAGGCATACAAATTGGAGGATACAATATTAACAACCTTCGGTATGCTGATGACACAGTACTGATAGCTGAGAACCAACAAGACCTGCAAAATCTCTTGGATAAAGTCGCCAAAGAAAGTGAACAGAAAGGCCTTACTTTGAACATCGAAAAGACAGAGATTATGGTTATATCTAAGAAACAGAATCCAGAAGCAATGCAATATTAAATTAAACGGAAATATTCTAAAGCAGGTGCAGAAATTCTTTTACCTTGAAGCAGTAATAACCTGAGATGGGAAATGCAGAACAGAAATTAGGAACATAATAGGCCAAGCAAAGACTGCATTTCAGAGAATGAGAAACATATTAGCTAACACATCCTAAGCAATGAATGTTAGAAAACGAGTCCTAAAATGCTATATTGAACCTATCTTGTTATATGGAAGTGAATCATGTACAATAGGCAAGTCTGCACAAAAATCATTGGAAGCAGCAGAAATGTGGTTTATTAGAAGAATGTTGCGAATCCCCTGGACAACAAAAATAACTAATGAAGAATGTATGAGAAGAGCTGGAGAGACAAAAAAAAACCTTGTCCAAATGATAAGAGAGAGACAATTTACTTTCATAGGACATGCAATGAGAAGAGGGGGCATTGAAAATATTATAACAGGAAAAAAAGAAGGAAGAAGATCAAGAGAAAGACTAAGAGAAATGATACTGGACAGTCTGACGGGATGGTGTGAGTGGAGATCACCAACTGAACTGATGGCCTGCATGAAGGATCGGGTACTCTGGAGAAGCATAATAGCCAACGCCAGTAGGCACGGCACCTGATGATGATGATGATGATGATGAGTGGATACTGCAATGAGAGAAGAAAAGAAGGATTTCGATAAGGGAGAAGCTGTATCTATCAGATCTTTAATCTGAGAACACGTTGAAAAGCAAAAACCATTACTACTGACCATAAAAAGGCATTTGATATCATAGAAAGAGATTCTATTCATTGTGGAGAATTGTAAGCATGTATGGAACACGATCTAAAATTCTCAACATCATTAGAGATCTCTACAACGGATATGTTTGTGCAGTCAAGACAGAAGAAGGAATGAGTGAATGGTTTCAGATTGAAACAGGTGTGAAGCAAGGATGTATATCGTCTCTCCTTGCTTTTTGGAATTACGATAGATTTTATAATGAAAATATGCTGTACAGGTAAAACAGGCATTGGTTGGGTACATGGGACCCAAATAGAAGATCTTGATTTTGCAGATGACATAGCTCTTATCAGTGGCAATGTGAAATCGATGCAGGAAAAAAAGATTATATGTCTTCACTAGCTAGCAAAATAGATATTGAAATTAACAAGGACAAAACAACAATTATGAAATTTCTCATTAATCAAGAAGGAAAGAAAAACTTAGAAGGAACAGCTGTTGTTGAAGTAAACCAATTAGCATTATATTGGCAGCTACATAGATCAGCTTGGTTACACCAGGAAGGAAGTTAGAATTAGAATTGCAAAAGCAGAATTGTCCTTCAAAAATCTTGAGAACATAGGGAATTCAAAAGTTATAAGCACAAAAACCAAGCTAAGATTTTTCAATTCAAATGTGACATCCACCCTCATTTATACATGCGAAAGCTGGAAAACAAATAAATAAATAGACAAGAAATTAGACTCTTTTGAAAACAAATGCTTCAGAAAAATATTTCGTATAAAGCGGAATGAATTTAAGAACAACACAGAGATAAGACAGATAAGCAAACAACAGCATATCTCACTGGAGATCAGGAAAGAAAATGGGCATATGTAGGCCACGTAGTGAGAAGAAACAATCAGAGAATACCAAAACAAGCTATCAAGTGGACCACAGCAGGCTGAAAAACAATAGGTCGATCATGTGAAACTCTAAAGAGGACATTGCTAAGAGAAGCCAGTTTAGTGAGCATAACATCCCTTGATGAAGTTGAAAAACTCACCGAAAACAGAAAAACTTGTAAATCAACTATGCGAAACCTATGTGGCGTTTAACGGCACCGGAATGATGTAAGATGTCCGAAAGATGTAAAGTTTTAGATTTTAAAGTTGTAGATTTGGCCTTTCTGTGATACATATTCTAGCATCTTAGATCTAGTTTTCAATAATTATACAACATCTACTTATGGCTTATGGTTTAGATCATCGCATCTCTGGAAGCCCTCCATTCTACGTATCTCTCTTAGCATCTGCCATGACGGCGATCTCCTTCGACGCCTGTACGCCCAGTGACATAGATAAAGATGACTCTGTGAATTGTTGTTCTCTGCAGTGACTCAAGTCAGTGCCTGCGTACAGAACCTGCCTAATCCTTCCAGACCATACTCGTTGAGTCACTTAGAAAACAAACGCGGATATGGTCTTATGACTCCAACCATACAAAGGCTTTCGTTATTGCCATCTCCTACATCGTCATGCTGCATGTAATAGTACTGAAGATACCGCTGGCTTCCTAGATTGTTCTGTCTGCTGAGCGTGCTGTGAATACCTATGCACTCCTCTGATGTCGTATAACAGATTCACATTTTTCTTTTTGTAGTTTTCACCGATGAGGACGTTAGCCTCTACATTCAGATCAAGTGGATTCTGCAAGGGAAGGAGCCCCTGAATACTGCAGACACAAGTACCTATTCTTTGCCGGGACTGATGTTGTTAAGTTCACAGACACAGGTACCTATTCTTTGCCGGGACTGATGTTGTTAAGTTCACAGACACAGGTACCTATTCTTTGCCGGGGCTGATGTTGTTAAGTTCACAGACACAGGTACCTATTCTTTGCCGGGACTGATGTTGTTAAGTTCACAGACACAGGTACCTATTCTTTGCCGGGGCTGATGTTGTTAAGTTCACAGACACAGGTACCTATTCTTTGCCGGGACTGATGTTGTTAAGTTCACAGACACAAGTATCTATTCTTTGCCGGGGCTGATGTTGTTAAGTTCACAGACACAAGTATCTATTCTTTGCCGGGGCTGATGTTGTTAAGTTCACAGACACAAGTATCTATTCTTTGCCGGGACTGATGTTGTTAAGTTCACAGACACAAGTATCTATTCTTTGCCGGGGCTGATGTTGTTAAGTTCACAGACACAAGTATCTATTCTTTGCCGGGGCTGATGTTGTTAAGTTCACAGACACAAGTATCTATTCTTTGCCGGGGCTGATGTTGTTAAGTTCACAGACACAAGTATCTATTCTTTGCCGGGGCTGATGTTGTTAAGTTCACAGACACAGGTACCTATTCTTTGCCGGGGCTGATGTTGTTAAGTTCACAGACACAGGTATCTATTCTTTGCCGGGGCTGATGTTAAGTTCACAGACACAGGTACCTATTCCTTGCTGGGACTGATGTTAAGTTCACAGACACAGGTACCTATTCCTTGCCGGGGCTGATGTTGTTAAGTTCACAGACACAGTTACCTATTCCTTGCCGGGGCTGATGTTGTTAAGTTCACAGACACAGGTACCTATTCCTTGCCGGGGCTGATGTTGTTAAGTTCACAGACATAGGTACCTATTCCTTGCTGGGGCTGATGCTGTTAAGTTCACAGACATAGGTACCTATTCCTTGATAACGTTTTCAAGGCCCATCCATGATTTCCCCTTCTTCCACCCTGTCACTCACTATTTTCTTTGAGAAGCTCTTGGTGTATTAGGCGCTCGTTATCTGCGCTTATCTTGAGGTATGCACGTGCCCTCCAGATCTTGATCATGTGATACATCCTTAGTAAGTGACTCTCATACACCCCAAATAATTCTCATGGCATCATTTTTTACTATTTCAAGATTTTCTATCTCCACAGATCTAACAGTGAGGGTGGTTACGGTGTACTCAGCAGGTGGAAGGATCAGCACCTGGAACAAATTAGTAGCTTCTACTCAGTACTGGGAGTCACCATGACCAGCACCTGGAACAAATTAGTAGCTTCTACTCAGTACTGGGAGTCACCATGACCAGCACCTGGAACAAATTAGTAGCTTCTACTCAGTACTGGGAGCCACCATGACCAGCACCTGGAACAGATTAGTAGCTTCTACTCAGTACTGGGAGCCACCATGACCAGCACCTGGAACAGATTAGTAGCTTCTACTCAGTACTGGGAGCCACCATGACCAGCACCTGGAACAGATTAGTAGCTTCTACTCAGTACTGGGAGCCACCATGACCAGCACCTGGAACAGATTAGTAGCTTCTACTCAGTACTGGGAGCCACCATGACCTCATTGGCGATTTACTTTTTGCGAGCTTTTGTTATTATATGATTAACATATTCTCTGAAACACAGGCAACGATCACATTTCACTCCCAAGTAAGTCATCAGGCTGGTTCTGGTCACATCCTTGCCACCCAGTCTCACGACAGAACCATTGTACTCGTTGACCTAGTTATATTGACTGTGAAAAGTTTATATCAGTCATACCAATATTTCATGTTTTGTGTCTACTTTTCTTTATGAAAAATGTCTACGTCTTCGTATGTTGTGAAATAAATCACTCACGCTCTGTTTTAATATTTTACAAAATAATGAAATGTTAATAAATCTTATAATGAAATTATTTCAAGTATTCTTATTTTTAACTCACTTTTTGTTGTAGAAAATTGTAATTATATATCTCAGATGAAACGGTAATTCTGAGAAATCATGTTAAGAATATTTCATTGGGTTAATGAGAACATCAAAAATATTAAACTATGCCATTTATAGACTATGAAGCACTTTTGCACATTAAATTACTATATATTTATGTACTTATGTACGGTTTTATGTATTGTGTAAGTATGTATGTATATACACCTGCATGTATGTATGTATGTATGTATGTATGTATGTATGTATGTATGTATGTATGTATGTATGTATGTATGTATGTATGTATGTATGTATGTATGTATGTATGTATGTATGTATGTATGTATGTATGTATGTATGTATGTATGTATGTATGTATGTATGTATGTATGTATGTATGTATGTATGTATGTATGTATGTATGTATGTATGTATGTATGTATGTATGTATGTATGTATGTATGTATGTATGTATGTATGTATGTATGTATGTATGTATGTATGTATGTATGTATGTATGTATGTATGTATGTATGTATGTATGTATGTATGTATGTATGTATGTATGTATGTATGTATGTATGTATGTATGTATGTATGTATGTATGTATGTATGTATGTATGTATGTATGTATGTATGTATGTATGTATGTATGTATGTATGTATGTATGTATGTATGTATGTATGTATGTATGTATGTATGTATGTATGTATGTATGTATGTATGTATGTATGTATGTATGTATGTATGTATGTATGTATGTATGTATGTATGTATGTATGTATGTATGTATGTATGTATGTATGTATGTATGTATGTATGTATGTATGTATGTATGTATGTATGTATGTATGTATGTATGTATGTATGTATGTATGTATGTATGTATGTATGTATGTATGTATGTATGTATGTATGTATGTATGTATGTATGTATGTATGTATGTATGTATGTATGTATGTATGTATGTATGTATGTATGTATGTATGTATGTATGTATGTATGTATGTATGTATGTATGTATGTATGTATGTATGTATGTATGTATGTATGTATGTATGTATGTATGTATGTATGTATGTATGTATGTATGTATGTATGTATGTATGTATGTATGTATGTATGTATGTATGTATGTATGTATGTATGTATGTATGTATGTATGTATGTATGTATGTATGTATGTATGTATGTATGTATGTATGTATGTATGTATGTATGTATGTATGTATGTATGTATGTATGTATGTATGTATGTATGTATGTATGTATGTATGTATGTATGTATGTATGTATGTATGTATGTATGTATGTATGTATGTATGTATGTATGTATGTATGTATGTATGTATGTATGTATGTATGTATGTATGTATGTATGTATGTATGTATGTATGTATGTATGTATGTATGTATGTATGTATGTATGTATGTATGTATGTATGTATGTATGTATGTATGTATGTATGTATGTATGTATGTATGTATGTATGTATGTATGTATGTATGTATGTATGTATGTATGTATGTATGTATGTATGTATGTATGTATGTATGTATGTATGTATGTATGTATGTATGTATGTATGTATGTATGTATGTATGTATGTATGTATGTATGTATGTATGTATGTATGTATGTATGTATGTATGTATGTATGTATGTATGTATGTATGTATGTATGTATGTATGTATGTATGTATGTATGTATGTATGTATGTATGTATGTATGTATGTATGTATGTATGTATTCCTTGCCGGGACTGATGTTAAGTTCACAGACACAGGTACCTATTCCTTGCCGGGACTGATGTTAAGTTCACAGACACAGGTACCTATTCTTTGCCGGGACTGATGTTAAGTTCACAGACACAGGTACCTATTCCTTGCCGGGACTGATGTTAAGTTCACAGACACAGGTACCTATTCCTTGCCGGGACTGATGTTAAGTTCACAGACACAGGTACCTATTCCTTGCTGGGGCTGATGTTAAGTTCACAGACACAGGTACCTATTCCTTGCTGGGGCTGATGTTAAGTTCACAGACACAGGTACCTATTCCTTGCTGGGGCTGATGTTAAGTTCACAGACACAGGTACCTATTCCTTGCTGGGGCTGATGTTAAGTTCACAGACACAGGTACCTATTCCTTGCTGGGGCTGATGTTAAGTTCACAGACACAGGTACCTATTCCTTGCCGGGACTGATGTTAAGTTCACAGACACAGGTACCTATTCCTTGCCGGGACTGATGTTAAGTTCACAGACACAGGTACCTATTCCTTGCTGGGGCTGATGTTAAGTTCACAGACACAGGTACCTATTCCTTGCCGGGACTGATGTTAAGTTCACAGACACAGGTACCTATTCTTTGCCGGGACTGATGTTAAGTTCACAGACACAGGTACCTATTCTTTGCCGGGACTGATGTTAAGTTCACAGACACAGGTACCTATTCTTTGCCGGGACTGATGTTAAGTTCACAGACACAGGTACCTATTCCTTGCCGGGACTGATGTTAAGTTCACAGACACAGGTACCTATTCCTTGCCGGGACTGATGTTAAGTTCACAGACACAGGTACCTATTCTTTGCCGGGACTGATGTTAAGTTCACAGACACAGGTACCTATTCTTTGCCGGGACTGATGTTAAGTTCACAGACACAGGTACCTATTCCTTGCCGGGACTGATGTTAAGTTCACAGACACAGGTACCTATTCCTTGCCGGGACTGATGTTAAGTTCACAGACACAGGTACCTATTCCTTGCCGGGGCTGATGTTGTTAAGTTCACAGACACAGGTACCTATTCCTTGCCGGGACTGATGTTAAGTTCACAGACACAGGTATCTATTCCTTGCCGGGGCTGATGTTGTTACGTTCACAGACCTGTATGATAACATGTTCTGCACGGCCCATCCATGATATCCCTTTCTTTTACCCTGTCACTCACTATTTTCTTTCAGAAGCTCTTGATGTATTAAGTGCTCGTTATCTGCGCTAATCTTGAGGTATGCAGGCGCCCTCCAGATCTTGATCCTGGTATACATCCTTAGGAAGTGACTCTCATACACCCCAAATAATTCGCATGGCATTATTTTGTACCTTTTCAAGATTTTCTATCTCCGCAGATCTGACAGTGAGGGTGGCTAGGGTGTACCCAGCAGGTGGAAGGATCAGCACCTGGAACAGATTAGTAGCTTCTACTTACTACTAGGAGACACCATGACCAGCACATGGAACAGATTAGTAGCTTCTACTTACTACTAGGAGACACCATGACCAGCACATGGAACAGATTAGTAGCTTCTACTTACTACTAGGAGACACCATGACCAGCACCTGGAACAGATTAGTAGCTTCTACTTACTACTAGGAGACACCATGACCAGCACATGGAACAGATTAGTAGCTTCTACTTACTACTAGGAGACACCATGACCAGCACATGGAACAGATTAGTAGCTTCTACTTACTACTAGGAGACACCATGACCAGCACATGGAACAGATTAGTAGCTTCTACTTACTACTAGGAGACACCATGACCAGCACCTGGAACAGATTAGTAGCTTCTACTTACTACTAGGAGACACCATGACCAGCACATGGAACAGATTAGTAGCTTCTACTTACTACTAGGAGACACCATGACCAGCACCTGGAACAGATTAGTAGCTTCTACTTACTACTAGGAGACACCATGACCAGCACATGGAACAGATTAGTAGCTTCTACTTACTACTGGGAGACACCATGACCAGCACCTGGAACAGATTAGTAGCTTCTACTTACTACTAGGAGACACCATGACCAGCACATGGAACAGATTAGTAGCTTCTACTTACTACTAGGAGACACCATGACCAGCACCTGGAACAGATTAGTACCTTCTACTTACTACTAGGAGACACCATGACCAGCACCTGGAACAGATTAGTACCTTCTACTTACTACTAGGAGACACCATGACCAGCACATGGAACAGATTAGTAGCTTCTACTTACTACTAGGAGACACCATGACCAGCACATGGAACAGATTAGTAGCTTCTACTTACTACTAGGAGACACCATGACCAGCACCTGGAACAGATTAGTAGCTTCTACTTACTACTAGGAGACACCATGACCAGCACATGGAACAGATTAGTAGCTTCTACTTACTACTGGGAGACACCATGACCAGCACCTGGAACAGATTAGTAGCTTCTACTTACTACTAGGAGACACCATGACCAGCACATGGAACAGATTAGTAGCTTCTACTTACTACTAGGAGACACCATGACCAGCACCTGGAACAGATTAGTAGCTTCTACTTACTACTAGGAGACACCATGATCAGCACCTGGAACATATTAGTAGCTTCTACTCAGTACTGGGAGCCACCATGACTAGCACCTGGAACAGATTAGTAGCTTCTACTTAGTACTGACAGCCACTGTTACCAGCACCTGGGACAGATTGTTCGTTTCTAATCAATACTGGGGGCCATTGTGACCTCATTAGCAATTGACCTTTTGCGAAACCTTTGTTATTATGTGATTAAGATATTCTTTAAAACACAAACAACGATCAAATTTCACTCTCATTTAAGTCATCAGGTTGGTTTTGATAACATCCTTGCCAATCAGTCTCAGAGCAGAAACATGTTAATCGGTGACCTAGTTATATTTACTGTGAAATGTTTTTAAGTATATCAGTCATACCAATATTTCATAATGTTTTGTGTTTTCTTTTCTTTATGAGAAATGTCTACATCTTCGTATGGTGTTAAATAAATCACTTACGCTCTGTATTAATATTTTACAAAATAATCAAACGTTATACATATTACAATGAAATTATTTGAAGTATTTTTATTTTTAACACAATTTTTGTGGTAGAAATTTGTAAGGATGTATATCAGAAGAAACGTTAATTCTGAGAATTCATGTTAAGAATATTTTATTGGCTTAATGAGAACATACACAAATTTACATTTAAAACTACGCCATTAATAGACTATGAAGCACTTTTGTACATTACATTACTATGTAGTTATGTACTTATGTACTTTTTAATGTATTTTGTAAGTATGTATGTGTATACGCCTGAATATATGTATATCTATGTCTGTATACATGTATGGGTATATACAAGTATATCCATGGATGTAAGGATGCTTGTTTATGCATATATATGCGTGATATAACTTTTATCAGTGACAATGTGAAATCAATGCAGGTAGAAACAGGTTATCTGTCTTCACTGGCTAATAAAATAGAATTTGAAAATAACAAGGCTAAATAAAAAATAATGAAACTTCTCATTAACCAGGAATGACAAATATACGTGGAAGGAACAGCTGTTGAAGAAGTAAACCATTTTGCATGTCTCGGGAGCTACATAGACCAGGATGATGACACCAGAAAGGAAGTTAGAATTAGGACTGCAAAAGCACCATTGACCTGCAAGAATCTTGAGAACATATGACATTCAAAAGTTATAAAAACAAAAATCAATTTATGGTTATTCAATTCAAATGTAATATCTACCCTCATTTATGCATGCGAAAGCTGGAAAAAAGCTAAAGAAACAGGCAAGAAATTAGATTCTTTCGAAAACAAATGCCTAAGGAAAATGCTCAGTATAAAGTGGAACGAATTCAAGAACAACGCAGAGATAAGACAGATAAGCAAACAACAATCTGTCTCAGGGCATAACATCTCTTGATGAGGCTGAAAAACTCGCCGAATAAATCTTGGCGATCTACCATGTGGCCCTATGTGACGTTTAGCGGCACGGAAAGGATATATATATATATATATATATATATATATATATATATATATATTGTTCAAATAAAGAAAAGCAACAAATATGATGTTGCGATTTAAACTGAAGTTTGCTAATCAGACAAGGGCAAATTGCCTGAAACTTTCACTTGAACATCAACTTCAAGTGCTGACCTTAAGTGTACTCAGCAGATGATTCATGAGCACAGAAAAGCGACACTAGTCAAAAATAGAATTTTTGACAATAACTCATGACAGGTTCACGAGAATCCCGTGAAACTTACTGAACACAAAACTCACTGACCATGTTATTTAATGCCTATAAAAGATTAAGGCTCCTCGAATCAATTCATTTGAAACTTCATCCGCAATTATGGCTCATGTCACTACAGAGCAACGACTCATCATCATTGCACGTTTACAGACTCTACAGTCACAAGGTGTAGTGGCCAGGCAACTTAATGTGCTTAAAATAACCATTAGTCGCCTGTGGAAAAGATTTTAAGAAAATGGCTCAGTTGCAGACTGGCTGCGCAGTGGAAGAGCCATGGTCAAAACTCCTGCCGAAGACCGCCTCATACGGCTGCGTCACCTCAGGAATCGATTTGCATCTGCGTCCTCAGCAGTCCAGTCTATGACAGCAGCTCGTCGAATTTCAGATCATACTGCCAGGAACTGGCTGGACAGCCATCCCACAACAACAGATCCAACGACTAATCTGATCCATGTCCAGGAGATGTCGTTCTCTGATACAGGCCAGAGGAGGCCATACACCTTACTGAAACGGAGGCCTCAGTCGCAAAGAACAAAAGTCCAAAACAAATGTAATGAACATCATTTCGTTGTTAAAGTCTTAAAGTTTCCTCATGCCAAGATTGAAACAATAATTCCGTAAAATCAAATTTTGATTCAAGTTAGAAATTTGGTGTCCATTACGACTGGAGTAGTGCTGCGTTTCTTTTTTTTAACATCCATCCATCCATCCATCCATCCATCCATCCATTTAAAAGTCTATACTAACGAGGCGTTCTTATTAATAGTGATGTATATTGTGATACCTTATAACTAAAAATTCATTTTTCCCCACATTGGATAGATAGTGTAATGAGCTTGTGTGTTTTCCTTTTAAATAGCAGTAAAAATAAACAGAATAATAAATTCTGCTAAGTGCTATATGTCTATATATGTACAAGTGAAATAAACTATGCATGAATGTATGTGTGTATTGATGCATGCATGTATGTGTGTATGTATGTGTATGTTTGTGTTTATGTATGTCTGTATGTAAGGAAACGTTTCCGTGTCCATGCCATTAATGCATATTGGGAATACGGTGTTAGGCCCATATTTTCTATGACCTCCTGCACAAGAAAGTTTGATGTGGACAGTATCACACCTGACACAAGAAAGTTTGATGTGGACAGTATCACACCTGACACAAGAAAGTTTGATGTGGACAGTATCACACCTGACACAAGAAAGTTTGATGTGGACAGTATCACACCTGACACAAGAAAGTTTGATGTGGACAGTATCACACCTGACACAAGAAAGTTTGATGTGGACAGTATCACACCTGACACAAGAAAGTTTGATGTGGACAGTATCACACCTGACACAAGAAAGTTTGATGTGGACAGTATCACACCTGACACAAGAAAGTTTGATGTGGACAGTATCACACCTGACACAAGAAAGTTTGATGTGGACAGTATCACACCTGACACAAGAAAGTTTGATGTGGACAGTATCACGCCTGGCAGCTTTACCTTCCCAGGTTTCTTTAGTCCCCAGTTTTTTAGGGGGGGGGGGGGAGACCTAACGGGGCCTTTTTGGTGTGTACCAGAAAAAAAAATCTCTCTACTGGGACTGTACACTGTACTGGATTTTTAAACTGGCCGATATAGCGGATCTGATAAAAAGATCTGAATGTATGTATTGATAAATGTATGTACGCATGTTTGTATTTATATATGTATGTATGCGTGCATGTGTTGATAAATGTATATATATGTATGTGTGTATGTATGTATGTAAGTATGTATGTATGTATGTATGCGTACATGTGTTGATAAATGTACGTATGTATGTATGTATCTATATGTATGTATGTATGTATGTATGTATGTATGTATGTATGTATGTATGTATGTATATATGTATGTATGTATGCGTACATGTGATGATAAATGTGTGCATGTATGTGTGTATGTATGTATGTATGTATGTATGTATGTGTGTACTGATAGTTGTACCTATGTGTAAATTATGTATGTGTGTATATGTGTATGTATGTATTATGCATATATGTTTATGCATATATGTATGTATGTGTGTATCTATGTATGTATGTATGTACGTATCTATGTGTGTATTAATGTTCCATCTAAAGTTTTGCATATATAATTACATTATCATCAGGTGCCGTGCCGACTGGCGCTGGCTATTATGCTTCTCCAGAGTACACGAACCTTCATGCGGGCCATCAGTTCAGGTGGTGATCTCCTCTCACACCATCCCGTCAGACTGTCCAGTATCATTTCTCTTGGTCTTTCTCTTGATCTTCTTCTTTCTTTTTTTACTGTTCTAATAATATTTTCAATGCTCCCTCTTCTCATTGCATTTCCTATGAAAGTGCATTTTTGACAATAGTTTTTGTCTCTCCAGCTCTTCTCATACATTCTTCATTAGTTATTTTTGCTGTCCAGGGATTCGCAACATTCTTCTAATAAACCACATTTCTGCTGCTTCCAATAATTTTTGTACAGACTTGCCTATTGTACATGATTAACTTCTATATAACAAGATAGGTTCAATATAGCATTTTAGGACTCGTTTTCTAACATTCATTGCTAACGATGTGTTGCATAACATATTCCTCATTCTCAGAAATGCAGTCTTTGTTTAGCCTGTTCTGTTCCTAATTTCTGTTCTGCATTTCCCATCTTAAGTTATTACTGTTTCAAGGTAAAATAATTTCTGCACCTGCTTTAGAATATTTCCGTTTAATTTTATACTGCATGTTGGTGGATTATGTTTTTTAGATATAACCATAGTATCTGTCTTTTTGATGTTTAAAGTAAGGCCGTTCTGTTCACTTTCTTTGGCGACTTTATCCAAGAGATTTTGCTGGTCTTGTTGGTTCTCAGCTATCAGTACTGTGTCATCAGCATACCGAAGGTTGTTAATATTGTATCCTCCAATTTTTGTGCCTGAGTCTGTGATGATCGTTCTTAGAATATTCTCGCTGTACAGAGAAAAAAAATATGCAAATAGTACATATCTTTGTCGCACCCCTTGTTTTATCGGTTGATATTTTGCAGTTCTAGTTTCAACTCGAATTGCTGCCAGTATAGATATTTTACAATCCTCAGGTCTTTGCCGTCTATATTGATGTCTTCAAACATTTTAATAATGTCATTATGTTTCACCTTGTCGAATTCTTTTTTGTAATCAATGAAGCATAAGTAATGATCTTTCTGTACTTCTAAAGCTCTTTCTGTTAGTTTTCGTAAATCATAAATGGTATTGTGTGATCCCTTTCCTTCAACAAATCCAGACTGTTCATCTGCTATTTCCATTTTTATCTTTTTCCTTGCTCTTCTCATAATAAATCCCAGAAGTAGTTTCGTTATGTGACATGAGAGTCTGATAGTCCGGTGGTTATCACATCCCTTTGCGCCTAGTTTCTTCCGTAGTGGTATAAACGTGGATATATATATATATATATATATATATATATATATATATATATATATATATAACTCAGTATAACGGCCTTTACATTTAATAACAGGATAAACCTGCTGTACTTTCAGTTACTGGTATTTAGTTAATAGCAGTGATGATTTCTTTGTTTACTTATTCAGTGACGGTAGTTACTTATTTACTTATTTGTTTATCATATCATAGTCGACTTACTATGGTTGATTGAAACATAATCCCGATGTATGCCGTGAAGCACGTAAATGAATACAGGTTTATCCTGTCAATAAATGTACAGGACTTTACAGTATAAAAAATGTTTCAAAATACATTGACTTTGTTACGCAAGAATGATATTGGTGATACATTGACTTTGTTACGCAAGAATGATATTGGTGCAATACCAGAGCGATAGTAAATCTACTGCTGTTAAAGAGTCTAATGGTGCTTGTCACGACGTCTGGTGTTAGTTGCCAAAATCAGTTTAAATACCTGAGCAGCTCAATGGACATTCTCCTTTTCCACGACGCAGTGGAAATTCGTCTGCCCGTTTATTTAATTACTCTCTGTTCTCTGTGTGGTCACTTGCCTCGTCAAGATTCTGCTACAGTACTACCAAAACTACGAGATAAAAGACCAGTTGAAACATTCGATCCGAAAGTCCTTTCTTAACTAGAAAGAAACAGTAAAGAAAAAAGATGTACCATTTTTGTATTGTCGTGATAGTAATTATAGCACAGAGAAACATCTGGAAACTGGAAAATAAAGCTAGCAGTTTCTTTCTTCTTTTTACGCGGCTCCAAAAAATTTGACCGCTGTGTGTGTTTTTTTTTTCTGTGCGCGGCTGTGCAGCTTAGAGGGAACAGTGATGTGCACATATGTATGTATGTATGTATGTATGTATGTATGTATGTATGTATGTAGGTAGGTATATATGTATGTATGTATGTATGTATGTATGTATGTATGTATGCATGTATGTATGTATGTATATGCATTTATGGATGTATGAATGTATGTATGTATGTATGCATGTATGTATATACGTATATATGTATGCATGTATGTATGTACGTAATGTACGTATATATGTATGTATGTATGTATGTATGTATGTATTGTATGAAGTATGTATGCATGAATGTATATGTATCTGTGTCTGTATGTATTTATGTATGTACGGATGTATATACGTATGTGTATGTATGTATACGTATATATGTTTGCATGCTTGCACAGATGTATATATGCATTAGTGTATTATGTAGTATGTATGCATATATGCATGGAGATATGTATGTGTTTAATGTATGTATGTATGTATACATGCTAGTTTGTGTAGATGCAATAAGAATATATGTTTGAACGTATGTCTGTAATTGCATTATACGTATTTGTTTTAATATGTCCGACGTATATATTATCATTTATATATTAAGATTATATGTATGTATAACATAACATGTGTGCATTATTAATTTGTATTTACGTATGTATAAATATCAATCTGTCTGTCTGTATGTGTGTGTGTCTGTCAGTCTATGTGTTTGTGTATATGTATCTCTTTCTTTCCCTCTGTCTCTCCATTTGTTTTATGTTGGTGAGTTACGACACAGCCGCTTTCTGAAGTGGAATAGAACTAAATAAAAAAGAACTAAAACAAAATAGCGGCAACATTTAACAATAGAAACATTACAAATATTCTTGACGTTTCATACAAGTCTGTGAGGAACTTTTTTAGAAGCGCAAAGTTTTATACTGCTTTTGAAAAATATATAAATCAAAAATTACTACTAATCAACATTGCTTATATATTCTTTTAAACGAAAAATTGCACAAAATATTTGGTAAAATTAGTTTTAAAAATACCTACCCACTGAATATATTTTTTTTGAAATATAAAAAGAAAGCAAAGTTTGTAAAGACTCTGGTGAGATTATTTGTAAAGTTCATTATAAAAAAAGTTAATTCGCTGTTACAGACTCTATATACCTATCTATAAGTTTCTCTGCCTCAGTGTCTGCCTATCTTTCTATCTGTCTACCAGTCTTTCAATTACTTTTGAAATATAAATATTATTCAATTACTTAAATTATTAATTAATAAATCACCATATAACTGACTACAAACAGTTGGTAACGGAAATGAGCAACACTAAAGTTAGTTCTAGTGTGGAATAATTATATAAGTACTAATTTGCATAATGAAGTAGTTATACTTGCTGAGAAAATTGTGTAAATGTATTATTCATACCAGTATTTCTCTGTTCTTGGTGACTACATTAAATGAAAACAAATCTCCAAATTGTCAGTTTATTTTTACAAATAAAGTACTTACAGCCTGTATTATTGTTTTGAAATATGAGACAAGAAAAGGTTAACACAGAGTGTACTGAAATTATATCCAGTTTTCCGAAAACTCTATTTTCGGTGTATAAAACTATAAACAAGAAGTACAGAGGATGGAAAGGCGGTCCATAAAACAGTACAACATAATCAACAAGGTCAATGAACAGCTTGGGTAGGGGCTTTGCCACGATCAATAACATGGAACGATATGTGTATGACTTAGTTTCATTATCAGATCCTATGGTCTTTTGCCTACAGGTGCAAACCTGTACAAGTAGGGCGAAGTAGGGGATCCTATGTGTCCACTCTTCGGTGGTCGGCAAAACTTCCAGCATGTTCTGTCAGCAAGCACGGCAGCACTTGCACATGGCCGCTACACATGGCAACACAACAGAGTGTTGCAAGAACTAATCGGTATTGTGGATAGATTGAAAGATGCAGCAAACACCAGGGAAGACATCAAATCCCTTCCCAAGTACCTCACTGCTGCGGGAAAATGATCCAACATCAAAGTTCTTAACACTCCCTTAACACTTCTAGCAGGAGCGAAAGAATGGGAGCAACTGCCCTAAAAGATGGAAGAGAATACCCTGAATTTGTTAAGGAGTCAGAAATGTGACCAGACATTGTAGCGTAATCTCCAGGAAAGTGGACTCAGTTCTATTCGAACTGACGGCCCCATATGAGACCAGAAGAGAAGAACAACACAAGTTCAAAAGTGAGAAATACACTGACCTGGTCAAACAGGTAAGGCATGTGTCAGAATCTAAAGAGACTGCAGCTGAGGTTGAGGCAAGAAGAATCGTGGCAACATCAGCGTGCGATATGTGTAAAGAACTGGGTATAAAAGGACAGCCAAGAATACGCCCACTGAAAAGGCTTTCAGAAACAGACATGGAGAACAATAGAACACTGACACGTGAAGACTGTTATAATTTCGCGATGACCGCATACAACGGAGTAACAAAAATCAAGGCATTATAATGTAAGATAAGATCTTGTACCAGGTCAGTGGGAGAGAAGAGTCGGGGGCGTTTTCTCTTCTCTCACGTTCTCTTACAAGTCTTCAAGCACGACGTCTTGGACAGGCAAGGGCGACATACGGGAAGTTGGGTCAGGGCTTGGTAACATTAATATAAGAAAGAATATCTAAACCTACAGAACAAACAACAAGGAACCTTGATACATTACACACGTGAAGCGATGTCAGATCTTGGTAACATTAATATAAGAAAGAATATCTAAACCCACAGAACAAACAACAAGGAACCTTAATACATTACAGCCACATGAAGCGAGGTCAGATCTTGGTAACATTAATATAAGAAAGAATATCTAAACCTACAGAACAAACAACAAGGAAACTTGATACATTACACACATGAAGCGAGGTCAGATCTTGGTAACATTAATATAAGAAAGAATATCTAAACCTACAGAACAAACAACAAGGAACCTTGATACATTACACACATGAAGCGAGGTCAGATCTTGGTAACATTAATATAAGAAAGAATATCTAAACCTACAGAACAAACAACAAGGAAACTTGATACATTACACACATGAAGCGAGGTCAGATCTTGGTAACATTAATATAAGAAAGAATATCTAAACCTACAGAACAAACAACAAGGAAACTTGATACATTACAGACGTGAAGCGAGGTCAGAGAATGGTAACATTAATATAACAAAGAATATCTAAACCCACAGAACAAACAACAAGGAACCTTGATACATTACGCACGTGAAACGAGGTCAGATCTTTGTAATATTAATATAAGAAAGAATATCTAAACCCACAGAAGAAACAACAAGGAACCTTGATACATTAGAGATATGAAGCAAGGTCAGATCTTGGTAACATTAATATAAGAAATAATATCTAAACCCACAGAACAAACAACAAGGAACCTTGATACATTACGCACGTGAAACGAGGTCAGATCTTGGTAACATTAATATAAGAAAGAATATCTAAACCCACAGAAGAAACAACAAGGAACCTTGATACATTAGAGATATGAAGCGAGGTCAGATCTTGGTAACATTAATATAAGAAAGAATATCTAATCCCACAGAACAAACAACAAGGAAACTTGATACATTACAGACGTGAAGCAAGGTCAAGGCTTGGTAACATTAATATAAGAAAGAATTTCTAATCCCACAGAACAAACAACAAGGAACCTTGATACATTACAGACGTGAAGCAAGGTCAAGGCTTGGTAACATTAATATAAGAAAGAATTTCTAATCCCACAGAACAAACAACAAGGAAACTTGATACGTTACAGACGTGAACATTCCAACAATATCTTCAGCCTCGTGAAGCGGTTGTATACCAAGAACTCACAGATCTCAGGGGGTCATGACCCAGATAGACCCACCCTTTTCAAAGTATCACAATATATATATATATATATATATATATATATATATATATATATATATATATTGACACAGTGCTGGAGGACTTTGACTTTGCGGACGACATTTGTCTATTATCAAGCAGTCACAAAGATATGCAAGATAAAATAAACAAGCTAACTCAGAATGCAAACAACATAGGACTAAAGATCAACGTAGGAAAGACAAAGTTAATGAAGCAAAATGTGAACAACAGAAATGTACTCAGAGTAGATAACAAGTTAGTGGAGGAGGTCAACGAATTTGTATACCTTGGCAGCAGAGTAGTAGAAAATGGAGACAGCACAGAGGACATCAACAGCAGACTTACTAGAGCAAACCAGGCTTTTGCAATGCTGCAGAATATATGGAAATAAAAAAAACTAAGCATAAATACGAAAATCAGGATATTTAAGAGTAATGTTCTAAGTGTACTACTCTATGGAAGCGAATGCTGGAAAATCACCAAAACCATACACAACAAGTTGAATTCTTTCCAGACTAAATGTTTACGAAGAATTAGAAAAATATTTTGGCCAAACACTATAAGAAATAACATCTTATTAGCAGAAATGCAGATGAAACCACTGACAACAATTATTGAGGAAAGACGCTGGCAATGGTTGGGACATGTGCTCCGAATGACTGACAACTCACTACCAAAAACAGCACTAAGATTGACACCACAAGGGAACAGAAGTAAGGGTAGACAAAAAGAAACATAGAGAAGAACAACAGAAAGGATGTTGAGCAATAGAGGGCTCACCTGGGCAAGAGCAGAAAAAAAGGCGAAAGACAGGCATTTGTGGAAAACCCTTGCGGAAGCCCCATGTGCCCTGGGCACTTAAGGTTCAGATATATATATATATACACACAAACATAACTTTACACTTACACATCAATCAATCTATGTGTCTTCTCTGTCTGTCTGTCCGTCTGTCTGTCTATCTATGAAAACATTTAAAATAATTAGAAAATTTGATGAGAGAAAAGAACATAAATTTGAGAAATGCATCTTTTAGCTTTGTGTAACCTTCAGAAAGTAAAATAATGATATTACTGTGTAAAGTGTGTAAATGTACATGAAATAATTGTAGATGTCCAGTATCATCATCACCATGTGCCTTCTCCAGAACGAAGTTTGGTGATAATGAATCTCTAGTTCCCTCGCTCTCTCATCATGATGGTGTACTCATCCAGGCTATGTCCTGTCCATTCTTTTATGTTAGCTTCATATCTACATCTCTGTCTTCCCTTTGCTTTATTTTCCTTCCACCTTTTCTTCTAATATGGTCCTCAGTACAAGCTGTGTCAGGTAGGTAATGAGCCTTATTCCATAAAAATCGATTTGTTCAACATATACTTACATATACTTAAAATTCCTCGGAAAACATCATTGAGCACCAATACAACGTTGCCAAAGGTTCTGCCACAGGCCGTAGCTCGCCTGGGAGTCTTGAATAGAGATCTCCTTCAAAGCACTCGTCACGGCTGCTTGCACGTCACTAAGAGTCTCAAAAGTGTGGCCTTTCAAGTTTGATTTGAGCCGGGGAAACAAAATGAGATCAGCCGGAGCAAAGTCCAGACTGCAGGGAGGTTAGCACTTCGTTGCCACGGTTTGTTTCTACAGAAACTCTCTCACTAGCAGCGGCGCATGGCTCGGCGCATTGTCGTTGTGAAGAGTCCAGGTGTTGGCGATCTCCGGGCTGACGCGTGGGAATCTGTTCTTCAGCCGTTTAAGCACTTCCATGCATAATGTTGTGTTGACCATTTGTCCGGGTGGTATGAACTCCTTATGCACAACACCTTTAGAGTAAAAAAAAAGACAGTGAGCATCCATTTCATCTTCGATTTGTACATTCGAGCCTTCCTTGGTCGAGGAGACTGGGTAGTGTCCCACTCAGAGCTCTGTCTTTTCGTCTCCGGCTCATACTCAAAGATCCACGTTTCATCACCAGTTATCACTTTCTCCAGAACGTCATGTTCACTTCTCACATGGTCCAAAAGCTCACGAGAAACCCACACACGGTTTTTCTTCCGTTCGTTGCTCAAAATCGTAGTAATCAATTTGACACAAATTTTCCTCATGTGGAATTCTCTTGTGACGATTTCATGCAAAATAAATTTTGGAAGTCCCGCTTGATCTGATAACAATCTAAGACTCAGACGTCGGTCAGAGACTAAAACTGCTTTCACTTTATCAGCTTTGTATGAAGTGTAAGACGTTAATGTGCGCCCTATGTTCATCCTTGACCCTTTCTCTTCCTTCATTGAACGTCTTGTGCCACCGAAACACTAGCGCTTTCGATAAAGCATCCTTCCCCTAGGCTTTTTTGTATCATAGCAAGCGTCTCGGTCGCTGATCTTTCAAGTTTAACACAAAACTTTACCTCTGCTCGACATTCCCCTGCATTTTGACTGTTACGCAACGCTTAAACAGCTGCCCACTTCTCAAGTGATCCGCACTCTGTAAAAAGCTCAGAGCCAAATGACAAGGTATCGACCCTTTACCTAACATTCCCCACTAACCTTCAGCCCCAGAGAATGCTCCACTCCCCCCCTCGCCCTTGTTGATTGGCTAAATAAAATAAATCTCATTACTTACCGGACGCACCTTGTATATTGTTATGTCTTTTGATATGGCCAAAGTATTTTGTTTTCTTCTTCCTTTTTTTCTTCTAGAAGTTTACATTACACTTAGAACTGTTCTAAAACTTGTGCACTTGTTCTTTTCATTCTCCATATTATATGACCTAGTTTTCTGTACAAGCACATTTCTGCTGGATTAATCTTTCTCTCCATCTTTTTACTTGGAGTCCATTTTTCTGCTCGATGCAGTAAAACAGAGTAGGTATAACATTTTACAAATCACAATATTGTTTTTCCGAGCAGATTTCTGGACAAAAGCACTGTTTTCATGGTGTTTAATGTATGTTTTGTAACCTCTATTCTTTTCTTTATTTCTATCTCACATCTTCCATCTTCAGTTAGTGTATATCCTAGTTAGCAGCAGTTTGTCACTTGTCTCTCTTTGTTTACATTTATATCTATCTATGGCTTCTGGTCTTTCCTGCTGACACCATTACTTTGGTTTTCTTGATTTTCATCTCAAACCTCCATTCGTGATCTCTGTTGTGTATCTTATCTTTTATTTTCTGTAGGTTCTTCGGATTCTCTGTTAGAAGGATTGTACCATCTGCATATCTTAAACTGAGATTCCCCCCTCCCTATTTTCACTCTTAGTATTTTATCTGATTGTTTGAATATGTTCTCTGCGTACAGGTTGAATATAGATGAAGACAGAACATATCCTTGCCTCACGCCTCTCTTTACGGGCACATTTGTTGTTATCACTGCTGATTCTTCCTGTTCCCAGTAGAGATTTTTTATTTGGATGACTTTTCATTTTCTTAAGTCGTTTTATTACTTTGTCACGTAATGAGGAACTCGTTGAAAAAGTTTGAGAACCGATAAAAGAAAATCGTTGTTTGACTGTGATAATGATGGCACATGAATTTGGTGTTAACCGAGAGACCATTCATAAAAATTTAGTGGAAGATTTGGGCAAGAACAAAATAATGCCGGTTTGTACCACATTCGCTGTATGATGACCAAAAATATTAACGCGTTGAGTACGCAAAAGACATCATCACAACGTGTGGCAGAAGTAAATATTTTTTACATTTGATTGCTGCAGAGGATGAAACATGGATTTTCCGCTTTGATCTCACAAATAAACGCTAAAGTGCTCAGTGGAAGTCATCATCATCACCAAAAGTCACATAAAAATCGTCTTCAAAAATCGAAAGTGAAAACAATGTTGGTGTTCTTCTAAGACAGCAAAGGTGTTATTCATAAAGAATGTATTCCAGAGAGACAGACTGTCACTGCCAAAGTTTATTTATGTATTTTGAAACGCCTATTGAAAAGGATTATCCAAGTCCGACCGGAGTATTCAAC
This sequence comes from Achatina immaculata, assembly GCA_009760885.1. Lineage (NCBI taxonomy): Eukaryota > Metazoa > Mollusca > Gastropoda > Stylommatophora > Achatinidae > Lissachatina > Lissachatina immaculata. The sequence goes on from CM019698.1 coordinate 1,670,356, forward strand.
ACCTGGCAGTTTTTCCTTCTTCATGATAATACACCAGCTCACCGGGCGGTAGTTGTACAGGAATGTTTGGCCCCAAAACAAGTGCGTGTTCTCAACCATCCACCCTATTTTCCAGATTTGTCTCCCTGCGATTATTTTCTGTTTCCAAAATTACAGTTCCCATTGAAAGGACACATCATTGACTATACTGATGGCATCCAAATTGGCCGTAACATCGAGTTTAAGGGTCATACCAACAGAAGAACTGCAGTGGTCGTTCCAGTGTTTGTTAGATCTTGCCAGTCGCTGTATCAATGCACAAAGGGTTTATTTTGAATAAAATACAGGTTATTGTCCAGTTGTTGTTTATTTTATTTTTTTATAGAATTAGTCTCGTCACTTAATTTTCGTATCTTGTATTCCATATCTCAGGCACCTCATGTCACATTCCAACAGTAGTAAGCAAGCATAGATGTGTTCCACTTATAGGGAACATCTTGTCATATTCCAACAACAGTCAGCAAGCATAGATATGTTCTACTTATAGGGCACCTCTTGTCATATTCCAACAACAGTCAGCAAGCATAGATGTGTTCCACTTATAGGGCACCTCTTGTCACATTCCAACAGTAGTCAGCAAGCATAGATGTGTTCCACTTATAGGGCACCTCTTGTCGCATTCCAACAACAGTCAGCAAGCATAGATGTGTTCCACTTATAGGGCACATCTTGTCACATTCCAACAACAGTCAGCAAGCATAGATGTGTTCCACTTATAGGGCACATCTTGTCACATTCCAACAACAGTCAGCAAGCATAGATGTGTTCTACTTATAGGGCACCTCTTGTCACATTCCAACAGTAGACAGCAAGCATAGATGTGTTCCACTTCCCTGATATCTTCTTTCCATGAAAGAAATGTCATGATGGAGACGCTCCCCATGTTCTTAACTTCCTGCGCCACAATCTGGGGGGGGGGGGGGAATGAATGAATGAATAATATTTATTTTTCAAGGGTAAAGAATTGGGCACGCAGGCCCGTCTTACATTCTGCCCTTCATCACTCCATCTTTCATTCTTCCCACACACTTGATTTAGTACAAAAATACAAATAAATTAGTAAAAACATATCAAAAGAGAGTAAGATTTAATTACTACATTCAAGGTAAAAGAGAAGAAGTAATTAACCTAATAAAATAGCACTCACGCACACATACACCCGCAGACATATACATAAATAAAAATACATTGTAAATACAGATCTTCTAACATATTTTTTTAAACAAACATTAAAATAATTTCTAACAATATCTAACAAGTTGCTTTTCTAACTATGTCACTGAAGTACTTGATGGTTTACGAGCCATGTGTTGAGAGAGTGCTGGTTATTTTATGGAGGCATATAATTACATGCAAGTAAATAATGAAACAGGTTTGAGTTAAAGGATGAAGTATTACCAATGGATTTTAAATTGTAGGGGAGGGTGTTCCAGAGCTGTACTGCAGAGTATGCAAGGCTTTTCTTGTACATATCAATTCTGGGTTTAGGAAGAAGACAGTTTTTTAAACGCTGGCTATGTTTAGTGTTATACGTAAACAGTGACCACAAGTAAGGCGGAGCATTGTGCGACAGAATTCTGTGAACAAACTTAACTTTGTTAAAAATGATTCTATTTTTGAGGGGGAGGAAGACGTCAAGATGAGAACCCAGGAAGTGGATCTTGAGTGACAGGTTGCAACTTAGTTGCAGATATGTTGTAAAAAGTTGGTTACCAGCCACAGGATGGTTTTTATTTCTTTGATTTCCCAGGTAAATTGTGAACAACAGATCTGAAGGCTTCCCAAACCGCTTTCTCATTCCAATGAAGAATGGAATCAAATTGTTTATCATTTAGTAGTTCCCTAATCTGAGAGCCTATAAAGATTCTTTCTCATTTCAATGAAGAATGGGATCAAAGTGTTTATCATTTAGCAGTTCCCTAATCTGAGAGCCTACAAAGACTCCTTCCCTTATCTTGGCCTCACAAAGATGATGAAATTTTGTCTTCATGTACTTAAATGCCTCTCCTTCCTGATTCATCATCTTGACAACGTTCTTTTTAGCCCCAACTTAATATGTAAAAGAACGGAATAATTTTGTTACAATCAGTAAGAGAAGTCTAATGGACATTCTTTTTCCAGACTCCAGAATGTTCCTATCAGGCCAGATTTTTCTTGTGTAATGGGAAGATCTCTGTCGAGAAAACAGGAATACTTGGTGTATCCTAATTGCATTCCAGGTAAAATAGCAATAACTTTCAAATCTACATAAATCTGCCACTGATGGTTGTCATATTTTATTGCTTCGAGACAATTTCATATTTTCATAGGTCTCCTTCATGTGTACAGCATGGCCAATAGGAAATTTCAACTTTAACCTTGATGAGTCTATGAACAGTCTCCAATCGTGTGGTTTATCTTCCATTTTCAAATTTGCCGTAAGTCCATTAACATCATGGCAGGCAACCATGTTATTTTCCATTTTGAAAAATGTAGATACGTTTTTCTAGTTGATCACTATAAAATGACAATTTTACATTTTCCTCCACGAGATTCTACTTCTGAAGTCTTGATGCAAGAAGTTCAGCTTTTCTTCTGGATAAGTCAAGATCTAGAACTAGATCTCTCAGATCAATTTGGGAACGTCTTTGTAGCTTATCCACAGAACCTTCTAGTGTAAGTTCACAATCTTGTTGTACAGGCTCAGCTGCTATTTCTCGACTATCTTCTTCATCAAGCTAAATGATGTACTGGTCTGGTGGGACAGAAATAAGCAGATCATCTCCATGTGGCACTGGTCTTGTGGCCGATGGTATATTTGGATACTTCAAGGTCCGCTTCTTCTTTGCACACATTCCGTATTGAAGAGGAGAGACCATGTAACAATATCAATCACTTACATAATCTGTAGGCTCTCTCCATATCATGGGAATCACTTACATAATCTGTAGGCTCTCTCCATATCATGGGAATCACTTACATAATCTGTAGGCTCTCTCCATATCATGGGAATCACTTACATAATCTGTAGGCTCTCTCCATATCATGGGAATCACTTACATAATCTGTAGGCTCTCTCCATATCACGGGAATCACTTACATAATCTGTAGGCTCTCTCCATATCATGGGAATCACTTACATAATCTGTAGGCTTTCTCCATATCATGGGAATCACTTACATAATCTGTAAGCTCTCTCCATATCATGGGAATCACTTACATAATCTGTAGGCTCTCTTCATATCATGGGAATCACTTACATAATCTGTAGGCTTTCTCCATATCATGGGAATCAATTACATAATCTGTAGGCTCTCTCCATATCATGGGAATCATTTACATAATCTGTAGGCTTTCTCCATATCATGGGAATCACTTACATAATCTGTAGACTCTCTCCATATCATGGGAATCACTTACATAATCTCTAGACTCTCTCCATATCATGGCAATCACTTACATGATCTGTAGGCTTTCTCCATATCGTGGGAATCATTTACATAATCTGTAGACTCTCTCCATATCATGGGAATCACTTACATAATATGTAGGCTTTCTCCATATCGTGGGAATCATTTACATAATCTGTAGACTCTCTCCATATCATGGGAATCACTTACATAATCTGTAGGCTTTCTCCATATCATGGGAATCACTTACATAATCTGTAGGCTTTCTCCATATCATGGGAATCATTTACATAATCTGTAGACTCTCTCCGTATCATGGGAATCACTTACATAATCTCTAGACTCTCTCCATATCATGGCAATCACTTACATGATCTGTAGGCTTTCTCCATATCGTGGGAATCACTTACATATTCTGTTGGCTTTCTCCCTATCATGGGAATTACTTACATGATCTATAGGCTCTCTCCATATCATGGCAATCACTTACATAATCTGTAAGCTCTCTCCATATCATGGGAATCATTTACATAATCTGTAGGCTCTCTCCATATCATGGGAATCATTTACATAATCTGTAGGCTTTCTCCATATCATGGGAATCACTTACATAATCTGTAGACTCTCTCCATATCATGGGAATCACTTACATAATCTCTAGACTCTCTCCATATCATGGGAATCACTTACACGATCTGTAGGCTTTCTCCATATCGTGGGAATCATTTACATAATCTGTAGACTCTCTCCATATCATGGGAATCACTTACATAATCTGTAGGCTTTCTCCATATCGTGGGAATCATTTACATAATCTGTAGACTATCTCCATATCATGGCAATCACTTACATAATCTGTAGGCTTTCTTCATATCATGGCAATCACTTACATAATCTGTAGGCTTTCTCCATATCATGGGAATCATTTACATAATCTGTAGACTCTCTCCATATCATGGGAATCACTTACATAATCTGTAGGCTTTCTCCATATCATGGGAATCACTTACATAATCTGTAGGCTTTCTCCATATCATGGGAATCATTTACATAATCTGTAGACTCTCTCCGTATCATGGGAATCACTTACATAATCTCTAGACTCTCTCCATATCATGGCAATCACTTACATGATCTGTAGGCTTTCTCCATATCGTGGGAATCATTTACATAATCTGTAGACTATCTCCATATCATGGCAATCACTTACATAATCTGTAGGCTTTCTTCATATCATGGCAATCACTTACATAATCTGTAGGCTCTCTCCATATCATGGAAATTACTTACATAATCTGTAGGCTCTCTCCATATCATGGAAATTACTTACATAATCTATAGGCTCTCTCCATATCATAGAAATCGTGAAACCCATTGAGTGCGTTTTACTCTTCAACCGACCATGGAGTTTAACAGAACATTTATTACAGCAAATGTGAGGTGGCCAGGGCTTGTCTTGGTCACCTATCTTACACCGAGATAATAATGATAATTTGTTGTCATGAGAAATGTAATATATATATATATAGAGAGATATATATGTATACATGTATATATATATATATGACTGAACAACAGCCAGTCTCATGGGTGATCAGGAAAAGGAGAAGGACATATGGTGGTCACTTGATGAGAAGAAATGAGAATCCCAAAACAACCTATCATGTGGAACACAACAGGCCGAAGAAAAAGAGGCAGACCGCGTGAAACTGTGAAGAGGACATTGTTAAGAGAGGCCAAATTAACAGGCATAAAATCCTTTGATGAGGTTGAAAGACTCACAGAGGACAGGAAACATTTGCGAGCTACTTTGCGAGCCCTATGTGACGTTTAACGGCACGGAAAGGATATACGATATATGATATTATATATATATATATATATATGTATACTTTCTGAAAATAACAAACTCATGTATACATTTAGATGTGAGATACAAACTGAGTTTTTTTCACATTTGACATACAGTAGGAAACACAAAAGGTGTCTGAGTGGCAAAGTGGTTAGTGCACTGGTCTCTCATGGGAAAGATCAGGGGTTCGAATCCGGCCGGAGGCATCCCAGTCACTCAGCTGCAGAAAAGGGTACCCAACTTCTTCTGGAGTTGGGGAAGGAAAGGCGGCCAGGCGCGATACTGACCATATCACCCTCTAGTGTGCTGATAGGTCAAGGAAAATATGGGCACTAACACCATATCCCTATGTGCCTCTAAGGCGTGACAGGATTACCTTTACTTCTTCTTTTAGTAAACAAGAAACCATTAATCCTGAACTTCATAGACTTTAAAAAGGCATTTGGTAGCATACACAGAGATTCATTATGGAGAATTTTAAGAGTATGTGGAATACCATCTAAGATTGTCAACATCATTAAAGACCTCTACATTGGATATGTTTGTGCAGTCAAGACAGAGGAAGGAATGATCGAATGGTTCCAGACTGAAACAGGTGTGAAACAAGGATGAATACTGTCTCCTTTGGTTTTTGGAATTGTCATAGACTGTATAATGAAAGAATGCTGCACAGGTAAAACGGGCATTGATTGGGACCCAAATAGAAGATCTTGATTTTGCTGATGACATAACTCTTATCAGTGACAATCTGAAATCGATGCAAGAAAAAACAGATACTCTGTCTTCACTGGCGTGTAAAATAGGACTTGAAATTAAACATGAAAAAATAACGAAACGTCTCATTAATCAAGAAGGAAAATATGCTTAGAAGGAACATATATTGAATAAGTTAACCAATTTGCATACCTTGGCAGCAACACAGACAAGTATGGTGACTCTAGAAAGGAAGTTAGAATTGGAATTGCAAAGGCAGCATTGACCTTAAAAAATTATAACAACATATGCATTCAAAAGTTATAAGCAAAAAAAAGCCAAGCTAAGATTATTCAATTCAAATGTGATATCCACCCTCATTTATGCATGCGAAAGGTGGAAAACAACTAAAGAAATAGACATGAAATTAGACTCTTTTGAAAACAAGTGCCTAAGAGAAATATTCGCTATAAAGTGGAACGAATTCAAGAGCAACGAAGAAATAAGACAGATGAGCAAACAACATCCTGTCTCATGGGTGATTAGAAAAAGAGGATAGACATATGTGGGTCATATGATAAGAAACAGCCAGAGAATCCACAAACAAGATATGAAATGGAACACAACAGACCGAAGAAAAAAGGTCGACCACATGAAACTTTAAAGAGGACATTGTTAAGAGAGGCCCTTTTAGTGAGCATATATCCCGTGATGCGTTCGTAGCCCAGAACATTTTGCGTATTAAATTTTTTTCACTTTTGTCGACAGGTTACATAATCAGTATCAGAATAATAAAACCTGAGAATTTTTAATGGCATGTTCGTTTTTCTCACATCGAAATTAATAACTGTAGACTATTTTAAAATTGGTAACTTTTGTGTGTTACACTGTGTAATCTCTGAAACAGGCGTATGTATCTTTCCGAACTTCCATGTCAGTTTTATTATGCAGAATATTGTCTCTCTTGTTCCGCTAATCTGTCTGAAGCCAAACTGTTCTTCGTTAACTTCTTTATCAGTTTTGTTTTATGTTCTTTGGAGGATGACTTCGAGAAGAATTTTAGTCACGTGACTCATCAGACCTTTAGTCCTAAAATCTGAGAAGTCTGTGGCTTTTGCTTCCCTGTGTAATGCCGCAAACTCTGAAAGTTTCAGTTCTAGAGGTACATGTCCCAGACTTTATATATCATTACATATTTCCCTTAATTTCTCAATTCCAGTTTCCTTCAGTTCTTATTACATTTCTATGTTAACGCCATCTGGTCCCACTGCTTCACACACTCTCATTTTATTTATGGCTCTTTCAACCTCTGATTTCGTTATTGGTGGACCATCTGTTTGTTTCTTAGAGGCTGGTTTCTTGTCTCTGTTATCTTCAAATAGGTCTCTTATGTATTCTTTCCATCTCTTTACTACTTCATCGTCTTCTATTATTATCTGACCTCTTTTATTCTTGCTACCTCCTCTGCTTTTTGTCATATTCTTCCTTTTGGTGATGGGTGCTATTCCTTTAGTTACCCTTCTTGGATTGTGAGTGCTATTCCTTTAGTTACCCTTCTTGTATTGTGAGTTTTATTCATTTTTTCTATGGCATTACATTATTTCCTCTCTCCACTTTTCTTTGATTTGTCTGCACATTTGCCATATTTCTTTTTAATATATTTATATTTCTGTGAGTTTTTAGCTTTCTTTCTTTCTCTCCTACGAGTTAACATATCTTCTGTAATCCAGTTCTGCTTCATGTTGTGTTCTTTCTCTCCTTATCTTATATCCTTCCCGTGCTGTTAAACGTCACATTTGGCACGCAAAGTAGTTCGCCAATTTTTCCTCTCTTCGGCGAGTCTTTCAACCTCATCAAAGGATTGTATGCCTGTTAATTTGGCCTCTCGTAATAATGCCCTCTTCAGAGTTTCACGTGGTCTGCCTCTTTTTCTTTGCCCTGTTGTGTTCCACATGATAGCTTGTTTTGGTATTCTCTAATCATTTCTTCTCATCAAGTGACCAACATATGTCAATCTCCTTTTCCTGATCACCCATGAGACTGGTTGTTGTTCAGTCATCTGTCTTATCTCTGCATTGTTCTTGAATTCATTCCACTTGATGCCGAGTATTTTTTAAAGAATTTGTTTTCAAAAGAGTCTAATTTCTTTTCTATTTCTTTAGTTCTTTTCCAGCTTTCACATGCATAAATTAGGGTGGATTTTACATATGAATTGAATAGTCTTAACTTGGTTTTTGTGCTTATAACTTTTGAAGTTCGATGCTGTTTTTGCAATTCTGATCCTAACTTCCTTTCTAGTGTCACCATCCTGGTCTATGTAGCTGCCAAGGTATGCAAATTGATTGACTTCTTCAATATCTGTCCCTTCTATGTATATTTTTCCATTTTGATTTAGGGGAGTTTTCATTATTTTTGTTTTGTCCTTGTTAATTTCAAGTCCTATTTTGCTAGCCAGTGAAGACAGGCTATCTGTTGTTCTTGCATGGAATTCACATTATTACTGATAAGAGTTATGTCATCAGCAAAATCAAGATCTTCTAGCTGGGGCCCATGTACCCAGTCAATACCTGTGTTACCTGTTCAGGATTTTTTTCATTATGAATCTATTGTAATCCCGAAAAGTAAAGGAGACAGTATACATCCTTGTTTCACACCTGTTTCAATCTGGAACTATTCACTCTTCCCTTGTTCTGTCCTGATTGCACTAACATATCCATTGTAGAAGTCCTTAATGATGTTTACAATTTTAGATGGTATTCCATCTCTCTCTCTCTGAACCTTACGTGCCCAGGGCACATGCGGCTTCCGCAAGGGTTTTACACAAATGCCTGTCCTTCGCCTTTTTTTCTGCTCTTGCCCAGGTGAGCCCTCTATTGCTCAACATCTTTTCTGTTGTTCTTCTCCATGTCTCTTTTTTCTACCCTTACTTCTGTGATGTCCATCTTAGTGCTATTTTGGTAGTGAGTTGTCAGTCATTCGGAGCACATGTCCCAACCTTCGCCAGCGTCTTTCCTCAGTAATTGTTGTCAGTGGCTTCATCCGAATTTCTGCCAATAAGATGTTATTTCTTATGGTGTTTGGCCAGAATATTTTTCTAATTCTTCGTAAACATTTGTTTTCTATGGTTTTGGTGATTTTCCAGCATTCACTTCCATAGAGTAGTACACTTAGAACATTACTCTTAAATATCCTGATTTTAATATTTATGATTAGTTTTTTTTTTATTTCCATATAGTCTGCAGCACTGCAAAAGCCTGGTGTGCTCTAGTAAGTCTGCTGTTGATGTCCTCTGTGCTGTCTCCATTTTCTACTACTCTACTGCCAAGTTATACAAATTCCTTGACCTCCTCCACTAACTTTCTATCTACTCTGAGTACATTTCTGTTGTTTACATTTTGCTTCATTAACTCTGTCTTTCCTACGTTGATCTTTAGTCCTATGTTGTTTGCATTCTGAGTTAGCTTGTTTATTTTATCTTGCACATCTTTGTGACTGGTATTCCATATAGACATAAATTCTCCATAAAGAATCTCTGTGTATGTTATCAAATGACTTTTTAAAATCTATGAAGTTCAGTATTAATGGTTTCTGCTTTTCAATATGTTCTTCAAGTATTATTCTTAGAGTAAAGATCTGGTCGAGACAGCTTCTCCCTTTTCGAAATCCTGCTTGTTCTTATCTCATTGCAGTATCCACTATATCTTTAAGTCTATTCAAAATGACCTTGCAAAATACTTTTGACACAATTGATATTAAGGTTACTCCTCTCCAGTTGTTACATTCACTACAGTTGCCTTTTTTTTTTGGTATTTTAACAATGATTCCTCTTTTCCAATTCGAAGGGACCTTTTCTTCTTTCCAAATCTTGTTAAACATTCTCTGTAGTTGTCTTATGTTGTCACTATTGATAGCTTTTAGCATTTCGGCTGTTATTTCATCTTCACCTGCATCTTTGTTGTTAGCCATTAAATTCACTGCTGTTTCAATTTCATGCAATTTAATTTCATCTAGACTGACATTTAGTTGTGGGGCTGGTAAGTCATTTTCAAGGTTTTACAATTCTTGTAGGTGTAGTCGTTTAAGTATTTCTTGAAAGTGTTCAGCCCATCTTTGCCTTTGGCCTTTATTTGATGTTAATAAGGTTCCAGTTTTGCTAAGGATTAGTCTTTCTTTAGATGTAATAGTACCTGTCTGCCTCTTTTGTATGTTATATAAAGTTTTGCTGTCTCCTGGTTTTGCTGATTTTTCTGCCTCTTTCCCCATATTGTCTATGTATTTTCTTTTATCCCTTCTAGCTGAACCTTTTACTTTCTTGTCTATTTCTGTGTATGTTGTGATCGCCAGATATTTTCCAAGATCTGTTTTTGCATTCAACATGTATAATTTGACTGCTCATCTTTCATGTATATACTTCCATGTTTTATCTGATATCCATGCTTTTCTATTTGGTTTTTTCAGTCCAACGCTTGCTTTTGCTGCTGTGATTAGGCTGTGGCTGTTTATCTGTCTGTGTACTGATTTCTTGTGTTGGCTTTTCAGTTTTAGTTTTATTTTCCCTATACACAGTTTGTGATCAATGCTGACATCTGCACCCCTATAATCCCTTCATTTAACAGAGATCCATATTTGTTTCCATCTCCACTAAATATTTCTCCATTAAATTGTCAAGATTATCCAGTTTTCACTCTTTGTGTAGTGGTCTAACATTCCATGTTACAGTTTTTAAATGTTGATTCTTTGTTTTATTCCAGGTGTTTTCCGTGTGCGCCTTCTCAGTTGGTGATTTTAGGTTGCCCTCGTACTTTTGGCCTGTCTCATTCAACATTTGTTGCCTCTCTGCTCTGAGATTCTTTACTTTATTTGGGGAATACATGGTGAGACCCCAGTCTCTTCTACGGTGCTCACCCGCTATCCGCTGTTACACCAAGATGCGCTTCATATGTAGCACACACTTTGTTGTGTGTCTGTATAAACCGTTGTTCTATGTAGGATCTTCCGTCTCAACCACCGTCCCAGACTTCTGGTACTTGGGTTAGACGTGCTCTCTTTTCACCTTTTATAGCCGCACCATCTACAGACCGGGTTTGTTGTTTGGAGTTATTTCCCTCTTAGATGGATTGCTCCCCCTAGTTCACGAGCCACGAATCACGCGCCGGCAACGTTATCGGTATCTGGTGTGTTCACTGAATGAATTCTTTCCTACACTTAATACGCATGCGCAACATGTGTCCTCGATGTACTCACACTATAATCTGTATCAGGAATAATATTTACACAGTTTCACATCAGTATAACAAATAAAAAAAAAACTTTTATTTCTTCATAAAAGCTTCAGAAAACTTACATTCTGTATTAAATAATCGAAGTATGGGGAAAGAAAGTTGAATTAAATTTTGGTTAATTAATTTCCAAGAATATTATAGGAAAGATGTCGTATACTTACAGATAAATAAAAGAAAGCACTAAAAAACTGATCGCTTATTTGTACACTGGAAATTCAGCTGTAAAATGTTACTATAAAATCTCGCTGTAGAATGTTGTCACTATAAATGTCATTCTAAAATATCGCTGTAAATTGTTGTTGTGATACCTGGAGACTTAACACAAGAGCTGAAAAACACATAAATGCCTTTGAATGTAAATGCTACAGAAGAGTCCATTAAATATCATGGACACATTTAAAAAAATATATCCACACTACAAGAATTAATATTGAAGACGATTTGCTAGTAAGGAAGATTAAAGAGAGAAAACTTAAATATTTTGGGCATATTAAACGTCATGATAATTTAGAGAAGACGGTTTTGAAAAATACATAATGGAGGAAAAGAAAGACAGGCTCCATTCTTGGTCCTCTTCTCTCTGCTGTCTATATTAACGATTTACCACTACATTAAAAGCATTCTTCAATTGATCTTTTTGCTGATGACTTCACCATGTACAATATTAGCTATGACATCAACAACCTACATGAAATGCTACAAAATGACATAAACAGTTTAATTAAATAGAGTAGTAATAATCGGATGCAACAGCAGCAGGCCATCTTGCTCACAACCGAGAGGCCTACAGGAGTGCTGTTTGGGAGGCAAAGTTCCGCAAGGGACATGCAAATGAATGAATGAGTAATAATCGTTTTTTGATAAACACAAACAAAACAAAATATATGCTCATCTCTTCAAGACAGGAACTACAGAATGCAACAAAAACGTCACTACAGTTTTGTGCTGGGACTAATGCAATACAAAACGTTCATGAACACAAAACTGTTAGACTCATCATTGATCAACATTTAACTTGGAATTCACAAGTACATAATCTAACAAACATGATAGCACAGAAAGTTTTCCAACTAGCTAAAAATAAACACTTTATCGACCAAGACACGAGAAAGACATATCACATATACAAACACACTCAGATTAAATTCAACTGTCTGGATGGATTCGCTGTCTCAGATACAAAAACAAAAAAAAAGACTCCACTCACTTCACAAATGAGCAATAAATCTGATTTGTGACAAACACCCAGTACAGACTGTAGATGAGCACAAACAACTAGAAATTCTACCCCTCAAATATAGAGTCATTTTTAACAAAGTTAAGTTTCTTCACAGAATTTTGTGACACAATGCTCCGCCTTAGTGGTGGTCACTATTTAAGCATAACACTAAACATAGCCAACGTTTAAGAAACTGTCCTCTTCTTAAATCCATAATTGATCTGTACAAGAAAAGCCTTGCATATTCTGCAGTACAGCTACGGAACTCCCTCCCCTATCACATCCATTAGTAGTACTTCAACCTTTAACTCAAGTCTTTTTCAGTATTTATTGGCGTGTAACTATATGCCTCCTTAGATTATCTAATAGCCTCTAATACTATGACTCAACAGCAACCGAGTTCTGTTCTGAAAGAACATAGTTCTAAACTTAACTTGTTAGATCTTCTTAGAAATTATCTTAGTAAATCTGCAAGTGTGAGATGTCAGAAGAACTCCATTGAACATATATTTGTGTATGTAGATACATGTGTGTGTGTGTGTAAAATATAATTTGGCGGCACTAGAGTAGTATTCTGGCATTACTAAAGTGTATTGTACCACTAAAGTAGTATTCTTGCATTTCTAAAGTGTATCGTACCATAATGTATTATTATACTTCTAAGATGATGCATGCTTGAGACCGGCAGTGAAACGTGTACATTCCTTCTGTTACTATTTACAAGTCATTTGGTATCATTACTTGATTAAGTAGAACTATCCTCTAGTTAAACTTTACCAGATCCGGTCTATAGATCTACTAAGAACTTAGTTACTATGATATTCTCTTAGACACAGCAAGACTACCTGGTAAACACCTAATCCAGCTAGAACAACAGCCGGTACAAGTAGACTAGACTAGGCAGTCTTGTGGCATAACAAACACAACAACAGTGAGGAGGTATCACCCAAATAGTGTAGTTTTAAACACAGACAACAAATGTGTTGGATGACAGGATGTAGGATGAAATCCTGAGGAAGGAAACTGCTGGCACACGGCAGAGATGACAAAACAACAACATTCTAAGTCCCTGGCATGAACTTGTTCTCCATATAGGGAGACAGAAGTCAGACACAGACTGAAGACGGAAACAATTACTACCAAAGTTTCACATTTACAATCTGTATGTACCTCAATGCGCATGAAAACTCATAGACACACTGTCCAAATACCACAGGCTAGCAAAATAATATACTGACTGACTGACTGTCTGACTGACTGAATGTCTGACTGACTGAATGTCTGACTGACTGACTGATTGACTGACTGACTGTCTGACTGACTGACGGACTGTCTGACTGACTGTCCTAAAAAGACAGTGAATAACGTCCTACATTTTATACACTAAGCTACTGAAACCAACTTCAAACTACTTCAACTCACGAGAACTAACACTGTCTACATTCCTGACTACAGCATGACCCAAAACAAAAATATACAGGAAGGAGAACTAGAGAGAGAAGATAAAGTATAGATTTACTTGAATGCTATGTTTAAGAAAAAATGAAATAAAATTAACAGAGCTCTTATCTGTAACTTGTAAGAAGTTGTGGCTTGTTCGACGTTGTATTCTTACAAGTTACAGATAAGTGCTCTATTCATTTTATTTCATTTTTGTTTCTTTTATTTTTAAATATAGCATTCTTTTAATTGTGTGATTTATCTTCTCTCTCTATGTCTTAATCTTGTATGTTTTTGTATGATTAAGTCTCACGCCGAAACGTCACAACTTTGTAGTCGTTAAGTAATAACGCTGTTCTTACTTTTTTTTCCTAGTTTATTTTGGTATCGCAACTTTACAGCAGTAGCTTGATGTATAGTTACATACTTATACACTAATTATTGTGTGGAAGTGAAAAGTCCCAGTCAATAACCTTAAGCTGGACACTTCAATTTTCTAATTTTAGACTTCTCGGTATACATTCAAACTCGAGGGTCAAGGTGGAAGAACAAGGGAAAGCATTCTTTATATACTCAATTTAAAGCAGTTGTCTCCCTTATAATATACCTGGCCTTCCTATGGCTAAATCTGTCGCATGTGAGCGCTATATTTTGATAGATTACTAACTTTCATGTAGTTCAGCATCCCACATTTGTGAATGTAATATTTTCATCCTGCATTCTTAGATACTTTTTCATGTAATCTGTATACTTATATTTTATATAGCTTCATCGTGCATTCTATTCTGTGTGTGGGAAGAATGAAAGATGGAGTGAAAAAGACGTGGTTGCACGCCAAATTCTTCACCGTTTTAAAATAAATATTGTTTAATCTATCTATCTATCTATCTATCTATCTATCTATCTATCTATCTATTTCTCTCTCTCTCTCTCTCTCTCTCTCTCTCTCTCTGCTGTGTTTTTCATGCTGTCGAGGTTTAAAGATAAAATTATATTATTTATTATTTCGAAAAACAGAAATAGACAAATGAATTACACGAAAACTATGCTCACTAAATAAAATAGATGTAATTGAAAAGAATGAACGTTTTGTGTAGCTATAGTTTTTTTTAAAAAATAGTTTAATAATTCTACTGGTAGTGACAATTAATGTGATCGTAAGAAGTAACATTTCTAAGTTTGGTATATACCGTGCTAACAAAAAGGTCTACGTATGTTTGTTTTTACTTACTACCTGAATATCCGTGTTGTGGAAGATGGACAGACAAAATGTCAGTATATGAATTGGTGTATACAGAAGTGTATGGTACAGTTTTACAAAGTGAGGGAGAGAGTGAGTAAGGTGAGAAAAAAACGAATAGAAAGTATGAGAATGTATAATTGAAAAACATACAATATCCGATATTTCGGCGTGACCTTTATTCGAGGATACATACAAAACGAGACAAAAACACGAAAACTTATCTGAATGTGTCTTCCTAGAAAGTCGAAAACAGAAATGTATGAAATAGAAGGGAGAAGGAAAAACCATGCAACCTGCAACAAAAGATGCAACACCTGCAGGGAGAAAATGTGAAACTGGTGAATAGGACAAGACCCTAAAGACACCAATATGTTTGCAGAGAAGAAAATAGGGCGGTGGTAGGGAGGGTTAGCATAGAGAAAGAAAGTAAAGTTTTATAAAAAAGTGGAAAAATAAAGAAGTTACAGAAAGCTGAAGACATTGTTAATTCCAGCTGTGTGGAGACAGCCAGTCTGGAAAATAAGGCGCTGTTCTAGGACCCTCCGAGACCGTACGTCAGCAGAACAAGAGCGGATCGCACTAACAGAAATGTCCTGTTTTCCCCTGTGGTTGCTAAGACAAAAATGTTTAGCCACAGGTGTCCAGGCTCTCTTAGAAATATCACTGAGATGCTGGCGAAATCGATCTCCTAAGCGTAAGCCAGTCTCCCCTATATACATCAAACCGCAACGTTTGCACATAATAGCATAAATAACATTGTGTGAAGTACAGGTGAAACTCTCCTGAACTGATAATGTGGACTTAGGGAAGGAGATCTGGCTAGCCTCGACAGCAAAAGGACAAGTGTTACATCTACGGCGTCCGCAAAATCTTGTACCATAAAAAGTGTCATCTGTCTTAAGATGACTACGAATTAAAAGGTCCCTGAGGTCTGAGGTTCGTGTCCCGTCTGTAGGCCATCAAAGGGGGTTCCCCGTTTTCGTTGACTTGTGCCGTGCTATCTATCCCTCTATTTCTTTCCAGACTCTGTACTTCTATCTATCCCTCTATTTCTTTCCAGACTCTGTACTTCTATCTATCCCTCTATTTCTTTCCAGACTCTGTACCTCTATCTATCCCTCTATTTCTTTCCAGACTCTGTACCTCTATCTATCCCTCTATTTCTTTCCAGACTCTGTACCTCTATCTATCCCTCTATTTCTTTCCAGACTCTGTACCTCTATCTATCCCTCTATTTCTTTCCAGACTCTGTACCTCTATCTATCCCTCTATTTCTTTCCAGACTCTGTACCTCTATCTATCCCTCTATTTCTTTCCAGACTCTGTACCTCTATCTATCCCTCTATTTCTTTCCAGACTCTGTACCTCTATCTATCCCTCAATTTCTTTCCAGACTCTGTACCTCTATCTATCCCTCTATTTCTTTCCAGACTCTGTACCTCTATCTATCCCTCTATTTCTTTCCAGACTCTGTACCTCTATCTATCCCTCTATTTCTTTCCAGACTCTGTACCTCTATCTATCCCTCTATTTCTTTCCAGACTCTGTACCTCTATCTATCCCTCTATTTCTTTCCAGACTCTGTACCTCTATCTATCCCTCTATTTCTTTCCAGACTCTGTACCTCTATCTATCCCTCTATTTCTTTCCAGACTCTGTACATCTATCTATCTCTCTATTACTTTTCCAGACTCTGTACCTCTGTCTATCTCTCTATTACTTTCCAGACTCTGTACCTCTGTCTATCTCTCTATTACTTTTCCAGACTCTGTACCTCTGTCTATCTCTCTATTACTTTTCCAGACTCTGTATCTCTGTCTATGCCACTATTCGTTTTCAGAATCTGTACCCTTTCCTGGTTTATGTTTCATCTCCCTCACCTGTTATCATCTCTTCATTCATCTCCGTTTTCATTACTTCTGTGCTTGTCAGGTTAGCCTCTACTCTCCCTCCACGCCCCTGTCATTCGATATCTCTTCTGTCACCACGCCTTCTTTAAATCACATCACCAAATCTCTCAAGTCTTTTATTTCCCTCTCTTTCAGTCTTTTGTCACCTCCCCTTTCCCGCAACGCCACTGATCTCGCTTTTGCCACGTACAAGAAGACGCGGTTCACTTCTCACGTTAATTTTCTCAACAACTGTCTTCACTTCTCACGTTAATTTTCTCAACAACGTCTTCGCCTGAGGGTTGTTCCCAAAGGTTTTACTTCTAAGTTTTCACCGGCCATGGGCACTCTCCACCCCAGAATCCGTCAGCGTCTTTGTGCTATCGAAACCAAATGCGCTTTTCAACGCATGCGCTGTGTCGTGGAGGGACACATTAAACTCCTCTCGGACCTCGATAGCCAGATCGCTCTACTCTCTGCCCGTCTCCACCAAGTTACACATAATAATTACCTCATTTATCGCCTGATTCGAGAGATTATTCACTCCACCAACAGACAATTCTACCTGCAGCTTTCTTCTCTCAAAAGCAGAAACTTTCTGCTATCCGTCCCTCTACGGCCTCTCCCAGACCCGCCCCCGCTTCTGCCCCCACTAAGGTGGTTTGTATCCCTCCGGACATTCCTCTTTCGGCTGATGAATTGTCTGTCCTGGGGAAAGGTTTACAGTTTGTTCCCCTCTGTCCTTCTGCTGACCAGTTCTCACTCCTTCAAGATGTCCACCGTTTCCATCGCAGACTGCGTTTAAAGTTCCATTTCCAAGACCCGTCCCAACCTTCATCATCCCAATCCACTTTGAATGATGACCCTTTCTCTCGCTTCTCCAAACAACCATCCACCTGGACACCTTCAGCAGGAGCGTCTCGTGCCTTGGACCTCTACATTGATCACACTCTCCATGAAATCTGCAAGCTTCGCCTTCCCTGTGTACGACACTCTAACCTGACCCCCGGGGAGCAGGGCGCACTCTCTCAACTCCAGAGCAGGCGTGATATCGTGATCAAGAGTGCAGACAAGGGCCGGGCCATTGTTTGTTGGAAGAAAGAATTGTACATCCAGGAGGCCATGGGCCAGCTGAGCAACACTAAATTTTATGCCTCTCGCCCTCAAGATCCGACTCTGGCCAACAACCACCATGTTCGAGACACGATCAACGAACTCATCCACAAGACCAAGTCTGGTCTTTCTCCCTCGGCCACACATCTTCACATCCGCGACAGCTGCTTAGGGAAGCCATCCTTTTATCTACTCCCTAAGATTCACAAACCAGGCAACCCAGGAAGGCCCATAGTATCTGCTTGTTCCTGGCCTACGGAACAAAACTCTGACTTTCTTGACAACATCTTTCAACCTCTGGTCACTAGTCTGCCCACTTATCTTAAGGACACCAATCATGCTCTCATTACTTTTGAGACCCTTACACTTTTGCCTGGTCACACCCACCGTATCTTCACCCTTGATGTAGTATCATTATGCACGTCAATCCCGCATGATCAGGGACTTCAGGCCGTCAAGTTCTGTCTGAACAAAAGACGCCATCCCTCTATTTCTACGTCTACTATTCTGCGCCTTACACAACTTGTCCTCCAACTCAATTCTTTTGAATTCAATGGCCTTTACTTCGACCAGATTAGTGGTGTAGCAATGGGTACCACGATGGGCCTTAGCTACGCGTGTCTGTTCATGGGCCACTTCGAACACAAGATTCTGAGAGCCTGTAGAGGCCGTTTTCCCGCCTTCTATAGACGCTACATAGATGAAGGCATTGGGGTCACATCAATGCCAGAGGAAGACCTTAACAACTTTATCAGTTTTGTTAAGGAGTACAATCCTGTCATTTATTTAACCTCCCACATCTCTGCTACTTCCGCTAACTTTCTTGACATTGCCGTCTCGATCGGCCCTCCGGGCTTACTACTTCTATCCACTATAAACCTACAGACTCTCACAGCTACCTCCTGTACTCTTCCTCCCATCCCAGATCGTGTAAGGACTCTATTTCTTTTTCCCAGCTTCTTAGGTTGCGACGTTTGTGTAAGGAGGATTTTGATTTCCAGGATCAAGGCCATAAAATGCTAGATTTCTTCCGTCAACGCGGCTATCCAGACCACGTTCTCTCGTCATCTTGGAACCGCATTAGCCACATATCGCGGTAACAAGCCATCACCCCTAAACCGCACTGTAGCTCGAACAGAGTGAAACTAGTACTCACCTACCACCCTCATAGCTTGGCAGTTAAAAACATACTGTTTCGCCATCTCCATCTCCTCCAGACCGAGCCTGAGACACGTGAACTTTTTGGGGAACCCCCTTTGGTGGCCTATAGACGGGGCAAAAACCTCAGTGACCTTTTAATTCGTAGTCATCTTAAGACAGATGAACTTTTTATGATACCAGACGTTGTGGACGCCGTAGATGTAACACTTGTCCGTTTGTTGTAGAGGTTAGCCAGATCTCCTTCCCTAAGTCCATGTCATCAGTTCAGGAGGGTTTCACCTGTACTTCACACAATGTTATTTATGCTATTATGTGCAAACGTTGCGGTTTGAAGTATACAGGGGAGACTGGCTTACGCTTAGGAGATCGATTTCGCCAGCATCTCAGTGATATTTCTAAGAGAGCCTGGACACCTGTGGCTAAACATTTTTGTCTTAGCAACCACAGGGGAAAACAGGACATTTCTGTTAGTGCGATCCGCTCTTGTTCTGCTGATGTACGATCTCGGAGGGTCCTAGAACAGCGCCTTATTTTCCAGACTGGCTGTCTCCACACAGCTGGAATTAACAATGTCTTCAGCTTTCTGTAATATCTTTATTTTTTCACGTTTTTTTAAAACTCTACTTTCTTTCTCTATGCTAACCCTCCCTACCACCGCCCTATTTTCTTCTCTGCAAACATATTGGTGTCTTTAGGGTCTTGTCCTATTCACCAGTTTCACATTTTCTCCCTGCAGGTGTTTATGTTCTTAATTCTTTATCTCTCCGCGTCACCTTTTTCCTCCCCTCTTCTCCCCCCCCCCCGACACCTCTAGTGGCTATCATGTTTCTATTGCCCTCCCCTCCCACTTGTTCTCCTCCTCTCTCTCCACTTCTTCTTTACGATTGGCTCTATCGACATTTTTTGTTTGAGGTAGTGTGGTTTTTCCTTCTCCCTTCTACTACACACATTTCTGTTTTCGACTTGGAATAAGACACATTCAGATAAGTTTTCGTGTTTTTGTCTCGTTTTGTATGTATCCTCGAATAAAGCTCACGCAGAAATATCGGATGTTGTGTGTTTTTCATTTATACATTTTCATATTTTCTATTCATTTTTTTCTCACCTTACTCACTCCCTCCCTCACTTTGTAAAACTGCACATGCACCTCTGTCTACCTTATTTATTTAAACCAGTTTTACTGCAGTCGCCATCCCTTTTAGGAATTAGTTTCGGTCTCTCTTTCTAGCTGCCTACTTTTTCCTCTCTCTCTCTCTCTCTCTCTCTCTCTCTCTCTCTCTCTCTCTCTCTCTCACTGTTAGATGACTGCATATCTTTTTGTCTGTCTTTCTGTCTGTTTCTTGTGTGTTTTTAAAAACATAAATAATGAAAGAACGTCATAAGACTTGCAATATTTCAGACTGAACCAGTGCGTAGAGATGTGTAACAGTTTTATTCTTACTTTAATTAGTAAAATAGTATGAGAATCTAATACTTCGGATTATTGCAAGTATATCTATCTATCTATCTATCTATCTATCTATCTATCTATCTATCTATCTATCTATCTATCTATCTATATGTCTGTCTATGTATGTCTATCCACCTGTCTGTCTGTCTTACTGTGTCTGTCTTGTCTGTCTGTTTGTCTGCATGCATGCCTGCCTGATTTTCAGTCTGCCTGCCTGTCTGTCTGCTTGTCTATCTATCCTAGAAGTTTTAAACACATTCAATTAGAATCATGTTTGAAAGAGTTGCAACTAACATTGCTAGATCAAGTGTACCAACTAAATGACCCTGACTGATGAAGCACTTGAATTCTGGATAAAGATCTTGTGGAATATATTTGACAAACATATTCCCATTAAAGAGGTGAGAATTAAACATCAAGTGAAGTCAACTGGATACCACCTGATATATTGCTTCTCATGAAGGAAAGAGATTAGGCCCAAAAGAGAAGTGAATTCAATAGCTATCGATTACTTAGAAACAAAGTTCGATATTCAATTAGACAAGAGAAGAAAAGAAAACATCGAGAAACTAGTTCCGAACAAATCAGATATTAAGTCTGTCTGAAAAGCAGTTAGCATTCTTACAAAGGAGAGTTACCAGCCTGACTTAGAGAGTTATAATTATGTACACACTTGTACTGAGATCAGCAGTCACTTCAAAGTAGAGAGCAATGTCTTAAAATCTTCACTAGCGACTTCTAGTTGTGACTTAAGTGAATGAAATAAATGTATAGGTACTAAAAACGCTCATCAAATGCAATCTGCTATTCCTTTCCCGTCAGTTAGTTCAGTTTACAATTATCTTTTATCTTTAAAGAACAACAGCATAGCAGGATTCAATGAAACAACAACAACAAGATATTACGCTACTCAACACCAGTAATACACACTAACAAACATTTACAATCAGCGCGGTACACACAATGTCATTTTCCTCAGAGTTTTAAAATAGAAAAATATATCCTCTTTTCAGATCTGGTTCAGATAACAATCCCTCCAGTTATAAGCCACTTTCCAACCTTTTGATTTTTCCAAAACCACTAGAAAAGCCACATATAAATTTATCCTTACGCCACATGCAAGAAACTGATTTGCTTATTACTTGTTAGTTATATTTGTTCGTCCTCCTGCCACACAGCTCTCATAAAAATGCCTGAATATGTTGATTATCTAATATAAATGAAGATAAATTATGCGGTTCTGTCTTTATTGACTTTGTTGACATGGCTGATTTTAAAAATCCTAGTTAGTCTCAAAAGTTCCAAGTCAAATTCATCTGTGGTTCATAATTGTGTTTCACTAGGGTCTGTATTTGGTCCTCTGTTTTTTTATCATCTACATCAATCATATTTCACTTCATCTAAAACAAATCGTCCTGCGACCTTTTGTTTACACAATGTTTGTCTGTCTGTATTTTGTATATACTCTCTATCCACCTATCCATCCATCTGTATGTCCAATTTCTAACACATCCATCCATCCATCCATTCATCCATCCATCCATTCATCCATCCTCATAGAGTTGCTCTTAGTAACAGTGTTGCAAAATGTAATAATTAATTATTTTTAAAAATCCATTTCGTGCACAATTATTGAAATAATGCACTTAACATAGAAGCACTAGCTAGAAGTATAGCAGTAGAAAAATAAATGTGCTAATGAAAAGACGATTCAAATTTCGTATAAATATGCTACTAATATTTCCAGCGATAAAGCATTTATATTAGTTCTTGAAAGTGTGTTAAAATAAAAATAAATATCCTGAATGTTAGTGATATAATTTTTAATAAAATTGAACCATTTCCTTTTATTTTGTGAATTGAAATACTTACGAACTGTAGTAATATTGTGCAACATAAACATACAAGCAAGAATAGTACAGACGTTAGTGGAATTACTTCAGAAGTTCTGTGATAGTATCTCACCTTGCAAATAAAAAGGAATATTTTTAAAAACCACCACCATTATCATCATCATCATGTGCCTGTGCCGACTGCCGTTGATCATTATGCTTCTCAAGTATACCCGATCCTTCATGTGGGCCATTAACTCAGTTTGTGATCTCATCTCATACCACCTCGTCAGACTGTCAAATATCATTTCTCTTGGTCTTCCCCTGGTTCTTTTCCCTTCTATTTTTCCTGCTGTTACAATATTTTCAGTGCCCCCTCTTCTCATTGTATGACTTATGAAAGTACATTGTCTCCCTCTTAGTTTTTTTTTTGGTGTCTCTCCAGCTCTTCTCATACATTCTCCATTTGTTATTTTTGCTGTTCAGGGAATTCGCAACATTCTTCTAATAAACCACATTTCTGCTGCTTCCAATGTTTTTTGTGTACAGACCTACATATTGTCGATGATGCACTTCTATATAATAAGATAGGTTCTATACAGCAATTTATGCCTTTTTTCTAACATTCATTAATAAGTATATGTTGAATAATATCTGTACTGATCGTTCTTAGAATATTCTCGCTGTACACAGAAAAAGTATCTGGAGATAGTACACATCCCTGTCACACTCCTTGTTTTATTAGTTGATATTTTCCAGTTTTATTTTCAACACGAATAGTTGTTTCCTGTTGCCAGTACAGATATTTTACAATTCTCAGGTCTTTACTGTCTATGTTTAGGTCTTCAAGCATTTTAATAATCTCATCATGTTTCGCCTTGTCGAATGCCTTGGTGTTATCAATAAATCACGCGGAGAGATCTTTCTTTACTTCTGAAGCTCTTTCTGTTAGCATTCACAAGGCATAAAGGACATTGTGTGTTCCCTTTCCTTCAACAAAACTGAACTGTCCATCTGCTTTTTCAATTTCTTTTTTCCTTGTTAGTCTCATAATAATTCACAGAAGCAGATTTGTTATGTGACATGAGAGGCTGATAGTCCTATTTCCCTCACATTCCTCTGCACTTGGCTGCTTTTTTTATCCAGCAATATTTTCTTTTTATTTTTACTCCTTCTTCTCTTGTCCATCAGTCCCAAGATGTCGTCTGCCATCCATTTATCCTTGTGGGCATATTTTTTTGGTGGTATTTTCTACTTAACATTTGATGGATAGAATCTCTTATTAACACTGCCCATTGTTCATCTACACCGTGTATCTCTCACACACATGTGTGCTGTTGGTTTTCTTTCTCTCACACACATGTGTGCTGTTGGTTATCTTTCTCTCACACATGTGTGC
>CM019698.1:1696856-1737260 GCA_009760885.1 Achatina immaculata
TATCTTTCAATATTTAGATTCCTACAAAAATATTAGCATGAGTGTTATTGCTAAAAATCAATTTAACTCCTCGTACATATAATTGTAATAAAATAATCTCCAATGTTCATCATTAATGATTTGAATGTCTTAGTTGAATCAAAGGAACTAATTGACAAGAATTGTATACATTATGCATATACATTAAATTATGTAATGCATATTTTATGTGCACATATAAGCCATTATTGCACGTTACTAAAAACATGAAAATCTTACATAGAAACTAGTATGTTATAATGGAATTATGATTATCGATGTACTGTTTCTATTATCTTAATTATACCTTATTTGGTCGGGATGGATCAAAAGAGTCGATAGCAGCTTGCACCCGTCCACATCAAAAAGTATATACTAATACTAACCTAACACACAGATGTTTTTATCGACGAATAAACATACTCATACGAGTCTGAACGAGGACAAGACCACACCCGATCCGATGGCGTCCTGCGTGCTCAGCGTAAAAGTATCAACTTATTAAACTTCTCTTACACTTTCTTCATATACTGTGTCATTAGAGCAACTTTCTTCATATTCTGTGTCATTAGACCAGTTTTTTTAATATACTATGTCATTAGAGCAACTTTCTTAAAATACAGTGTCATTAGACCAACTTTCTTCACATACTGTGTCATTAGACCAACTTTATTCACATGCTGTGTCATTAGACCAACTTTCTTCACATACTGTGTCATACCAACTTTCTTCTTATACTGTGTCTTTAGACCAACTTTCTTCATATACTGTATCATTAGACCAACTTTCTTCACATACTGTGTCATTAGACTAACTTTCTTCATATACTGTGTCATTAGACTAACTTTCTTCATATACTGTATCATTAGACCAACTTTCTTCATATACTGTGTCATTAGACTAACTTTCTTCATATACTGTATCATTAGACCAACTTTCTTCATATACTGTGTCATTAGACCAACTTTCTTCATATACTGTTTCATTAGACCAACTTTCTTCATATACTGTGTCATTAGACCAACTTTCTTCATATACTGTGTCATTAGACCAACTTTCTTCATATACTGTATCATTAGACCAACTTTCTTCATATACTGTGTCATTAGACCAACTTTCTCCCAGAGCTGCGCACCTCTAATACTAGCAGGTCTCTGATCCATTATTCCTAAGCTTCAGGTTTGATAATTTGATCCACTATTCTTGAGCTTCAGGTTGGATAATTTGATTCACTATTCTTGAGCTTCAGTTTGTATAATTTGATCCACTATTCTTGAGCTTCAAGTTGGATAATTTGATCCACTATTCCTAAGCTTCAGGGTTGATAATTGTGATCCATTATTCCTAAGATTCAGGGTTGATAATTTTGATTCATTATTCCTAAGCCTCACAGTTAATAATTTTCATCCATTATTCCTAAGCTTCAGGTTTTAATCCACTATTCTTAAGCTTCAGGAATGATAATTTTGATCCATTATTCCTAAGCTTCACGGTTAATAATTGTGATCCATTATTCCTAAGCTTCAGGGTTGATAATTTTGATCCATTATTCCTAAGCTTCAGGGTTGATAATTTTGATCCATTATTCCTAAGCTTCACGGTTAATAATTGTGATCCATTATTACTAAGCTTCAGGGTTGATAATTTTGATCCATTATTCCTACACTTCAGGGTTAATAATTTTAATTCATTATTCTTAAGCTTCAGGGTTGATAATTTTCATCCATTATTCCTAAACTTCAGGGTTGATCATTTTGATCCATTATTCCTAAGCTTCAGTGTAGATATTTTTCATCCATTATTCCTAAACTTCAGTGTTGATAATTTTGATCCATTATTCCTAAGCTTCACGGTTAATGATTTTGATCCATTATTACTAAGCTTCACGGTTGATAACTAACCTAGGTTTACTATGTTCGTAGATGTCACTTTAATATCTATCCATCTGTCTATATGACTCTCTGTTCGTCTAAATGTTTGTCTAGTCTGTCTATCTATCTTATTATTTATCTGTTTGTCACTCTGTCTTACTATTTATCTGTGTCTCCATCTTATCCGTGCGTCATTAAGTTCGTACAGTCATCTGATCGCACACCTGCATATTCACCGGGTCAACCATTTGAACGGGTCTGTCTGAGGGTCTCCCTTGTCTCCTGTGTTATTGAATATATTTTCTGTTGGCGTTGTGCTTTTATTTGGGAACAGTGTGGGAGAAAGCTGACCTGCTCTGATTATATGTTAACACAGGAGGATGGCAGGTGTAGAGAGGAACTAGCCACAAGCTTACAGAACATGGAGGATCAGATAACAGGCTGGTGTGGGGATAACAATGCCGAGATAACAGGCTAGTGTGAGGATAACAATGCCGAGATAACAGGCTAGTGTGAGAATAACAATGCCGAGATAACAGGCTAGTGTGAGGATAACAATGTGGAGATAACAGGCTAGTGTGAGGATAACAATGTGGAGATAACAGGCTGCTGATAACAGGATGATGTGGGGATAACAGTGAAGAGATAACAGGCTGGTGTGAGGACAACAATGTGGAGATAACAGGCTGGTGTGAGTATAACAATGTGGAGATAACAGGCTGGTGTGAGTATAACAATGTGGAGATAACACGCCGGTGTGGGGATAACAGTGTGGAGATAACAGGCTGGTGTGAGGATAACAATGTGGAAATAACAGGCTGGTGTGAAGATAACAATGTGGAGATAACAGGCTGGTGATAACAGGATGATGTGGGGATAACAGTGAAGAGATAACAGGCTGGTGTGAGGACAACAATGTGGAGATAACAGGCTGGTGTGAGTATAACAATGTGGAGATAACAGGCTGGTGTGAGTATAACAATGTGGAGATAACACGCCGGTGTGGGGATAACAGTGTGGAGATAACAGGCTGGTGTGAGGATAACAATGTGGAAATAACAGGCTGGTGTGAAGATAACAATGTGGAGATAACAGGCTGGTGTGAGGATAACAATGTGGAGATAACAGGCTGGTGTGAGGATAACAATGTGGAGATAACAGGCTGGTGTGAGGATAACAATGTGGAGATAACAGGCTCGTGTGAGGATAACACTGTGGAGATAAAAGGCTGGTGTGATGATAACAATGCGCTGATAAACCCTGAAAAGCCCAGCATCCTGCGGTGCTAACTAAATAACAGAACTGTCAGATTTTAAGTTCCGATTATGGAGTGTCTGGGAGTAGTTAGGTTCATGATTGTAGCAAACTCTTCACAGCGCACTCTATTCTTGCTGATGCAGGCGCTGGCGATGCCAGCATTAGAGTATGGTCTAGGTCTACTCACTCTGTCAGATGCGCTGTTGAACAGACTAGAGCGTGTAGGGAACAAAGAAAAGAGAGTGGTCTTGGCCTACACAAGGGATACTCCTATAGCGGCCATGCGCTTCCTGCTTGATATGCTGAGCGTGAGTTCAAGACACAAATATGCTCAAGTAAAGGCACACATCAGGGTTGCTGGCATTAAAGACCAGCCTCTCCTTAAGGAGCTGGGGTTGATAAAGTTCAGATGTATCAAATAAGGGAGATCCTGGATGGCTGAGGATTAAGATACAATAATCTCAGTGTGCGATCTAGATGAGGTGCCTAAAGGTGATGATTGGTCACGGGTACAGGAGCCAGCTCAGCTAACAAAGGTTATTATATAGACGGGTTGTGAGTGTAGAGACTGGGAACTGGTACAGGATCGACCTCAGCTAATAAAGGTTATTATATAGACGGGCTGTGAGTGTAGAGACTGGGAACAGGTACAGGAGCCAGCTCAGCTAACAAAGGTTATTATATAGACGGGTTGTGAGTGTAGAGACTGGGAACAGGTACAGGAGCCAGCTCAGCTAACAAAGGTTATTATATAGACGGGTTGTGAGTGTAGAGACTGGGAACAGGTACAGGAGAGAGCTCAGCTAACAAAGGTTATTATATAGACGGGTTGTGAGTGTAGAGACTTGGCACAGGTACAGGAGAGAGCTCAGCTAACAAAGGTTATTATATAGACGGGTTGTGAGTGTAGAGACTGGGAACAGGTACAGGAGCCAGCTCAGCTAACAAAGGTTATTATATAGACGGGTTGTGAGTGTAGAGACTTGGCACAGGTACAGGAGAGAGCTCAGCTAACAAAGGTTATTATATAGACGGGTTGTGAGTGTAGAGACTGGCAACAGGTACAGGAGCCAGCTCAGCTAACAAAGGTTATATAGACGGGCTGTGAGTGTAGAGACTGGGAACAGGTACAGGAGAGAGCTCAGCTAACAAAGGTTATTATATAGACGGGCTGTGAGTGTAGAGACTGGGAACAGGTACAGGAGAGAGCTCAGCTAACAAAGGTTATTATATAGACGGGTTGTGAGTGTAGAGACTGGGAACAGGTACAGGAGCCAGCTCAGCTAACAAAGGTTATTATATAGACGGGCTGTGAGTGTAGAGACTGGGAACAGGTACAGGAGAGAGCTCAGCTAACAAAGGTTATTATATAGACGGGTTGTGAGTGTAGAGACTGGGAACAGGTACAGGAGCCAGCTCAGCTAACAAAGGTTATTATATAGACGGGTTGTGAGTGTAGAGACTGGGAACAGGTACAGGAGAGAGCTCAGCTAACAAAGGTTATTATATAGACGGGTTGTGAGTGTAGAGACTGGTCACAGGTACAGGAGAGAGCTCAGCTAACAAAGGTTATTATATAGACGGGTTGTGAGTGTAGAGACTTGGCACAGGTACAGGAGAGAGCTCAGCTAACAAAGGTTATTATATAGACAGGTTGTGAGTGTAGAGACTGGTCACAGGTACAGGAGAGAGCTCAGCTAACAAAGGTTATTATATAGACAGGTTGTGAGTGTAGAGACTGGAACAGGTACAGGAGAGAGCTCAGCTAACAAAGGTTATTATATAGACAGGTTGTGAGTGTAGAGACTGGAACAGGTACAGGAGAGAGCTCAGCTAACAAAGGTTATTATATAGACGGGTTGTGAGTGTAGAGACTGGGAACAGGTACAGGAGAGAGCTCAGCTAACAAAGGTTATTATATAGACGGGTTGTGAGTGTAGAGACTGGGAACAGGTACAGGAGAGAGCTCAGCTAACAAAGGTTATTATATAGACAGGTTGTGAGTGTAGAGACTGGGAACAGGTACAGGAGAGAGCTCAGCTAACAAAGGTTATTATATAGACGGGTTGTGAGTGTAGAGACTGGGAACAGAGGGCAGTTGAACTTTGGCTTCAAGATCTCATCCAGCATCTCTGTGGCTCTACCGACAAGGTAATATTTACAGATGGCTCAGTGTCTCGGAACAGCAGAAATGGTTGAGGTTTTGTTGCCTACCTCACTGGAAAAGTAATGGCTCATGGCTCAGGAGCATGTGAAGTCGCCACATCAAGCATGTCAATGTTAACTGAGGCTGTGAAGGCGACAATGGAATGGCTGGTTGACCACAATGTAGTTCATGCCGTCGTTGTGACGGATTCACAGAATATGATTCATAAGATTGAGAAAAAAATTGCTTCGAAAAGAATAGGTTCAGTCACGTGTGATGAGCCTAACGTGGCTTTAATATCCAGGGCATGCGAGAGCACATGTTAATGAAGTCGCGGACAGACTTGCTTGGCAGGCTAAAATAAATGGCAGGCTGAGAATGGACGCGGCCGAAGTTGCAAAAGTCTATTGGAAAGACTACAGAAAAATGAAGAGCGGAAATAATGGAAGAACAATGTAATTGTGAAGTGATAGCTGGAGCTAGAACAAATTAAGTGTGCTGGTAGGAAATCTGAACTGTGTGGCAGAAAACAAGTCGTAAAGAGCCAAGATTTGATGGGAACTATTAGCAAACTTACTCTTGGATGGATGCTGGCACATGCGGCGGAGCATATGTGAGGCTGTCCTGAATGCAGTGAGGCTGGAGTCTGATTTTTAACCTTTGAACAGGGCTGATAGAACGTTGATATATAGAGCTGATTGTACACTGATGTGCAGAGCAGACAATACATTGTTGTTTACAGTTACACTGTACATGTACAAAGCTGATAAGATGTTGGTGTACAGAGCTGAAAAGAATTAATGTACAGAGTTGATAAGAGGTAATGTAGAGAGCTGATCAGAGGTAATGTAGAGAGCTAATAAGAGTTAATTCGCAGAGCTGATAAGAGTTACTGCATAACGCTGATAAAATATAATACACAAAGCTGATAAGCTTTAATCCACAGATCTGATAAGATTTAATGGTTAGAGCCGACAAGATTTAACGCACAAAGATTATAGGAGTTTTAATGTAAAGATCTGATAATATTTAATGGTCAGAGCCGATAAAGAGTTAATGCACAAAGCCGATAGGAGTTAATGTACAGTGCTGGTAAGACATAATTTAGAGAGCTGATAAGATGTAATGTAGAGAACTGATAAGAGGTAATGCACAAAGCTGATAGGAGTTAATGTACAGTGCTGGTAAGACATAATTTAGAGAGCTGATAAGATGTAATGTAGAGAACTGATAAGAGGTAATGCACAAAGCTGATAGGAGTTAATGTACATAGCTGATAAGAGTTGATTCACAGAGCTGAAAAGAGTTAATATACAGTGGTGATAAGACTTAATTTAGAGAGCTGATAAGAGGTAATGTAGAGAGCTGATAAGAGGTAATGCACAAAGCTGATAAGAGTTAGTACTTAGTATTATATACTTATGAAATACGGCTCCTGAGTTATAATATTATGGAAATCTTGTGTCCAAAAGAAACGCTTTTGTCTACAAATAATACAGTCTGTACCATGTTTTTTGTGGGCATTTATCCACAGGTTTTAACTTCTATAGTGTAAGGAATATATACGTTCATAGTTACCTTGGTTGGTTGGCAACCTTAAGAGTAGGAATAATGGGTCAATTACCTGTCAATTTTCAGAGATGCGCAACTCTGAGAAAAAATCGGCTTACTGGCCCAGTATATAAAGAACACATGACAGAATTTTAATCGGTCGGGATTTTGTAAGCTGAGCACATAAACGAGGACAGCGGATCGGGGAAGACATGTTATTGTTCATGCGCGAATGAGAAATGTTATTCGTCGAATGAGAACCAATATGTGTTAGGTTGATATGGGTTGTTATTATGTGATGTGGATGAATGCGAGCTGTGCTGTGGGCTCCCTCGATCAATCTCGATCCACTTAGGTAAATATTTTGTTAGGACTGAGTTATGTATGGTAATGAATAATTATAACTCAGTGGATGTGTGACTGTTCTATGTAAGATTTTGATTTTTTTTTTTATAATGTGGAGGTGTGTTTTTATGTGCACTTAATTTTGTGTTACTGATTTTATTCATCTGCATGTGAATATATTATTGTCAATTAGTTACGTTTGTTACAATATGAACCGAATCTAAATATTTAGGGAAATAGTTTCAGTTATTTTTGTTGATAACAATAAAAGCTTATGAATTACAACATATATATGATTATCGTTTGTTTGAATTTACTTACTATGAAAATTGATAAATAACAACAATATAAGCATATTATTATTTGAAGAAGTAGTATTGATTGTGTTTGTAATATGTGTAATATGTCGATGTGTAGCTATGTAATATCCCTTCAACTGTACCATTAAAATACAATGTAACATCTAATAAATAACAGACATTTATTATCCCATTTTAAATCATTTTTTTTATTCCTACAATAGCACATAAAGCAAATCAGAGACTTTTATATACTTGTACATATTTTATATATGTATAGATTACTGTTTTAAGACATACTCACCGGCATCTGACAGAGCAGTCAACATGCACAGGAGAATAGCGATCACAATGATCTTCATAGTGTCGGCTTTCTGTAACATTGAGAGAAATATCCATGTATATAGTGGTCCAAAAAGATGTATACACATTTCAACACAATAAAAAATATGTGTATGATGTAATATTAAAATTAAACAAACATATACAGATGAATATAGGTCACTTTGGATGTCAACAGTTACAACAGGTGCTCAAAATAAAGGTCCAACATTACAAAACCAGACTCCGGCTTCACTGCATTCAGGACAGCCACATATATGCCCCGGCGCATGCCACAGCCTCCGAGAGTTTGTTTGCTGAGAGTTCTTATTAAATGTTGGTTCTTTATGATTCCTTTTCTGCCACACAGTTCACATTTACTACCAGCTCCTTATACTTGCTCCACCTCCAGATTCTCAAATGGCTGCCACGTCGTCCAGACAGTTCTGACTACAGTGAACTACTGGTTAGCAGCTTAGAGCATCCAAACAATTCTGACTAGAGTGAACTGCTGGTTAGCAACCTTACACAAAGTTTGTAAACAGGACAGACGAGCATGACATTTCAATTTCATTATGAATCTCGGCCAGTGTACCTGGTCTTGTACGACTTGACTTTTGACTTTTCCTATCCCCGGGTTTAAGAGTTTTCCCTCTTTTTCCCTTGTGCCAGATATAGAAACGTACAGGTCCTCTTCAGCTGTTCTACATCTCCATACAGAATGTTCGGTCTGTTGCGAACTCTTGCTGCTGTGTCATTGTACTTGGACAACATTCTCAGAATTCAACAATCTCTTTCAAAAATCTTGGCTCTCCTCGACCGACAGCCTCATTATGCTGTTTTGTTTGTGTGTCACGCGACAAACACTACTGCGGTTTACGTCATCTGTTTAGAGTACATCGTTTCTGGTTTATGTCATCTTCACTACAACATCCTAATAAACATTGCAACGTTAAATACATTCATCTTCTAAATACGACCTTAGATTTTTTTTTTGGAAGTATGTTATATTTCAATTTTTAACTATATGTAGAATGTATCACAGATTATAATCAGTTACTTTCAAAGCGATGTTAGTAACACACCGTATACTTCAGTGATATCAGTGTCTTATATACCTAATATGAGTCTACGGTCTGTTAAACTTTTCCACGTAATGTCTTGTCAATATTTAATAATCTGATTATTGTAGACACCAATGTGGTAAGAAATGTGTGTACGGCCCGAGACGAAGTAGAGAGACGCCAGCAATAATAACCCTAACACTTCATTGAATTCAGACTGGAAGATTTATGTAAGTAACTGAGACTCGACTTGGCGCTTTTTATGAAGAAATGAGACTCGACTTGAAGCATTTTATAAATAATAATAATGTAAAGATAAGCTCGATTTGAAGCACTTTGCAAAAACTTGAGACTTACCATGAAGGTGTTGGATGAATCTCTGTAATTTATATGGACGTACCGACAGTAAAGTCCAAATATTAAGGGAATAAAAGATGTTAAACCTTTGCAGTCTGTGTAGGACTGACACAAAGGTGTGAAATGTTGATTTTGTAACCAAGTCCTATTCTTATCATTAAAAACTGACTAAACTGTTTTTTTCCGGCCACGTTGTGATACGCTTGGCGATTTTGTTAAAGGATAAAGAAACAGATGAGGAACCATGCCACTGTAAAAGATGAATGATATTTTGGTCACATGCACAGTTCAATGACTAATCTGGCTATGGTAGGCCAAGGCTGTTGGTCGCATGTGTCGCGATGACATACAGCGACCTATGAGCAGTCTAAGTCTAGTCCAAGTATGCAAAATCTTAAATGTCAACAAAACTACAGGGTTTGACTCGTTCTAGGAATGTAAAAAGGGGCCTTTACTATATAAGGCTTAACAGAGTAAGATTCTCCAGTCTCGGGTCCACACCGGAGTTTAGCTGGCAGGAGTTTAGTGTGGGGGAGCTTTTTTGGTAAGAGAGAATGTTTAGTGTGAGAGAGCTTTTTGGTAAGAGATAATGTTTAGTATGGGTGAGCTTTCTGGTAAGAGAAAATGTTTAGTATGGGGAAGCTCTTTGGTAAGAGAGAATGTTTTGTGTGGGGGAGCTATTTGGTAAGAGAGAATATTTAGTGTGGGGGAGCTATTTGGTAAGAAAGAATGTTTAGTTTGGGGGAGCTCTTTGATAAGACAGAAAGTTTAGTCTGGAGGAGCTCTTTGATAAGACAGAAAGTTTAGTTTGGAGGAGCTCTTTGGTAAGAAAGAATGTTTAATGTGCAGCAGCTCTTTGGTAAGATACTATGTTTAGTATAGGGAGCTCTTTGGTAAGACAGAAAGTTTATTGTGGTGAAAATCTTTGGTGGGGGAGAATGTTTAGTGTGCAGGAACTCTTTGATAAGACAGAATGTTTAGAGTGGGGGAGGTCTTTTGTAAGACAGAAAGTTTAGAGTGGGGGAGCTCTTTTGTAAGACAGAAAGTTTAGTCTGGAGGAGATATTTGGTAAGATATGATGTTTAGTATATTGGAGCTCTTTGGTAAGACAGTATGTTTAGTGTGGGGTAGCTCTTTCATAGGACAGTATGTTTAGTGTGGGGGAGCTCTTTTATAAGACAGAAAGTTTCGTCTAGATAAGCTCTTTGGTAAGAGAGAATTTTAATGTGGAGGAGCTCTTTGTTAAGACAGAAAGTTTAGTGTGAGGGAGGTCTTTTGTAAGAAAGAATTTTAGAGTGGGGGAGCTCTTTAGTAAGAATGTTTAGTGTGAGAGAGATCTTTGATAAGAGAGAATGTTTAGTGCGGGGGTTCTCTTTGGTAAGACGGAGAATTTATTTTGGGAGAACTCTTTGGTAAGAGAGAATGTTTAGTGTGTTGGAGCTCTTTGGTAAGGCAGAAAGTTTAGTGTGGGGGAGCTCTTTGATAAGACCTAATATTTAGTGTGGGGGAGTTCTTTGATAAAACCGAAAGTTTTCGTGAGTGGAACAGTCCTCAGTTTTGTAAGTAATTTTGTGAGTTGTTGTAAGAAAGAAGTATGACTGCAATGAGCTGTGATCTCACATGACCCATTGAATGACGTTTGTGATTGCTCTGTATGTGTTCGAGTTTATAATTGTTACCACAAGAATGAGTATATCTTATATGTTGTACATGTAATTATAGCCTAATGGGGCTATAGTACATTAAGTACAGATAAATGAAGAATAAAATCAAGAGTATAAAGTAAGGAAGTATAAATAAATAAATAGAAGAGACATTAAGTCGAGAGAATAGAGTAAGGAAGTATAAATAAATAAGACGTAAAGTGGAGAGAATGTGTACAATAATATAAGCACACAGAAGACATAACGTCTTGAAAATATGTACAGAAGTACAAAAAATGCAGAAGAGTACATAAAGTCAAGAGAATAGTTACAGAAATACAAAACTGTGCACATATGGAGATGTATTTGATCATATGTATGTGGTTTGTATGTATTAATGTGAACCGTGTAAGTTTAGTAGAGACCTCGTATATGTGAGAGATGAATACATATCTAATTCCTGGACATGACAAAAGAATTTGGAACTGAATGTGAGAAAATAAGGGACAGACCAGCCATACAAAAACAATGTGTGAGACATACATAAATATATGATCTTGGAGGTGACTAAAGAGTGCAACTAATTGTGACCAAAAGAATGGACATACCGGCTATATAAAAACATGTGAAAATCAGTAAACTGACCTACTTCGCTGAGACATAAATAAACATATATTTCAGATTATGACTTGGACATCTCGGCTATACAAAATAGGATGTGGACTTAGTATATTGAGTACTGATCTACTACTACTAGACATGACATTATTTATTGTAACAACTGTCATTGTTGGAGATTGAGCGGGTAACCAGACATATAATAATGTGTGTACCAGAGTAGGTGGAGCTATGTTAAGCACGGCCGCCAAGTTGAACATGGGTAAATATCTTAGTAATGTCGATTCATATTTTGCATTTATATAAATGTTGTGTTATTATGCACTTTTTTCTATGTTTGCATGGTTGTTCTAATATGACTGATAGGGATCATTTGATGTGATTGCTTGTGTCAAGATTTTTATATCTTACATCTTATCGTATATCCTTCTCGTGCCGTTAAACGTCACGTAGGGCTCGCAATGTAGTTCGCCAATTTTTCATGTCTTCGGCGAGTCTTTCAACCTCATCAAGGGATTTTATGCCTATTAATGTTGCCTCTATTAACAATGTCCTCTTTAGAGTATCACGCGGTCTGCCTCTTTTTCTTTGACCTGTTGTGTTTCATTTTATAGCTTATTTTTGGATTCTCTGACAGTTTCTTCTCATCAAGTGACACACATATGTCCATCTCCTTTTCCTGATCACCCATGAGACTGGTTGTTGTTCAGTCATTTGTCTTATCTCTGCATTGTTTTTGAATTCATTCCACTTGATTCCGAATATTTTCCTAGGGCATTTGTTTTCAAAAGAGTCTAATTTCTTGTCTATTTCTTTAGTTATTTTCCAGCTTTCACATACATAAATGAAGGTGGATATTACATTTGAATTGGATAGTCTTAACTTGGTTTTTGTGCTTATAACTTTTGAATTCCATATGTTCTCAAGGTTCTTGAAGATCAGTGCTGCTTTTGCAATTCTAATTCTAATTTCCTTCCTGGTGTCACCATCCTGGTCTATGTAGCTGCTGAGGTATGCAAATTGATTTGCATCTTCAATGTCTGTCCCTTCTATGTGTATTTTTTTTCATTTTGATTAATGGAAAGTTTCATTATCTTTGTTTTGTCCTTGTTAATTTCAAGTCATATTTTGCTAGCCAGTGAGGACAGGCTATCTGTTGTTCTTGCATGGAATTCACATTGTTACTGATAATAGTTATGTCATCAGCAAAATCAAGATCTTCTAGTTGAGTCTCATGTACCCAGTCAATATCTTTTTGGAATTACAATAGACTTCATAATGAAAAAAATGCTGGTCAGGTAACACATGTATTGACTGAGTGTTAAGATTACTACATATTAAAGATGATCGCATTTATGTGTGTAAAGCCCCTCGAGGAGTTGATTGTTTGCCTAGGAGAGAACGAGGGTGTTGGTTGGTAAAGGGACACGAAAAGCCTGGTGTGGACGGGGCACGCTTAGATCGATGGGTGTACGACCTTGACCAAAGCGTCATCGTCCACGTGATTGATAGTTGGTTCGAAAAGATATAAACATGTATGGAAACAATATCTTGTCATTATGAAAAAGATAGAGGTAATGGGGTAGGGATTTCTTGTTCGTTGTGTCTAAGCATTTTGGTGATATTCTTCCTGTGGCATCCTCATGTGATGTAGATTATGTAATTATACAGTTAGCTGGATGTAAGTTTCTGTAAGTATCGATATGGAAGTTCTGCATATGATTTCAGTGTGATTTTTCGGTATATTGGATGGACAGCATGTTTGATTCGTTATTATGTTTTCATGTAGATTGATCTTGCGCTGCAGCAACGCGGTTATATAAAGGTGCGTCATGACAGCAGGTTGAGGCATAGAATAAGTGCCATTGCAAATTATATTCCTAGTGTAGGTTGCGTGTAGGGCCAAGAGAGCCCAGGACCACAGGTAAATCAGGTTTTCAATAATGCAACATGAGAAGTCATTGTCATACGATAACAAGCTTAGTTAACATTATAATGACACCTGTCTCGATATCATGTTGATGTCAGTGTCAGTTATGTGTGTTGTTGTGGGTAATAGTGAGATTAAAATGCTGTGTCCTTAATTTCAGACGTGATTCTTTGTACAGCATTTATGCATAATTATACACAATATACTTAGGAGGGGAGAACCTGGGTTGGCGGTCATGATGGGGGAGCTAGATTAGCCTCGAGTAAGGTAGTACATTACCAAGGATTGTTGGTCTGTAACAGCTGGAGAAGATATCCCCCTCCCCACTAGTTAATAAAGTGTAAACTATGCAGCAAGGAAGTTTACACTGGGTTGACTGGGAATATGGTATGGGGAGATGGAGTAGACAAGAGAAGTATCGATTATGGGAGAAGAGGAGACGTTTTAATTATAAGAGAATAAAGTATTAATTATGAGAGGAGGAGAAGTATTAATTACTGGAGGTGTTCCAAGAGACAGCCTCAGAAGAATATGTATTAGTTACGTAAGTTTTATAGTACTACAGTACATTAAGTTAAAGCCAACAGGAGAAAAGAATAAACAATTGGTATCATACTACAGTACATTAAGTTAAAGCCAAAAGGAGAAAAGAATAAACAATTGGTATCATACTACAGTACATTAAGTTAAAGCCAACAGGAGAAAAGAATATAGAATGGGCATCATACTACAGTACATTAAGATAAAACAACTAGGAGAAAAGAATAAACAATTGGTATCATACTACAGTGCATTAAGTTAAAGCCAACAGGAGAAAAGAATAAAGAATTAGTCTCATACTATAGTAGATTATGAGAACCGAATGAGATAAGGAGAGAAAGAGAGAGAAGAGAGAAAGTAAGTAAAAAAATACAGTAAACAATTCCTAACCCCTACCTTATGTAGTATATGTACTAGCACTAAATCCTGGACCACAATAGTTGAAATTATTTAAGTATGAACTAATAACCAGCCACTTCAGTTTTAAGAAAACACATTTTAGGAAACACATTAAGAAAGGCATAAATAATCTATAAAAATGAAAGTGTAAAAATAAAAGAAAGAAAACGCCATATATAGATGAAGTACACTTTTTTTCATTATTACACCAGGCCAGCAGCTCAAGTGAAATCAAGTCTGACAATCTGGACTCGTCTTCGTCTCTGGGAAAGTTTTATGACAGACTGATAACTGGGTACGCCCGGCCTCCAAAACTGGGTACCTGGGTTCACCAGCCTCCAAAACTGGGTACCTGGGTTCACCCAACCTCCAAATCTGGGTACCTGGGTTCACTCAGCCTAAAAAACTAGGTACCTGGATTCACCCAGCCTCCAAAACTGGGTACCTTGGCCTTACCTAAAGATCTGATGGAGCGAGATCAGGTGCTGTAGCGACCTAAAAATCTGAAGGCACTAACACTTTACATCCGTCAGTCAGTCATTCAGTCAGTCAGTTATTCAGTCAGTCAGTCAGTTAGTTAGTCAGTCATTCAGTCAGATGTCCCTTGCGGAACTTTGCCTCCCTAACAGCTCTCCTGTAGGCCTCTCGGTTGTAAGCAAGATGCCCTGCTGCTGATGCATTCATCTGCAGATTATCAGCGATGTCTTGCAACTATCTTCACCTTGGTCTTCCTCTCTTTCTTTTTCCCATTATGTACTCTTCTAAGATGGCCTTCTCTAGATTATCATGAGGTTTAATATGTCCAAAATATTTAGGTTTTCTCTGTTTAATCCTCTTTATTAGTCCAACGTCTTCATTATTAAGTTCTTATAGTATGGATATATTTGTTCTTTTTGTGTCAATGATATTTGAAGGAATCTTCTGTAGCATTTAAAGGCATTTATGTTTCTCAGCTGTTTTGTTAAGTGTCCAGAGGTGTATGTTGCGATGGGAAAGATGCATGCCCTTAAAAATCTTATTTTTGTAGTTCTGTTTGTTCCTCTCCACAGATTCTTTAGTTGTTTTACCTTCTGAAGAGGTATTTATGTCCTCTTTTTAATTTCCCTCACTGTATATCCATTATTCGTTAGCAATGATCCAAGATATTGAAAACTCTCCACTTCTTCCAAGTTGTCCTCACTGATAGATATTTCAGCTGCCTTATTTGTATTATCATTTGTCATCAATTTAGGTTTCTTCGCATTAAGATAAAGGTTTTGCGCTTCACTGCTCTTACGGCTGACATAATTAGTTTTTCCATTCCATTTTTTTGTTGTGGACAGTGATACTGTGACATCAGCAGATCTAATCTCTCGTATTTCACACCCGTACGGCTTGCATATGCTACGGGACACAAACAGACCCGCTATTAGGGCTCATGTCGATAGCGAGTCTGTTTATGTTTGTAGAACTGAAGGGAAGGTCTTAAAGGAAACTGTACGTAGGAAGTGTTCAGTGTGAACATCTCACGGCCAGGTCATCTTAATATTATCCTCGCTCATCGTGTCAAAATGTTACGAGTATTTGGAATTTAATGCAAGAAAATCAACGACTTAACAATCTACCTGTCTTAACTGACTTAACATTCTACCTGTTTTACTGACTTAACAATCTACCTGTCTTTACTGAATGATGTCATCAGACGCCTGAAACAGAGCAAGTGATGTTATGAAGTCAATGCTAAAAGGAAGGGACTCTGATAACAGAACATAGTTCGTTATGCAACTAAAGCCAAAAAGACGTTGGAGAACAGACATCCCAACTGAATTCCAGGATAAGTTTTAGCATTACATATTGAAATGTTAGAACAATGTATGAACGTGGAAGGGTTGCCAAGATGACGAGAGGAATGAATAGATACAATATAAAGATACTGGGGCTGAGCGAAACACACTGGACAGGAACAGGTAAGCTTAGACTAGCAACAGGGGAGACAATCCTGTTTTCAGGTCACCAAAACCCAGATGCGACACAATCAGAGTTATGTCATCAGCAAAATCAAGATCTTCTAGTTGAGTCTCATGTACCCAGTCAATATCTTTTTGGAATTACAATAGACTTCATAATGAAAAAAATGCTGGTCAGGTAACACATGTATTGACTGAGTGTTAAGATTACTACATATTAAAGATGATCGCATTTATGTGTGTAAAGCCCCTCGAGGAGTTGATTGTTTGCCTAGGAGAGAACGAGGGTGTTGGTTGGTAAAGGGACACGAAAAGCCTGGTGTGGACGGGGCACGCTTAGATCGATGGGTGTACGACCTTGACCAAAGCGTCATCGTCCACGTGATTGATAGTTGGTTCGAAAAGATATAAACATGTATGGAAACAATATCTTGTCATTATGAAAAAGATAGAGGTAATGGGGTAGGGATTTCTTGTTCGTTGTGTCTAAGCATTTTGGTGATATTCTTCCTGTGGCATCCTCATGTGATGTAGATTATGTAATTATACAGTTAGCTGGATGTAAGTTTCTGTAAGTATCGATATGGAAGTTCTGCATATGATTTCAGTGTGATTTTTCGGTATATTGGATGGACAGCATGTTTGATTCGTTATTATGTTTTCATGTAGATTGATCTTGCGCTGCAGCAACGCGGTTATATAAAGGTGCGTCATGACAGCAGGTTGAGGCATAGAATAAGTGCCATTGCAAATTATATTCCTAGTGTAGGTTGCGTGTAGGGCCAAGAGAGCCCAGGACCACAGGTAAATCAGGTTTTCAATAATGCAACATGAGAAGTCATTGTCATACGATAACAAGCTTAGTTAACATTATAATGACACCTGTC
The DNA here is from genome assembly GCA_009760885.1 of Achatina immaculata. Lineage (NCBI taxonomy): Eukaryota > Metazoa > Mollusca > Gastropoda > Stylommatophora > Achatinidae > Lissachatina > Lissachatina immaculata. The sequence continues at coordinate 1,714,049 of CM019698.1, forward strand.
TCGATATCATGTTGATGTCAGTGTCAGTTATGTGTGTTGTTGTGGGTAATAGTGAGATTAAAATGCTGTGTCCTTAATTTCAGACGTGATTCTTTGTACAGCATTTATGCATAATTATACACAATATACTTAGGAGGGGAGAACCTGGGTTGGCGGTCATGATGGGGGAGCTAGATTAGCCTCGAGTAAGGTAGTACATTACCAAGGATTGTTGGTCTGTAACAGCTGGAGAAGATATCCCCCTCCCCACTAGTTAATAAAGTGTAAACTATGCAGCAAGGAAGTTTACACTGGGTTGACTGGGAATATGGTATGGGGAGATGGAGTAGACAAGAGAAGTATCGATTATGGGAGAAGAGGAGACGTTTTAATTATAAGAGAATAAAGTATTAATTATGAGAGGAGGAGAAGTATTAATTACTGGAGGTGTTCCAAGAGACAGCCTCAGAAGAATATGTATTAGTTACGTAAGTTTTATAGTACTACAGTACATTAAGTTAAAGCCAACAGGAGAAAAGAATAAACAATTGGTATCATACTACAGTACATTAAGTTAAAGCCAAAAGGAGAAAAGAATAAACAATTGGTATCATACTACAGTACATTAAGTTAAAGCCAACAGGAGAAAAGAATATAGAATGGGCATCATACTACAGTACATTAAGATAAAACAACTAGGAGAAAAGAATAAACAATTGGTATCATACTACAGTGCATTAAGTTAAAGCCAACAGGAGAAAAGAATAAAGAATTAGTCTCATACTATAGTAGATTATGAGAACCGAATGAGATAAGGAGAGAAAGAGAGAGAAGAGAGAAAGTAAGTAAAAAAATACAGTAAACAATTCCTAACCCCTACCTTATGTAGTATATGTACTAGCACTAAATCCTGGACCACAATAGTTGAAATTATTTAAGTATGAACTAATAACCAGCCACTTCAGTTTTAAGAAAACACATTTTAGGAAACACATTAAGAAAGGCATAAATAATCTATAAAAATGAAAGTGTAAAAATAAAAGAAAGAAAACGCCATATATAGATGAAGTACACTTTTTTTCATTATTACACCAGGCCAGCAGCTCAAGTGAAATCAAGTCTGACAATCTGGACTCGTCTTCGTCTCTGGGAAAGTTTTATGACAGACTGATAACTGGGTACGCCCGGCCTCCAAAACTGGGTACCTGGGTTCACCAGCCTCCAAAACTGGGTACCTGGGTTCACCCAACCTCCAAATCTGGGTACCTGGGTTCACTCAGCCTAAAAAACTAGGTACCTGGATTCACCCAGCCTCCAAAACTGGGTACCTTGGCCTTACCTAAAGATCTGATGGAGCGAGATCAGGTGCTGTAGCGACCTAGAAATCTGAAGGCACTAACACTTTACATCCGTCAGTCAGTCATTCAGTCAGTCAGTTATTCAGTCAGTCAGTCAGTTAGTTAGTCAGTCATTCAGTCAGATGTCCCTTGCGGAACTTTGCCTCCCTAACAGCTCTCCTGTAGGCCTCTCGGTTGTAAGCAAGATGCCCTGCTGCTGATGCATTCATCTGCAGATTATCAGCGATGTCTTGCAACTATCTTCACCTTGGTCTTCCTCTCTTTCTTTTTCCCATTATGTACTCTTCTAAGATGGCCTTCTCTAGATTATCATGAGGTTTAATATGTCCAAAATATTTAGGTTTTCTCTGTTTAATCCTCTTTATTAGTCCAACGTCTTCATTATTAAGTTCTTATAGTATGGATATATTTGTTCTTTTTGTGTCAATGATATTTGAAGGAATCTTCTGTAGCATTTAAAGGCATTTATGTTTCTCAGCTGTTTTGTTAAGTGTCCAGAGGTGTATGTTGCGATGGGAAAGATGCATGCCCTTAAAAATCTTATTTTTGTAGTTCTGTTTGTTCCTCTCCACAGATTCTTTAGTTGTTTTACCTTCTGAAGAGGTATTTATGTCCTCTTTTTAATTTCCCTCACTGTATATCCATTATTCGTTAGCAATGATCCAAGATATTGAAAACTCTCCACTTCTTCCAAGTTGTCCTCACTGATAGATATTTCAGCTGCCTTATTTGTATTATCATTTGTCATCAATTTAGGTTTCTTCGCATTAAGATAAAGGTTTTGCGCTTCACTGCTCTTACGGCTGACATAATTAGTTTTTCCATTCCATTTTTTTGTTGTGGACAGTGATACTGTGACATCAGCAGATCTAATCTCTCGTATTTCACACCCGTACGGCTTGCATATGCTACGGGACACAAACAGACCCGCTATTAGGGCTCATGTCGATAGCGAGTCTGTTTATGTTTGTAGAACTGAAGGGAAGGTCTTAAAGGAAACTGTACGTAGGAAGTGTTCAGTGTGAACATCTCACGGCCAGGTCATCTTAATATTATCCTCGCTCATCGTGTCAAAATGTTACGAGTATTTGGAATTTAATGCAAGAAAATCAACGACTTAACAATCTACCTGTCTTAACTGACTTAACATTCTACCTGTTTTACTGACTTAACAATCTACCTGTCTTTACTGAATGATGTCATCAGACGCCTGAAACAGAGCAAGTGATGTTATGAAGTCAATGCTAAAAGGAAGGGACTCTGATAACAGAACATAGTTCGTTATGCAACTAAAGCCAAAAAGACGTTGGAGAACAGACATCCCAACTGAATTCCAGGATAAGTTTTAGCATTACATATTGAAATGTTAGAACAATGTATGAACGTGGAAGGGTTGCCAAGATGACGAGAGGAATGAATAGATACAATATAAAGATACTGGGGCTGAGCGAAACACACTGGACAGGAACAGGTAAGCTTAGACTAGCAACAGGGGAGACAATCCTGTTTTCAGGTCACCAAAACCCAGATGCGACACAATCAGAGGGCGTGGCACTAATGCTATCCAGAGAGTCCGAGAGAGCATAGAAGAGCTGGGAGGCAGTTAGCTCAAGGATAATTACAGCTTGATTCTTAACAAAGAGGAAAAATATTAAGCTGAATATCATCTAGGTATAAGCTCCAACAAATGTTGCAGAAGAGGTAGTAAAGGATGAATTCTGCAGCACATTTCAGGACATCCTAGACCACCAGGACAACAAACACATAACATTTCTAATGGGGGACATCAATCAAAGGTAGGTAAGATCAACACAGGTTATGAGAAAGTGATGGGTCAAAATGGACTAGGAATAATGAACGAAAATGGAGAAAAGCTAGAGGATCTATGCATGCTTAACCTCCTTGTAACTGGAGGAAGTATATTTCCACATAAAACTATACACAAAGCCACGTGTGTATCACCAGAAAGAAAGTATATTTCCATATAAAACTATTCGCAAACCCCCTTGTGTATCATCAGATCTTGTCACTGAGAACTAGATAGACCAAATTCGTATCAGTAGAAGCTTCCGCAGAACACTGCAAGATGTCAGAGTGAAACGAGGTGCAGATGTAGCTTCTGACCACCACCTACTGATAGCTAAACTGAGGACGAAACTGAAGAAGCACCACAAAACAGACACCGCAAGGAAAAGATATAATATGGTACTGTTGGAAGACTCAGAAGTCGCAAAGAACTTTAAACTGAAGCTGAGCATCAGATTTCAGATTCTGCAGGAGTTATACGAAGAAGATACACCAGATGTGAGCACTGTGTGGAACAGTGATAAAGAAATGTGGAGCAAATCATGTGAAGAGACAGGGGGATTTAAGAAACCTCAGCACAAAGAGTGGATTACATTGGAAACTCTGAAGAAGATAGACAGAAGGACAGAAATTAAAGCAGAAATAAATGACAGTAAAACAAGAGCAGCAAAAGCCTCACCTCAGATAGAATACAATGTGTCCCAGCAAAGATCTCAGCTCAGATAGAATACAATGTGTCCCAGCAAAGATCTCAGCTCAGATAGAATACAATGTGTCCCAGCAAAGATCTCAGCTCAGATAGAATATAATGTGTCCCAGCAAAGTCCTAAGCTCAGATAGAATATAATGTGTCCCAGCAAAGACCTCACCTCAGATAGAATACAATGTGTCCCAGCAAAGTCTAAGCTCAGATAGAATACAATGTGTCCCAGCAAAGCTCTCAGCTCAGATAGAATACAATGTGTCCCAGCAAAGGTCTAAGCTCAGAATACAATGTGTCCCAGCAAAGTCTAAGCTCAGATAGAATATAATGTGGCCCAGAAACAGGCGAGGAAAACCGTAAAGAAAGGCAGACACGCCTATTTCGAAAAAAATGGCAGGACAGTTAGAAGAGGCAACTGGTTAAAAACAATAGGAGAGTCCCGTATGAAATCACCAAGAGGTTGGCAAATAGATCATGTAGGGTAGAAAAGCTCATCATAAACAAGAGAGGTAAGGTACTAACATCAGAAGAAGAGCATATCAAAGATGGTTGGAATACTTGAATGTATAAAATAGGAAAAAAGTAGGAGCAGCTTTATTACTTAACGATTACAACGATTTGTAATCGTTAAGTAATAAAGCTGCTCCTTCTTTTTTCCTATTTTATACATTCTGGTATCACAGCTTTACTGCAGTGCTTCGTGTATAGTTGTATACTTATACACTAATTATTGGGTTGGAATAATTCAGCGGAATCCTAAATAGGCCAGCACAAACAGAAACAGAGGAGATACCAGCAGCAGAGAATACTCTAGACATCAATGTAGAACCACCCAGCAAGACCTAAAATGAGCACACTATCTCAGAGTTGAAGAGAAATAAGGCACCCGGTCCAGATTGACTTGTAGCAGAAGTGGTTTTAGCGAACACATAAATAACAACAGAAATACTACTCTTACTATTTAGCTGGATTTGAGAAGAAGAGAAGGTTCCAGAGGACTGGAAAGAGGCCTATCTGAAAAAAAAAACTTCCTAAGAAAGGAGATCTATTAGAATGTAAGAACTATAGAGGCATCTCCCTGCTCTCAGTACCCAGCAAGGTCTTCACCAGGTTTTGCTAACTAGAATTAAAACATCAGTAGACAGTAAACTAAGAGAAGAGCACGCAGGTTTCAGGCAAGGAAACAATGCGAATAACAGTAAAACAGTCAATGGAGTGGAAATCTTCACTGTTAGTTACATTCATTGATTATGAGAAGGCATTCGGTAGTTTAGATTGTAGAATGGTATGCAAACTACTGGAACACTATGGAGTCCCAGCTAAGATAACAAGGCTTACAAAGACCATATATGAAGGAAGAACTTGTAGAATTGTGCATGGAGGAAATCTCACAGGCAGTTGTAAAGTGAAAACAGGCGTGAGGCAGGGGTGTTTGATATCACTATTCCTATTTCTTCTAGCATTTGATTGGGTCATGAAAACTATCACACAGGGGAAAAGTTTTGGGATACAATGAACACTGTGGAACCAATTGGAGGACCTTGACTTTGCAGATGATGTGGCACTTCTGGCGCATAGCCACACACAAATGCAAGAGAAACTTCAGATCTTAAGCAAGAATTCAGCTAAACTGGGACTATATATTAACAGACAAAAAAAAAAGACAACGATAATGAAAAGTAATAGAGCAAGCAATATCCTCGTGGTAATTGAGGGAGTGCCAGTTGAGGAATTAGAATTGTTCACATAGTCGATAAATATGGTGGAATTGAAAATGATGTTAAAGCTAGAATAACCTAAGCCAGGACAGCATTTATCCAACTTAACAAAATATGGTCATCGAGGAACATCAAAACAAGAACCAAACGTAGGCTTTTCAATACAAACGTAAAGACTGTTCTGCTAAATGGTTCGGAGACATGGGTTTATGACCAAGACAATACAAACGTTCATGAACTACTGCTTGAGGATGATTTTAAACCTTAAATGGCAGGACACGTTCTGGGACGATGAGGCCTGGGAAAGGGCAGGACAAGAACCTATGAACCTACAAATCATGTCTAGAATTGTGAAGTTAGCTGAGCTTGGTTCTTCGACAATGGCCCGTTCGATGGGTCAAGGGTCAACTTATCTCGTGGTTTTCTGGGAATTACAAGTGTGCTGGTCAGGTGGAATGAACTGTGTAGAGCTGGTCACTTTTTCTGAGGCTTTTGGCGGGGTAACACATGTTACTTGGGGGAGCCGTTGTTGTGGAATATCTGGGGAGTCCTTGTTGTGGAATATCTGGGGGGAGCCGTTGTTTTGGAATATCTGGGGGTGGAGCCGTTGTCTTGGAATATCTGGGGGAGCCGATGTTCTGGAATATCTGGGGGAGCCGTTTGTTGTGGAATATCTGAAGGAGCCATTGTTTTGGAACATCTGGGGGGAGCCGTTTGTTGTGGAATATCTGGGGGGAGTCGTTTGGTGTGGAATATCTGGGGGGAGCCGTTGTTGTGGAATATCTGGGGGGAAGCGTTTGGTGTGGAATATCTGGGGGGAGCCGTTGTTGTGGAATATCTGGGGGGAGCCGTTGTTGTGGAATATCTGGGGGGGGGGGAGGGGGCGCTGCTGTGGAGTATCCGGATGGGTTATATTGAAGTTTCTGATGTTGTGATGTGGGATAGGTGAATGTTATGCTATGAACCCAATGTTACCCGAGCAGCCTCGTGTTGTGTAAGTTTCTGTATGTAAGTTGTTGTGCCCGGATGTTTGAGCATTGTAAATGTAAATCGTGATATGCATTCAATGTTAAGTGTGTAATGATTTCCAGTTAAGAGTAGAATTATGTGATGCATGATTCTCATACGTAAGATTATCATTATCGTGTTTGACATATATGAAATATTCCATTTGATTCTTAGACATTGCTAAATGTTTCCTAGATGTTTTGTGTGTGAGCACTTGTGCATGTTGGTCAGTGTCAGTTCACCGATGATTATAATGCAATGCTATGTTCCTTTTTCATTATAATGCAATGCTATGTTTCTTTTTCATTATAATGCTATGCTATGTTTCTTTTTCATTATAATGCAATGCTATGTTTCTTTTTCATTATAATGCTATGCTATGTTTCTTTTTCATTATAATGCTATGCTATGTTTCTTTTTCATTATAATGCTATGCTATGTTTCTTTTTCATTATAATGCTATGCTATGTTTCTTTTTCATTATAATGCTATGCTATGTTTCTTTTTCATTATAATGCTATGCTATGTTTCTTTTTCATTATAATGCTATGCTATGTTTCTTTTTCATTATAATGCTATGCTATGTTTCTTTTTCATTATAATGCTATGCTATGTTCTTTTTCATTATAATGCTATGCTATGTTTCTTTTTCATTATAATGCTATGCTATGTTTCTTTTTCATTATAATGCTATGCTATGTTTCTTTTTCATTATAATGCAATGCTATGTTTCTTTTTCATTATAATGCTATGCTATGTTTCTTTTTCATTATAATGCTATGCTATGTTTCTTTTTCATTATAATGCTATGCTATGTTTCTTTTTCATTATAATGCTATGCTATGTTTCTTTTTCATTATAATGCTATGCTATGTTTCTTTTTCATTATAATGCTATGCTATGTTTCTTTTTCATTATAATGCTATGCTATGTTTCTTTTTCATTATAATGCTATGCTATGTTTCTTTTTCATTATAATGCTATGCTATGTTTCTTTTTCATTATAATGCTATGCTATGTTTCTTTTTCATTATAATGCTATGCTATGTTTCTTTTTCATATGAGTCATAATGCTGTTAATGTGTCATTGCTCATTTCATTATTACACTTTATTTGCTGATGTCGACGCTGGCAGTGTACTGCCTATTTTGATATTTGTTGGTGCGTTGGCAATAAAACTTTATATGTGTAAGGAAGTGTGGCCAACTCCTGATTGTTGGGGATATGCATTAAGATGAAGAGAAGACAAGAGAGTGGTAAGAGATGTTGAAATAATTAGTAGCCCCACGTGGAGTCACGCTGTCACGTGGACTGGCGCCTTGGTTTGGTTATGTTGATGTTCATAAATATGGTCACATTTTTCATGTTGTTGTTAATTGTTGTGAGAATACACAGTTGTGTGTGTTTATATGTCATCTGGTGTAAACGTTAGGATTATAATTGCAAAAGCAGCATTAATCTTCAATAATCTTGAGAACATATGGCGTTCAAAAGTTATAAGCACAAAAACCAAGTTAGGACAATTCAATTCAAATGTAATATCCACCCTGATTTATGCATGGTAAAGCTGGAAAACAACTTAAGAAATAGACAAGAAATTAGACTATTTTGAAAACAAATTCTTAAGGAAAATACTCGGCATAAAGTGGAACGAATTCAAGAACAATGCAGAGATAAGACAGATGACTGAACAACAACCAGTCTCATGGGCGATCAGGAAAAGGAAATGGACATATGTTGGTCACGTGATGAGAAGAAACGATCATATATTACCAAAACAAGCTATAAAGTGGAACACAACAGGCCAAAGAAAACGAGGCAGACCACGTGAAACTCTAAAGAGGACATTGTTAAGAGAGGCCAAATTAATAGGCATAAAATCTCTTGATGAGGTTGAAAAACTCGCCGAAAACAGGAAACATTGGCAAACTAGCTTGCTAGCCCTATATGACTTTTAACGGCACCGGAAGCATGTAAGATATAAGATAAGATGAATATGTTTCTGACTTCTTTTCAATACTCCCAGCATTTCTCGACTTTATGTCTCAGCAAAAATAGCAGGTCTATTGTTGACCGGTTCTTTCTGCATCCGGCTCCAATGATTTCGTCACATAAGGTTCTATTCTGTTCAGTAATATTATTAATATTATTTTATAAAGTGGTTTCTTTTTTAATCAGTCTTGTGCATGTCCCTTGTAGAACTTTGCCTCCCTAACAGCTTTCATGTAAACCTCTCAGTCAGTCATATGCATGTCCCTTGTAGAACGTTGCCTCCCTAGCAGCTTTCCTGTAGGCCTCTCGGTTGTAAATAAGACGCCCTGTTGTTGATGCATCCATTTGCAGACCACCAATGATATTTCGCAACCATCTTCGCCTTGATCTTCCTCTCTTTTTTTCCCTATTATGTACTCTTCCAGGACTGCATTCTCTAAATTATCATGAAATTTAATGTGTCCAGAATTTCTAATTTTTCTATGTTTATTATTGCTTATTAACCAACATTCTTCAATATTAAGTTCTTGTAGTATGGAAATTTTAAACAACATCGAAGAAGACTTTACACATGGACATCACCTGATGGGAAAACCAAGAATCAAATAGATTACATTTTAGTGTAAAGAAAGTGGAGGTCAAGTATAACATCAGCAAAAACTTTACCAGGTGCTGATTGTGACACGGACCATGAGTTATTAATAGCAGACATGACGATAAAGATAAAAAAGACAGGACACGGAACATGAGTTATAAATAGCAGACATGAAGATAAAGATAAAAAAGACAGGACACGGAACATGAGTTATTAATAGCAGACATGAAGATAAAGATAAAAAAGACAGTTAAGGGATCAAGACCACTCCGCTTTGATCTTAAAAATATACCAGAACAATACGGTACAGAAGTGAAGAACTGTTTCGAGATCCTGATGGCTGTACAGGAGGAGATGACACCAGATGAATTGGCTACGCAGTCCAAAGATATCTTAATAACAACAGCTAAAGACATGATTCCAGTAAAGAAAACACAAAAGAATGGATGGATTACAGAAGGTACACTAGAACTGATAAAACAACGTAGAGAAATGAAGACGCAATGGAAAGTGACAAACAACAACAAAGAGAAATATAAAACTTTAACAAAAGAAGTACGAAGAAACATAGGAAAAGACAAAAAAACAATACATACAGGATTGTTGTGAAAGAATAGAAGAACATCAGAAGTGTGGAAGAGATAATGAAATGTTTAAAGAAATGAAGACATTGACGAGAAATGTCACACCTAAGCTAAATGTAATTTGTGATGAGATGGGGAATACCTTGACAGAGACAGAGGAAATTCTAGAAAGATGGAAGGAATATTGCAAAGGAATGTATGAAACAACCGACTGTGGAAGCAGAAATCAACAGTGTGAAGTATTAATGGAGGAGAAAGAACCCGAACCGACAATAGAAGAAGTTTATGGGCAATAAAGAATATGAAAAATGGTAAATCACCAGGATGTGATGAGATAACAGCTGAATTTATTAAAGCAGAAGGAAAAGAATGTGCAACAATGTATCATGCACTATGTAAAAAGATATGGCATTCGGGTATTTGCCCAAAAGAATGTAAAAGAAATGTATTCATACCACTGCCAAAAAAGGGTAACCTAAAATTATGCACAAACTACAGAACTGTTGCCCTGATTAGTCATGCCAGTAAAATTATGTTAACAATCATAACGGGTAGACTTCGTAAGAAAATAGAAGAAGAAGTCAATCAAGCTGGTTTCAGGCAAGGAAGAGGATCAAGAGATCATATATTCAATCTAAGATTAATAATAGAGCAATGCAGAGAGTTTAATGTGAATCTATATTTATCCTTTATAGACTACTCAAAGGCATTTGATTGTGTACAACACCAGAAACTTAATAATGGGATTTCCATCACATTTGATTCAATTAGCATCACTCCTGCATGTAGACCAACAAGCAGCAGTAAGAATAAATGGTGAAACAACAATTTGGTTTGACATAAAACAAGAGGTCCGTCAGGAGTGCATATTGTCACCCTACTTATTTAACTTGTATACTTAAAATATAATGAGGAATGTTAGAGAAGATGTAGACAAATAATATTACGATGCCATAACAATTGGAGGTTATGAAATACCAGAGATTAGATATGCTGATGACACAGTGTTACTGTCCACAACACAAAAGGAATGGAAAAACTAATTATGTCAGTCCGTAAGAACAGCGAAGAGCAGAACCTCTATTTTAATGCAAAGAAAACTAAATTGATGACAACTGACAAAACAAACAAGGCAGCTGAAATATGTATCAATGAGGAAAAACTGGAAGAAGTGGAGAGTTTTGAATATCTTTGATCAGTACTAACTAATAATGGAGATACAATGAGGGAAATTAAAAGGATGACATCTATTGCTCTTCAGAAAGTAAAACAAATAAAGAATTTGTAGAGAGGAGCATACAGAACCACAAAAATAAGATTTTAAGGGCATGCATCTTTCCCATCGCAACATATGTCTGTGAGACCAGGACACTTAACAAAACAACTGAGAAACACATAAATGCCTTTGTATGTAAATGCTAGAGAAGACTTCTCCAAATGTCATGGATAAAAAATAGACCAAATATATCTATACTACAAGAGTTTAATATTGAAGAAGGCTGGCTAGTAAATAGGATTAAAGAGAGAAACTTAAATATTTTGGGCACATTAAACGATATGATAATTTAGAGAAGACCGTATTGGAAGGATACATAATGGGAAAAAGAAAAAGAGGAAGACCAAAACGAAGATAGCTACAAGACATCGTTGACGATATGCAAATGGATGCATCAGCAGCAGGCCATCTTGCTCACAACAGAGAGGCCTACAGGAATTTTGTTTAAGAGGCAAAGTTCAGCAAGGGACATTCAAATAAATGAATGAATGAGTATGGAAATATTTGTTCTTTTTTTGTGTCAATGATATTTGAAGGATCTTTCTGTAGAATTTACATTCAAAGCCATGGATATGTTTCTTAGCTGTTCTGCTAAGTGTCCGAGTCTCACAGGCTTATGTTATAGGAAAAGATACATTCCGTTAAAAATCTTATTTGTGTATTTCTGTCTGTTGCTCTTCATATCTTCTTTAGTTGTTTGATATTTTGAAGAGCGACGGGTGCCCTCCTTTTAATCTCCCTCAGTGTATCTCCAGTATTGGTAATTAATGATCCAAGATATTCAAAACCCTCAGTCCCTTCCAATAGTTCCTCATTGATATATATATATATATATATATATATATATATATATGAAAGTATTTTTCATCTGCCTTATTTGTTTAATCAGTTGTGGTCAATTTAGTTTTCTTTGCATTATTGCATTAAGTTAAAGGTTGTGCTCTTCACTATTCTTACGAACTGACATAATTAGCTTTCACTCCTTTTTTGTGTTGTGGACAGTAATACTGCGTCATCAGCATATCTAATCTCTGGTATATCATAACCTCTAATTTTTATGGCATTGCAATGATCTTTGCGTGAGTCTTCTCTAATATTCCCCATTATATTTTCAGTATACAAGTTCAATAAGTATGGTGATAGTATGTAACCCTGACTGATCCATAGTTTTATGTCAAACCAAGTTGTTGTTCCGCCATTTATTCTTACTGCTGCCTGTTGGTTGTTCAATAATGTATCTGTTTCTGTACGCTGTAATTGAGTGAAAGGGTTTTTATAGTTTAGAAAGTGTCCAAAACATTCTTTCCACCTCCCACATATTTTCAGGAAGGCTGTAGTTTAGCTCAGAGCCAGTCATCTTTGATCTAGAATGTGGGATACCGTACTTTATCTTTAACTCAGTCGTCTTTGATCCAGAATGTGGGATACTTTATTTTAATGTTAGCTCAGTCATCTTTTATGAAGAATGTGTTATACTGTACTTTATTTTAGTTCAGTCATCTTTGATCCAGAATGTGGGATATGGTACTTTATCTTTAACTCAGTCATCTTTTTTCTTTAATATGGGAATACAGTACTTTCACTCTAACCTAGTCACTTTTGATCCTGAGTGTGACACTACTGTACATTCAGTCACTTTTGATCTAGAATGTGACAATACTGTCCTTTCAGTTGGCTATGATCTGAAATGTGACAATACTCTTCTTTCAGTGACATGTGATCTAGAATGTGAGGATACTCTACTTTCAGTCACACTTGATCCTGAGTGTGAAAATACTGTACTTTCAATCACCTTTAATCCAAAATGTGAAAATATTGTACTTTCAGTCACCTTTGATCTATAATGTGACAATACTTCAGTCACTTTTGATTTACAATGTGACAATACTGTACATTAAGTCGCATGTGATTCATAACATGACAATAGTGTACTTTGATTCATTTTTTATCTAGAATGTGACAATACTGTAATTTCAGTCACATTTGATCTAGAATGTGATAGTACTGTACTTACAATCACCATTTTTCTAGAATACCGGAATACTGTACTTTCAGTCACCTTTGATCTGGTATGTGACAATATTGTACTTTCGGTCACCTTTGACCACGAATGTGGGAATACATTACTTTCCGTCACCTTTGACCTACGATGTGAGAATACTTTACTCTCAGTCGTCTTCGATCAAGAATGTGGGAATATTGTACTTTCAGTCACCCTTGACTTAGGATGTGGGAATACTTTATTCTGAGTCACCTTTGACCTAGGATATGATAATAATGTACTTTGATTCACCTTTGACCTAGGATGTATGAATAATTCACTTTCAGACACCTTTGCCCTAGGAAGTGTGAATACTTTACTGTCAGTCACCTTTAACCTAGGATGTGGTAATAATGTACTTTGAGTCACCTTTGAACTAGGATGCGGGAATACTTTACTTTCAGTCACCTTTGACCTAGGATGTGGTAATAATGTACTTTCAGTCACCTTTGACCTAGGATGCGGGGATACTTTACTTTCAGTCACCTTTGACCTAGGATGTGGTAATAATGTACTTTCAGTCACCTTTGACCTAGGATGCGGAAATACTTTACTTTCAGTCACCTTTGATCTAGGATGTGGTAATAATGTACTTTCAGTCACCTTTGACCTAGGATGTGGTAATAATGTACTTTCAGTCACCTTTGACCTAGGATATCGTAATAATGCATTTTGGGTCACCTGTGACCTAGGACGTGGAAATACTTTGCTTTCAGTCACGTCTGTTGTAGGATGTGAGAATACTTTACTTTCAATCAGCTTTGACCTAGGATGTAAGAATATGTTACTTTCAGTCACATTTCACCTAGGATATGGTAATAATGTTCTTTGAATCACTTTGACCTATGATGCGGGAATACTTTATTTTCAGTCACCTTTGACCTAGAATGTGGTAATAATGTACTTTGAGTCACCTTTGATCTAGGATGTGAGAATAATTTACTTTCATTCACCTTTGACCTGGGATGTAAGAATACTTTACTTTCACTCAACTTTGACCTAGGATGTGGTAATATGTTATTTTATGTCACTGTGAGCTAGGATGTGAGAATACTTTATTTTCAGTCACCTTTGACCTAGTATGTGGTAATAATGTACTTTGAGTCAACTTTGACGTAGGATGTGAGAATACTTTACTTTTAGTCAGCATTGGCCTAGAATGTAGGAATATTTTACTTTCAGTGACCTTTGACCTAGGATGTGGTAATAGTGTACTTTGAGTCACATAGGATATGGCAATACTTTACTTTCAGTCACCTGTTACCAAAGGATATGGGAATACTTTATTCTCAGTCACCTTTTACCTAGGATATGGTAATAATGCACTTTGATTCACCTTTGACATAAGATGTGGGTATACTCCACTTTCAGTCACCTTTGATCTACTATGTGGGAATACTTTACTTTCAGTCACCTTTGACCTAGGATGTTCGAATACTTTACTTTCAGTCACCTTTGACCTAAGATGTGGAACTACTTTACTTTAAGTCACCTTTGACCTAGGATGTGGTAATAATGTACTTTGAGTAACCTTTGATCTAGGATGTGGGAATACTTTTTTATTAGTCTCATTTCACCTAGAGTGTGGTAATAATGTACTTTGAGTCACTTTTGACCTAGGATGTGAGAATACTTTAGTTTCAGTCAGGTGTGAACTATATGTAGAAATATTTTACTTTCGGTCACGTTTGACCAAGGATGTTGTAATAATGAACTTTGGGTCATCTTTGAGCTAGGATGCGGGGATACTTTACTTTCAGTCACCTTCGACCTACGATATGGAAATTCTTTTCGTTCATTCACCTTCGATCTAGAATGTGGGAATATTGTACTTTCAGTTGCCTCTGACTTAGAATGTAGCAATACTTTACTTTGAACTAAAATGTGGGAATACTTTACTTTCAGTCACCTTTGACCTAGGATGTGGGAATACTTTACTTTCAGTCACCTTTGACCTAGGATGTGGGAATACTTTATTCTGAGTCACCTTTGACCTAGGATATGGTAATAATATACTTTGATTCACCTTTGAACTAGGATGTGTGAATACTTTACTTTCAGTCACCTTTCACCTACGTTGTGGGAATACTGCACTTTGAGTCACCTTTGACCTAGAATGTGGGAATACTGTTCTTTTACTCTAAACCTGGAGGCTTATCCCCAGGATCAGTAACAGAGCTAGACCCTTTACAGCTTACAGCTTGTCTTGTCTTGTCTTCTATCTCCCTGTAACAGAGCTAGACCCTTTACAGCTTACAGCTTGTCTTGTCTTGTCTTCTATCTCCCTGTAACAGAGCTAGACCCTTTACAGCTTACAGCTTGTCTTGTCTTGTCTTGTCTTCTATCTCCCTGTAACAGAGCTAGACCCTTTACAGCTTACAACTTGTCTTGTCTTCTATCTCCTTGTAACAGAGCTAGACCCTTTACAGCTTACACTTTGTCTTGTCTTGTCTTCTATCTCCCTGTAACAGAGCTAGACCCTTTACAGCTTACAACTTGTCTTGTCTTCTATCTCCCTGTAACAGAGCTAGACACTTTACAGCTTACAGCTTGTCGTGTCTTGTCTTCTATCTCCCTGTAACTACAAGCTCATGTTCTTTGCAGCCGATGCTGTTAAGATGTTGAGGCACAGCATCGTATCAGTGTGGGTGCGGGTTATAGCAGGTAGATTTTTTTAGTACCGGAGTGCATCTAAACATGTTTAACCTGGGAGTTGCAATGCTGCTTTAGCAGACTCCACCACTTGGTAACTATGGCAATCCCTGCCCTATTTGTCAGACTAAGCCTATCATTGGGGTACGGACAGAGAGGTGGGACAGGGTCTTGATATGCTATAGTTCGCCAATCCTAACTGAAGCATGCCAGTCATGGGTCACTGTTTGTCAAAATGGACAGCTTTTTCGCCTCAGTTTATAGCTTGGTATAGACTATCTGGCAAAACCTTGTAAATATAGTTCGCATCAAGAATAACGGCATGAATATTGTTCACACAAAAGGGAAATATAGGAGCATAGTTCATACAAAGGAGAAACGTAGAAACATAGTTCATGCTCACACCGAAGAGATTATTATAAACATAGTTCGAACAAATCAAGGGTGGTATGAACATAATTTACAGCATAAATAACTACATGAGTATAATACACACCAATAAGAAAGGTATAAACATAATTCACATCATAAATACAAGCATGAATATAATACACACTAAGAAAATAGGTACGAACATAATTCACATCATGAATACCAGTATCAATATAACTCATACCAAGTAGAAAGATATTACATTAATTCAAATCATGAATAACTGCATGAATATAATTCACACCATGAAGAAAGGTATGAATATAATTCACATCATGAAAAAATGAATATAATTCACACCAAAAGGAAGGCATGAATAAAATTCACATCATGAATAACAAAAAGAACACGCTTCAAACGAAGAATAAAGGTTTAAGTATAATTCACATCATGAATACCAGCATGAATATAATTCACACCTAGATGAAATGTATGAACATAATTCACATCATGAATACAAAGATGAATATAATTCACCCTAAGAATAAATGTATTAACATAATTCACATCATTAATAACTGCAAGAATACAATTTACACCAAGAAGAAAGATATTAACATAATTCATAACATGGACGCCAACAATAATATTATTCACACAAAGAAGAACGTTATGAACATAATACACATCATGATTACCAGCATGAATATAATTCAGACCAAAAAGAAAGGTATGAACATAATTCACACCATGAATACCAGCCTGATTTTAGTCACACCAAGAAGAAATGCATGAACACAATTGACATCATGAATATTATCATGAATTTAATTCACACCGTGAAGAAGGCCTGTACATAATTCAGATCATAAACATCAGCATGATTATAACTTACACGAAGAAGAAACATATTAACATAATTTACATCATGAATAGCAACATGGATATAATTCATATCAAGAAGAAAAGTATGCATATAATTCAAATCATGAATATCATCATTAATATAATTCACATCAAGAAGAAAGTTATTAAAACAATTCGCATCATGAATGCCAGCATGAATATAATTCACACCAAAAAATAAATGTATCAACATAATTCACATCATGAATACCAGTATTTGTATAATTCACACATAGAAAAAGTTATGAACATAATTCACAATTTGAATACCAGCACGAATATAATTCAGACCAAAACGAAAGGTTTGAACATAATTCACAGAAATAAAAATGATATAAATATAATTCACACCAAGCACAGTGTTACATGTACAGCACACACAGAACAGTTATACCCACGTCAGTAGATTCAGACAGCGAGTGATGAAATATTCAGAGACTGTACAGAGACTATTGGAAAGAACCTCTCTATTTATAGTTTTTTCATGGGTCCCGCTGAGACAGACAATAAAAGAAACTAATCAAATTATCATCTGTTGACTGAATTATTTGGCTCAGAACAACTCACACGTTTTGTTCAGCTGGTCATACCTGGGTCAAAAACACATATATTTGTTTTGTATCATAACAACCAAAACATTGTTTAGCTGGTTAATGTCTGTGTTACCGACGATATCACATCCTGCAGAATAACACAAAGATGCAAATAACATCAACTATCCAGGGGCGTATCTAGGCAAAGACATGTCGTCAACCCTGTTGATGGACTGTTTGGAGACGATAATAATTTTGAAGGGATAATACTCCATTTCTGCTTTTAATGAAATGCAACTATTCTACAACTTCAAAAGGCACTGGTTTATAACTACTCTTAGGAGCAGTAAATCCTAATTACCGGTTTGGTTTGGACAATATGAGGTGGCTGAAAACTGTACTCGCCGTGACTGTACCGTTCGACAATATGTTTGGGATATTGAAGATCTTTACTCTCAATGCTGCTTAGACAGTCTGTCACATATCATTCTAATGGGTTAGTCAGTCAGTCAGTCATTTGCATATCCCTTGCGAAACTTTGCCTCTCTAACAGCTCTCTGTAGGCCTCTCGGCTGTAAGCAAGATCCCTGCAGCTGATGCATCCCGTCGCTGATTTTGTTAATGTCACAATTGTTCTGTTTTCGTGCCTTCTTTTGCAACTTTCTCAACGTCTGAATTTCCTCTAATACTACACTGTGTGGGATTTCAAAGTAATGTCAGTTTGCTGGTAAGGGATAGCTGGATCAGATGTTCAGTCACTTTCTTGTTTAGCTGGTTTCTGGGTCCATCTTGGATGCTTTGGAGAACTGATCTGAGTCACATAGGAAGACCATGTTTGAGTGCTTGAGTATTTGTTCCTGCAGTTTCCTTGTGGATTCTAGTATTGCTTGAGGTTGAACTCTATAGTTTGTTGATATTTCTCCAGTACCAAATGACTGATCTTTTCTTGTAACATTTTGCATTAGTTTTAGGATTTCTGCTCCTCCATATTCATCTGTTCCTTTCCGATGATCTGTCAATAAAGAAAAACGTCCATTGAGGTTTGGTGTATAGGTACTTGGATGATCTAGTAATAAAATGTTAGAAAGTAACAAATTATGGAACTTTATGTTGTAATTAATATTTAACTGAACAAATCGCCCACAGAAGATTCTGTTTAATATTGTCCAGATTACAACTTACGACGAGATCAGTGTCAGATAAAGTGTGACACTTATCCCTTGTATTCGGAAATAAAATGTTATACTTATATCTTGTATTCTGAGATAAAGTGTGACACTAATCCCTTGTATTCGGAAATAAAGTGTTATAGTTATGACTTGTATTCTGAGATAAAGTGTTATACTTATATCTTGTATTCTGAGATAAAGTGTGACACTAAGCCCTCATGTTCTGAGATAAAGTATGGCATTTATCCTTTACTCTGAGATAAAGTGTGACACTTATCCCTTTTGTTCTGAGATAAAAAGCTGACATGTTCATGAAATCATTTAGTTAGTTTCCATGTTCTGAGATTAAAATTCGAAGTTAAGACCATTCTAACGAGAAAAACACAATGGAAAAGACAAAGAAAAGAACACAAATATAAAACTGTCGGATAAGAGACCGGATACTATGGAGGGAAAGCATTGAAACAAACTGTTACGACTACAAAAGTATTAAATGTAAATTATTGTATCGGTTAGTAAACAACGTATGATTGCCATACTAACTACAAAGAATGGAACAGAAGACAATGCGTGTTTTCCTATGTACCTGCAGTCAGCAGCACAGTTTAAAATACATGGTTTATATGTTAACTCAGAGAATATGATCATGGAGAATATATGGTATACCTACTACCAACAGAAATTGTGACAGAGAACAATGGGTGGTTTAGCTAATACTACTCATGGAAAATGTGACCGTGAACAATTGGTGATTTACCTACTACTCGCAGAGAATGTAATTGTGGAGAATGGGTGGTTACATTACTTCTCAAGTCTTGCCATCACCATAACAGAACAAGCAGACCTCTGTCTCATTGGACAGGCTACAGTAGTACACAACAGCCTGTTACTATATGGCGCAAGGAGAGAGTAGAACAGTGTTTTGGTCAGTTTTGAATGATACATCTACAGAAAGATCCACCTCTGATATTACAGCCTCGTTCACAACCAGATAGATAAAGCTGGCCATATATTTCATGTATATATTGCAAGTAATATGACCTCGCTCCTTCCTCACAAGATATAGCCTAACTTAACAGAGATTGATTGATTGATTGATTGATTGATTGATCTTTATTTCAAAAGGGTTAAGAATTGGGCACGCAGGCCCGTCTGACATTCTGCCCTTTATCATACATCTTTCACTCTATTCCAGATATTCTACAAATATACTGTTCATATAACAAACATAACTAACATTGAAGCTGAGAGACAAAAAATAAAATATAACATTTACGTTTCGCTCTTAAACATTCACTCAGTACAGAAGTAACTACATACATTATAAATGACTATCTACTAAACAAAATTGTCGGGACTATTCAGAAAAGCTGGGGCGACCATCCCCAACCCAGCGCGTCACAGGTGGCGGATGGTGAAAGTCCTCCAGATATGGAGGATCCCTGTGAATAAGGGGTTGTCCAAATAAGCAGGCGCGGACCAACTGGCGGTAGACTCAGAGAGCGAGGTGGGGTAGTAGGTGGCTCTACTACTCCTATAAAGTGTCTCAGGTGCTCAGTGAAGGGAATACCAGGCGGGTCAGAGGCGCCTTAAAACTTCTCGCTCCCGCTGCCTTGCGGGTAGGACAGGGAGTCCAAAGGCTAGCGGAGAGTCCGTACACAAACCGACAGAAGGCAACGGGAAACCACTGTTGTAGCTCCCAAGAACAATTATGCTTATTCAGAGTAATAGATTTATCATGAACGACGTTAACGGATGTTCCTCTGGAACAGCCTCGTCCGGTAGGGCAGCTCACGAGCCACAGGTGAGGCCAGATCGTCATCAAGCTACTGGTGGCAAAACTAACAAGTTCAAAATAGCAACATGGAATGTTAGAACTTTATTCCAGGCTGGAAAATTAGAAAATGGAAAGATGGAAATGGAAAGGATGAAGATCAACATATTAGGAATGAGTGAAGTTAGATGGACAGGTGCAGGAAAGATAAACTCAGATAAATATACAATAATATATTCAGGAAGTGAGAAACATGAACGAGGAGTAGGAATTATATTTGATGAACAAACGGCAAGGACAACTGTAGGATGTTTGAACATCTCGGACCGAGTCCTGCTAGCCCAACTGAAAGGACAACCAATAAACATAAATAGTATACAAGTGTACGCTCCAACATCTGAAAGTTCTGAAGAAGATGTACATATATTTTATAATGACATAGAGACAGCACTAAAACACACAAATCACATGAAGTTACCATAGTCATGGGAGATTTTAATGCCAAAGTTGGTAAAGGAAGAACTTTGGACATCGTTGGTGACTATGGACTGGGGGAGAGGAATGACAGAGGTTATAAATTAATTGAATGGGCAAGAATACATAGCATGGTTGTAGGAAACACCTGGTTTAAACAACATCCTCGAAGACTGGCAACGTGGTGCAGCCCAAACAAAAAGACATTTAACCAGATAGACTACATATTAATCAACAAACGATTCCGCAATGCATTACTGACAACAAAAACCATGCCAGGAGCTGACTGCAATAGTGACCATGATCCACTCTGTGGAAAAGTTAGAATAAAGCTAAAGAAAGCATGCAGAAAAGTGAGAAACATCAAACTGAATACAGAACTTCTTAAAAATGACCAAGAACTGCGAGAACAATACAAAGTTATTATAACAAATAGATACAATGCAGTAGCAAAGATAAATAGTATAGATGAACAATGGGAAATGCTAAGAGATTCTATCCACCAAACTGTTAAGGAGATAATACCACCAAAAAAAGAAGCCGCTAAAAATAAATGGATGACAGACGACATGTTAGGACTGATGGACAAGAGGAGGAGGAGTAAAAATAACGAGGAAAAAATATAGCAAGATAAATAAAGAAATAAGACGCAAATGCAGAGAAGCAAAAGAAGTGTGGTTAAATGAACAGTGCAGACAGATAGAGGACACTCATAATAAAGACAGCAAAAACATGCACATACGAATTAATGAACTCACAGGCAAGAAAACAAAATATACCACAGGATGCCTGAAATCGAAAGAAGGTAAAATGTTAATGGGAAAAGAAGACATTGTGGACAGGTGGACAGAGTATATTGGTGAGCTATATGGAGGAGAAAGACCAGAATTAACAACAGATACTGAAAACTGTGATGGACCGCCAATACTTGAAGATGAAATCATAGATGCCATCAAACACATGAAGAAAGGAAAAGCGACTGGGCCTGATAATATAACAATAGAAGAAATAGAGGCACTAGAGGAGACAGGAATAAAAATAATAACCAAGTTACTGAATGATATTTACAACAGTGATTATATTCCCAGTGACCTGATTAAATCCACGTTTATAGCACTACCAAAGAAACCAGGTGCAAAGGAATGTGACGACCACCTGACTATCAGCCTCTCATGTCACATAACGAAGCTACTTCTGAGAATAATTATGAGAAGAACAAGGAAAAAGATAAAAATAGAAATAGCAGATGAACAGTTTGGATTTGTTGAAGGAAAGGGAACACACAATGCCATTTATGCTTTACGAACACTAACAGAAAGAGCTTTAGACGTACAGAAAGATCTCTACTTATGCTTCATTGATTACACCAAGGCATTTGACAAGGTGAAACATAGTAAAATTATTAAAATGCTTGAACACATCAATATAGACGACACAGACTTGAGGATTGTAAAACATCTATACTGGCAGCAAGAAGCAGCAGTTCGAGTTGAAAATAGAATTGGAAAATATCAACCTATAAAACAAGGGGTGCGACAAGGATGTGTACTAACTCCAGACCTTTTTTCTCTGTACAGCGAGAATATTCTAAGAACAATCATCACAGAACCAGGCATAAAAATTGGAGGATACAATATTAACAACCTTCGGTATGCTGACGACACAGTACTGATAGCTGAGAACCAACAAGACCTGCAAAATCTCGTGGATAAAGTCGCCAAAGAAAGTGAACAGAAAGGCCTTACTTTGAACATCAAAAAGACAGAGACTATGGTTATATCTAAGAAACAGAATCCACCAGCATGCAGTATTAAATTAAACGGAACCATTCTGAAGCAGGTGCAGAAATTCAAATACCTTGGAGCAGTAATAACTTCAGATGGGAAATGCGAAACAGAAATTAGGAACAGAATAGGCCAAGCAAAGACTGCATTTCAGAGATTGAGAAACATATTAGCTAACACATCTTTATCAATGAATGTTAGAAAACGAGTCCTAAAATGCTATATTGAACCTATCTTGTTATATGGAAGTGAATCATGGACAATAGGCAAGTCTGGACAAAAATCATTGGAAGCAGCAGAAATGTGGTTTATTAGAAGAATGTTGCGAATCCCCTGGACAGCAAAAATAACTAATGAAGAATGTATGAGAAGAGCTGGAGAGACAAAAAACCTTGTCAGAAAGATAAGAGAGAGACAATGTACTTTCATAGGACATGCAATGAGAAGAGGGGGCATTGAAAATATTATAACAACAGGAAAAATAGAAG
>CM019698.1:1737360-1758321 GCA_009760885.1 Achatina immaculata
GGATTAGGGGCCCGCCAGCTTTCTATTGTGGGAAAGGATGCTGGGGTCTCCATTTGCTTAAACAAAAGTGGTCCAGACCCCATAGTCTGTATACTAGTAAGGAAGGAGAGAAGGGAGGAAGCTTTTCCCACAAGTCCACAGGTTTCTTTTCCCTCTCTCTGCGCTAGGTTATAGTTGAAATATACTTCACTCTTGCCGGTCTCCCTAACTCCTCTTCTTTCCTCTTCCACCTCCAGCAGCCACATTCTGCCCAGTTTCAACAGAGACCGGGTCCCAGAGAAGTTTCTTTCAGCGTTTTTATTTGCTGGTTGTTTCCCTTGGTAAAGACACTTTTGCCGCAATATTAGGTAGTTACTGATGTCTTTTACAACTAGTTCATTATTCCTAGTTCTTATTACAAACATCTTAAGCTGAAGAAGAAAGTAGTAAGCGAATGATTGTCTACGTCAGGTGTGGCGTAATATAGCCGGTCAAGCTATTCAACTCTCTCTCTCTTTCTTTGTCTCTCTTTCTCTCTGTCTCTCTCTTTCACTCTCTTCATATATCTCTCTCCTTCTCGCTCACTCTAGTTCTATTTCCTTATACACACTCTTCTTATTTACTACTATTACAGTAATGTAATAAAATGAAATACGAGTATTTTTTATATATAAGCATATCAAAGTTGAGGAAAAACTTCGGAAAGAGCAGGCAGGATTTAGGAAAGGAAGATCATGCATAGACCATATATTTGTACTTAGACAAATATTAGAACAGGCAAATGAATGGCATAGCACAACATATGCATTATTCATAGATTTTGAGAAAGCCTTTGACAGTGTCAACAGAGATGCACTGTGGAAAATCCTAAGATGGCATGGCCTCCCCCATAAAATAGTTAATGTAATCAAAGCCCTATACGAGGGTTTTCAGTGCAAAGTTATCTGTGGAGAACATACCTCCAGCAGCTTTAGGGTACAAACAGGAGTGAAACAGGGATGTGTACTATCACCAACATTATTTATCTTGGCAGTAGACTGGTTAATGAAGGAGGCAACATCAGACAAACGCAGAGGATTACAATGGACCCTTAACACAGTGCTGGAGGACCTTGACTTTGCGGACGACATTTGTCTATTATCAAGCAGTCACAAAGATATGCAAGATAAAATAAACAAGTTAACCCAGAATGCAAACAACATAGGACTAAAGATCAACGTAGGAAAGACAAAGTTAATGAAGCAAAATGTGAACAACAGAAATGTACTCAGAGCAGATAACAAGTTAGTGGAGGAGGTCAACGAATTTGTATACCTTGGCAGCAGAGTAGTAGAAAATGGAGACAGCACAGAGGACATCAACAGCAGACTTACTAAAGCAAACCAGGCTTTTGCAATGCTACAGAATATATGGAAATCAAATAAACTAAGCATAAATATGAAAATCAGGATATTTAAGAGTAATGTTCTAAGTGTACTACTCTATGGAAGTGAATGCTGGAAAATCACCAAAACCATAGAAAACAAGTTGAATTCTTTCCAGACTAAATGTTTACGTAGAATTAGAAAAATATTTTGGCCAAACACTATAAGAAATAACATCTTATTAGCAGAAATGCAGATGAAACCACTGACAACAATTATTGAGGAAAGACGCTGGCGATGGTTGGGACATGTGCTCCGAATGACTGACAACTCACTACCAAAAATAGCACTAAGATGGACACCACAGGGGAGCAGAAGTAAGGGTAGACCAAAAGAGACATGGAGAAGAACAACAGAAAGGATGTTGAGCAATAGAGGGCTCACCTGGGCAAGAGCAGAAAAAAAGGCGAAAGACAGGCATTTGTGGAAAACCCTTGCGGAAGCCCCATGTGCCCTGGGCACTTAAGGTTCAGAGAGAGAGAGAGAGATATCAAAGTTAAGGGAGAGAGAAATAAATATATATCAAAGCAAAGGGATATATATATATATACTAATTATTACTAAATGTGTACATATATTGAAGCTGAAATTTTCTGCCATAGAAAACAGCTGTTGTCTACTGTACTGTACTATACCAAATACAGTGACATCTTGTACAGGCTTGGGTCCCTAGAGAAAACAGCTGTAGTCTACTTTACTGTACCACATACAGTGACACCGTGTACATGCAGGGGCCACAACATAGAATAACTGAAATCTACTGCACTGTACCAAATACAGTGACATTGTGTACAGGCAGGGGCACCAAGAGAAAACTACTGTAGTCTACTGTACTGTAATGTACCAAATGCATTGAAACCGTGTACAGGCAGGGCCCCAAGAGAAAACAGCTATATTCTACTGTACTGTACTGTACCAAATACATTAACACCATATACAGGCAGGGCCCCCAAGAGAAAACAACTATATTTTATTGTACTGTACTGTACCAAATACAGTGACAAAGAGTACAGGTAGTGCCCCAAGAGAAAACAGCTATAGTCTATTCTACTGTACTGTACCAAATACATTAACACCATATACAGGCAGGGCCCCAAAAGAAAACAACTGTAGTCTACTGCACTGTACTGTACCATATACAGTGACACCGTGTACAGGCAGGCCCCCAAGAGAACATTTTTAAGTCAGTGCAAAAGCCCCCACTCAACTCATACCCCATGAATCTGAAAACTTGCTTGTAAACAGCACCAGAGTTAGAAAGATGAAATACTCCTACCACATCAAGAGACATAAAGATCTGGAGAGGTTGATAGAAAGAAGACACAGCGCCAGAGTTAGAAAGATGAAACACTCCTACCACATCAAGAGACATAAAGATCTGGAGAGGTTGATAGAAAGAAGACACAGCGCCAGAGTTAGAAAGATGAAACACTCCTACCATATCAAGAGACATAAAGATCTGGAGAGGTTGATAGAAAGAAGACACAGCGCCAGAGTTAGAAAGATGAAATACTCCTACCACATCAAGAGACATAAAGATCTAGAGAGGTTGATAGAAAGAAGACACAGCGCCAGAGTTAGAAAGATGAAACACTCCTACCACATCAAGAGACATAAAGATCTGGAGAGGTTGATAGAAAGAAGACACAGCGCCAGAGTTAGAAAGATGAAACACTCCTACCACATCAAGAGACATAAAGATCTGGAGAGGTTGATAGAAAGAAGACACAGAGCCAGAGTTACAAAGATGAAACACTCCTACCACATCAAGAGACATAAAGATCTGGAGAGGTTGATAGAAAGAAGACACAGCGCCAGAGTTAGAAAGATGAAATACTCCTACCACATCAAGAGACATAAAGATCTGGAGAGGTTGATAGAAAGAAGACACAGCGCCGGGCACAAGGGGGAAGCTGCAGGCGGACTCAGCAAGTGACGGACAATTTGAGTATGTCATTGTGCTATGTCAACCTGCTCAAGATCGCATGCATGTAAGAGACAACGTTCTGGAAAGAACACGTCACATGACATGACATGAGAGTAGTACATTAGTAGTAGTGTATATCATTCATGTGAATTTATACTTTATCTTCTTTCCCGGTGTCTTTGCCCTGTATGTCTTTGTATGATTAAAGGTTGTGTGTTCGTTAACTTACAAAACTTTCCTACTTTTATTTTAAGCAGTTTTAGTATTTCTACTATTTCTTACTGTTACTAATGTATTACAATACGTGAATGATGACATGTTGGCCAGTTTATAGTATACACCGATACGGTACGAATTAGTATATGTGAGTCTGATCTACTAAGAGATAGCTTTACCACCGTCTGCGTGAGAATCTTATGTGGTCTTTAAGCCCCCCCCCCCATACTAAGCATAAATACGAAAATCAGGATATTTAAGAGTAATGTTCTAAGTGTACTACTCTATGGAAGTGAATGCTGGAAAATCACCAAAACCATAGAAAACAAGTTGAATTCTTTCCAGACTAAATGTTTACGTAGAATTAAAAAAATATTTTGGCCAAACACCATAAGAAATAACATCTTATTGACAGAAATGCAGATGAAACCACTGACAACAATTATTGAGGAAAGACGCTGGCGATGGTTGGGACATGTGCTCCGAATGACTGACAACTCACTACCAAAAATAGCACTAAGATGGACACCACAGGGGAGCAGAAGTAAGGGTAGACCAAAAGAGACATGGAGAAGAACAACAGAAAGGATGTTGAGCAATAGAGGGCTCACCTGGGCAAGAGCAGAAAAAAAGGCGAAAGACAGGCATTTGTGGAAAACCCTTGCGGAAGCCCCATGTGCCCTGGGCACTTAAGGTCCAGAGAGAGAGAGAGAGAGTATTTCTACTATTTCTTACTGTTACTAATGTATTACAATACGTGAATGATGACATGTTGGCCAGTTTATAGTATACACCGATACGGTACGAATTAGTATATGTGAGTCTGAGCTACTAGGAGATAGCTTTACCACCGTCTGGGTGAGAATCTTATGTGGTCTTTAAGCCCCCCCCCCATATTTTTATATAGCACAAACAAGAGACCCATGTCAGGTTAGAGACCTCAACACTGACGAGTGGCCAAGTATTGCCTATATTAACTTTGACGTGTATTTTAAACACCGAAAAACAAATAAGCAGCACGCAATATATCACTTCCGGTGTGACGTGCAAGATGGCGGATTTTATTTTTAACTCTCTCGACGGCATGCAGAAATCAGCGGAATTCCGCTTGATCTGTCACATATCATGTACCGGGAGTTGGGCATACGGCTAACGACCCTATCCTGGGACCTATCTAGAGGCGACTCCAGATGGGAAAAAAAAATATCGTTACTGAAACTCGCAGAGAAACCAACCAAGCATCAGGGATGCCAACTCCGAGGACCTCATTCGTCGGCCCCAAACACGTGACAAAGGTTGGATTCTGGAATGTGAGAACGATGGGTGCATCAACAAAAAACTACTCAGGTCATCAAAGAAATGGAGAGCCACCACCCAGATGTACTAGGCATCAGTGAAATGTGATGGCCAGAAGCAGGTAAAAGATCACCGAAAACGGTAAGTTAGTAATACATTCAGGCAGAAACGAAGGTAAACATCAAGATGATGTAGGTGTTATTATGTGAAATGTTGCAGCAAAGAGCCTTGTAGAATGGAACCAGTGAACAGTTGTATAATAAGAGCACGATACAACCTTCACCACGGAAGAATAACAATAATACAGTGTTATGCACCCACGAATGATGAAGTGAAAGACAATTTCTATCACCAATTACAACAAATCATCAACAAAGTCCCTAAACACGATATCGTAATTGCAATGGGGGACTTCACCGATAAGGCAGAGAAAGATAACACTGACGTTGAAAAAGTAATGGGGAAAGAAGTAATTGACATGGTTAATCAGAACAAAGAAAGATTAGTTGAAACATGTCTAACAGAGCGCATGGTAATTGGAGATATATTTACACACAAAGAGATACATTAAACAATGTTAATATCTCCAGATGATAGAACTAGAAACCAGATAGATCATTTTTGTATTAGAAAGCAATACAGAACATCTCTGATACATGTAAGGGCATATAGGGGTGCAGATGTTAACGGTGATCAGAACCTGTGCGTAGGGAAAATAAAACTAAAATTGAAAAGCCAACATAAGAAGTCAGTACACAGAAAGATAAACATCCACAGCCTACACGAAGAAAATACTAACAGTAAATTTCAATCAAGAACTTGCCAATCATTCCAAAACACCCAGTGAAGTTGAGGAGATAGGTATAGATGAATTATGGAATTCTTACAGCACAGCCATAATCACAGCAGCAAAAGCAAGCGCTGGACTGAAAAAACCAAATAGAAAAGCATGGATATCACAAAACACATGGAAGTATGTACATGAAAGACAATCAGCCAAGTTAGACATATTGAAAATAAAAACAGATCTTCAAATAGATATGGCAAAAGCAACATACATAGAAATAGAGAAGAAAGTAAAAGTTTAAGCTAGAAGGGATAAAAGAGAATACATAGACAATATGGCGACAGAGCCAGAGAGCAGCAAAAACAGGAGACAGCAAAACTTTATATAACATACAAAAGAGGCTAACGGGTACTATTACATCTAAAGAAAGACCAATCCTTAGCATAACTGAAACTTTATTAACATCAAGTAAAGTCCAAAAGCAAAGATTGGGTGAACACTTCCATGAAATACTTAATCGACGTGCCCAGAAGAACTGTTAAACCTTGAAACTGACTTACCAGCCCCACAACTAAATGCCAACCTAAATGAAATTAAATTGCATGAAATTGAAACAGCAGTGAAATTAATGGCTAACAACAAAGCTGCAGGTGAAGATGAAATAACACCCAAAGTGCTAAAAGCTATCAATAGTGACAACATGAGACAACTACAGAGAATATTTAACAAGATTTGGAAAGAAGAAAAGGTCCCTTCTGAATGGAAAAAAAGAAATCATTGTTAAAATACCAAAACAAGGCAACCTTAGTGACTGTAACAATTGGAGAGGAGGTAACCTTAATATCAGTTGTGTCAAAAGTATTTTGCAAGGTCATTTTGAGTAGGCTTAAAGATATAGTAGATACTGCAATGAGAGAAGAATGAAGGAGAAGCTGTCTCAACTTAATCTTTACTCTAAGAATAATACTTGAAGAACATATTGAAAAGCAGAAACCGTTAATACTGAACTTCATAGACTTTAAAAAGGCATTTGATAACATACACAGAGATTCATTATGGAGAATTTTAAGTCTCTATGGAATACTATCTAAAATTGTCAACATCATTAAGGACTTATACAATGGATATGTTTGTGCAGTGAAAACAGAAGAAGGGATGAGTGAATGGTTCCAGATTGAAACAGGTGTGAAACAAGGATGTATACTGTCTCCTTTTTCTTTTTGGATTTACAATAGACTTCATAATGAAACAATGCTACACAGGTATTGACTGGGTACATGGGACTCGACAAGAAGATCTTGATTTTGCTGATGACATAACTCTATCAGTAACAATGTGAATTCCATGCAAGAAAAAACACATAGCCTGTCTTCACTGGCTAGCAAAATAGGACTTGCAATTAACAAGGACAAAACAAAAATAATGAAAATTCTCGTTAATGAAAATGGAAAAATTCACACAGAAGGGACAGATATTGAAAAAGTCAAACAATTTGCATACCTTGGCAGCTACATAGAACAGGATGGTGACACCAGAAAGGAAGTTAGAATTGCAAAAGCACCATCGATCTTCAAGAATCTTGAGAACATATGGAATTCAAAAGTTATAAGCACAAAAACAAAGTTAAGACTATTCAATTCAAATGTAACATCCACACCCATTTATGCATGTGAGTGCTCGAAAACAGCTAGAGAAATAGACAAGAAATTAGACTCTTTTGAAAACAAATGCCTAAGGAAAATACTCGGCATCAAGTGGAACAAATTCAAGAACAGTGCAGAGATAAGACAGATGACCAAACAATAACCAGTCTTATGGGTGATCAGGAAAAGGAAATGGACATATGTTGGTCACATTATGAGAAGAAACGATCAGAGAATCACAAAACAAGCTATCAATTGGAACACAACAGGCCAAAGAAAAAGAGGCAGACTGCATGAAACTCTGAAGAGGACATTGTTAAGAGAGGCCAAATTTAATAGGCATAAAATCCCTTGATGAGGTTGAAAGACTCGCTGAAGACAGGAATAATTAGTGAACTACTTTGCGAGTCCTATGTGACGTTAAATATCACTTCCAAACACCCACAAAAGAATAATAAACAAATGTTTACTTCGAAATATACAAAACTACAGTACTATATTCCAGAAAAACGTACTTCGAAAAATACATAACTACAGTACTATGGTCAACAAAAGTGTACTTTGAGATATACAGTCGCTAAGTGGTCAGTCTTGTTAAGTCAAGAAGACTTGAGACAAGGCTTCTCAAACAAATGTGCAATGAAGCAGGATCTGGCTATGCCACTTTGATTCTTCAGACTGATTTCCGCTGGCTGTAGAAAGGTAAAGCCCTTCCCAGATTTTATGAGCTCAGGAATGAACTATTAAGTTTGTTTAGATCAAAAATCCAGATTTTGCTGGTCTGTTGAACTAGTGATGTGCTAAAGTAGCCTACTTGACATTGAAATCATCAAAACAAGAGTATGCAAGCATAAGAAGAAAATATGCTGATTTGCAGCGACAAAATCACGAGTTATTAAGAAAACCAAGAATTTGGAAATTACAACTGGAAAAGAAATATCTTCAGATGTTTTCTCTGACTTTCCAGATAGATCCATGTTGGGACATGACACCTGAAATGATTTTAAATCACCTTCTAGCTCTGGCATACTATCTACCCTCCAACACTCTCACCAAGTATGACTGGCTGACCAATCCTTACTCTACTATGTCCCCAGAATCCTCAACTGACCTCCCTCCATTGGCAGAAGAGTAACTTTCAAAGTTAAAGTCTGACCCAACACTTGGAATGATTTATGATGAACTGCCTCTTCTTAAGCTTTGGATCTGGGCAACACTTAATATTCTGTTAGTTGAAACATTTTATATTCTGTTAGTTGGAACAATTTATACTTTTAGTGGAAGCAGTGAATACTTTGTTAGTTGAAGCAGTTAATATTTTGTTAGTTGAAACAGTTAATACTCTGTTAGTTGAAACAGTTAATATTCTGTTAGTTGAAGCAGTTAATAGTCTGTTAGTTGAAACAGTTAATACTCTGTTAGTAGAAGCAGTTAATACTACATTAGTTGAGGCAGTTAATATTCTGCTAGTCATTTATTCATTATTCATTTGCATGTCCCTTGCAGAACTTTGCCTATGTTACAGCACTCCAGTAGGCCTCTCGGTTGTGAGCAGGAATCCTAATAATCCGTGTCACAATCAGTACCTGGTAAAGTTTTTGCTGATATTATACTTGACCTCCACCTTCTTTGCACTAAAATGCAGTCTATTTGATTTTTAGTTTTCCCATCAGGTGATGTCCATGTGTAAAGTCTTCTTGGATGTTGTTTAAAAAGTGTATTAGCAATCATTAGCTCATTTTCCACTCAAAACAACACTAGATTATCACTTGGTTCATTTCTATGTAATATACTAAATTTCTCCACAGCATATCCTTCATCTTCTGCTCTTTCTGTACCAATCTTTGCATTAAAATCACCCATTATTAATACATTATTGTTTTTCTGTACCTGGTCTATCGTCGTTTTCAGTGTGTTAAGAGAAGCCAGTTTTGGTGGGAATAATATCACTTGATGAAGTTGAAAAGCTCACGGAAAACAAGAAATCAGAAATATGCGAGCCCTATGTGACGTTTAACGGCACGGGAAGAATGTAAGATGTAAGATATTTTTTAACATTCATTAAAATAATTTCTAACAAGATCTAACAAGTTGTTCTAGAACTATGTACTTTTAGAACTTGATGGCTGGTGAGCTATGGGTTGAGAGACTACTGGTTATTCTATGGAGGCATATAGTTACAAGCAAATAAATATTGAAAAAGGTTTGAATTAAAGGATGAAATATTACCAGTGAGATTTAAATAGTAGGGGAGGATGTTCCAGAGCTGTACTGCAGAATATGCAAGGCTTTTCTTGTACAGATCAAGCCTAGGTTTAGGAAGAAGACAGTTTTTTAAATGTTGGCTATGCTTAGTGTTATACATAAACAGTGACCACAAGTAAGGCGGAGCATTGTGTGACACAATTCTGTGAACAAACTTAACTTTGTTAAAAAAATGATATTTGAGGGGTAGAATTTTGAGTTGTTTGTGCTGATCTGCAGTCTGTACTGGGTGTCTGTCACAAATCAGATTTACTATTCGTTTGTGGGGTGAGTAGAACCTTTTTGTGTTTGAGACTGAGCAGCCATCCCAGATTGCTGAACAGTAATCTAAGTGTGTTTGTATATGTGATATGTAGTATATATTTCTCGTGTCCTGGTCAATAAAGTGTTTAATTTTGGCTAGATGGTAAACTTTCTGTGCTGTCAAGTTTGTTAGGTTATGTATGTGAGAATTCCATGTTAAATTTTGATCAATGATGAATCCTAGATTTTTATGTTCATGAACATTTTCTATTGCATTCTTGTAGTTTGTCTTGTAGTGATAAGCATGGATTTTGTTTTGTTGGTGTTTCTCAACATGCCATTATTATTACACCATTTAATCAAACTATTTATATCATTTTGGAGTGTTGTCTGTAGGTTATTGATGTCATAATCACTACTGTAAACAGTACAGTCATCTGCAAAAAAATCACGTGAAGAGTGCTTTAAATGTTGTGGTAAAGTGTTAATATATATAGGACCAAGAATGTAGCCTTGAGGAATACCAGTATCAACCACAAAAGTCAGATATTTTGTTTCTAAAGCAAACTACTTGTTTTCTACCTGAGAGAAAAGATGTAATACATTTTGATAGGTCAGAGTGTAATCTATAACCTTCCAGTTTTTGTGCAAGAATTTTGTGATCAGTCATATCGAAAGCTTTCTTGAAATCAACAAATAAGCGCTGCACAATTTAAGTTAACAGTGAACATGACTGAACATGACACAAAGACCATAAGAACATGAAAAGACACAATTGAAAACTTGTTCTCAGTTCTTATGTGTGTATGTATGTAACAGTGTTCTTTGAATAATTGAACAGATAACAATGCCACTATCATCCTGCTTCTGTTCAGTGCTGGGCCACTGAATGTCTCCTTCTTTGATGAGTCAGAACATGTCAGTGCTATAATGCAGTGCTTCTTCCCAGCTCAGGCCACAGGAGATGCCCTGGTGGCAGTGCTGACCAACAAGGGAAACAGCAGTAGCCCAGCAGGTAGACTTCCCATTACATGGCCCAGGTTTGCATCACAGGTAGGTAGTCATGGAAACAAGCTATATAAATTATGTTCAAGGTCTATAGGACATAAAAAAAAAAAGATAAAAATCTAAATGCTGTGTGTATCTCTTGTGCTGATAATGTTAACTTTGATTTTTACTTCTCTGAGAGACACACCTAACCAAAGATGCCACCTTTAAAATCAGAGGCTACCAGTGTTTTAGATAGACCGACAGGACAGAAGAAAAGGAGGAGTACTCACATTTGTTAAGAATAACATCAGCGCATGTCAGGTGGGAGTGTACATGGAAGGAGCCGAATACCAGATGATCCATCTAAAAACTAGTAATACAGACTTCCACCTCCTTAACTATTACTGTCCTAATGACCGCCCACTTGCTTTAGAAACAATCCCACACAAAGAGAGACTGATGATCTGTGGCAATTTTAACAGCCATTCCCAGAGTTGGGGCTATGACCACATAGACAAGAGAGGAGAGGAAGTTGAGAGCTGGTAGGATGATAATGGACTTCTCCTGATCAACCAGCCAGTGGATAACTCAACATTTTACTCAAGGGCTTGACATACAACCTCAGCGCCAGATCTGGCATTCTACTCTCCAGACCTAAAGTGGAATATTACATGCAAAGTTGGAAAACAACTTGGAGGTAGCGACCATCAACCAGTCTTCCTGACAATAGAAAATGAACTCATTAACACCAGTTGCCCTCTCCCCAGATGGAACTATAAAAAAGCAAACTGGACAATGTACAGACATCGTACAGGTATCCTGGTGGGACAGCTGTCCATAGAAGGTAAGGATATTAATCCATAGAAGGTAAGGATATTAACAGTGTATGAAGGAATTCAATGCTTGTATCCTTCAGGCCTCCTGTGAAACCATTCGCAGAGGAGCTCGTAGGGACTATAAACCATACTGGTCTAGTGAGGTGAGAAAAATCCATGATGACATAGAAACAGCTCGAAAGCAAGCAGAAAATAGACCGTGTCAAGAACACCACAATAATTACCAACATTTCTAAGGCCAAATTTCAGAGAGCCAAGCTGCAAGCCAGACGAGAAAGTTGGAGAGAGAAAACAGAGTCCCTAAACTTTGAAAAAAGGAAACTGGAAACTAATCAAACAGTTAAATGATGAGAGTACTGGAAGAAGTACAAAAATTACACTAATAGAGGATGGGAAAACTCTTACAGGTAAGCAGGTAGCAGATCACTTTGCTTGTATGTTTACACAAGACTGCAACATTGATGTCCATCCAGAGAAATAGCATACAGTGCGCATTGACCCACAGAAAGAAGAGGAACAAGGCAAAAAAGTGGAGGTCATGGATGCACCAGTCACACGCAGTGAGTTAGACCTAGCAGTTAGTAAACTGAAACCAAGGAAATCACCAGGATCAGATGGAGTGTCCAATGAAATGGTCAAGAACCTGGGAATAGCAGCAATGGGAAAGCTGTTGGATATTTTCAATATGTGCTGGATCACAGGTAAGTTACCTCAAATCTGGAAGGAAGCAAGCATGGTACCACTGCTAAAGCCAGGGAGAAACAGTGATACAGCCTCCAGCTACAGGCCAATCAGTCTCACTAGTTGCCTATGCAAAATGACGGAACGCATCATTGACCTGAGGCTAAAATGGTACCTAGAAAGTGAAAACCTCATTCCACAACAAGCAGGATTTAGGCAGTACTACAGTACAGAAAATCGAGTGACCTATCTTTCTCAAGAGATTGAGGATGCATTCCAAGAGAAAAACCTTGTACTAGCAGCATGGATAGACCTGAAGAAAGCCTTTGATAAAGTATGGAAAAAAGATCTGCTGTGGAAACTAAGAAACAGCAATGTGAATGGAAGACTGTACAACTGGATAAAGTCCTGTTTACACAACAGAAGAGCTAGAGTAGTAATGGATGGACACAAAAGCCAGAAAGTACTTCTGTGACATGGTGTACCACAAGGAGGAGTCCTTTCACCTACACTATACCTGGTATTCATTAATGACCTGGTAAAGGAACTTCCATATCGAATCAAAGCGCCACTGTATGCAGATGATCTGGTAATGTGGTGTACATATGAATACTCGACAGTTGCTACACAGAGACTCCAAAGAGCAGCAGACATCTTGACATCATGGACAAACAAATGGTGTGTAAGTATCAACACAGAGAAATCAAGTACCACTCTGTTCACTCTCTCATCTAAACAGAAAGCAGATAAGATCTTTGTAAATGAAATATCCTTAAAGATGGACAACCAACCCACTTACTTAGGAGTGACTTTTGACTCAAAACTGACATGGAAACAACACATCAGCAATACAGAAGCAAAAGCAAGAAGAAAACTAGCCATATTAAGAAAACTGAGTGGAACCATATGGGGAGCTAGTAAAAGAATCCTCAAAAATGTATATCAGCAAAGTATTCTACCACATTTAGAAATGGCTCAACATCTTGGTGCACAGTATCAAACACTACGCTGCATAATCTAGACAAGGTACAAAATCAGTCACTACGAATTATCACAGGTGCCATGAGGTCCACACCAATAATAGAAATGCAGAAAATGGTGTTCAAGCACTAAAAGAACATAGAGGCATAAAGGTCATGACCATGGGAGAGAAATTCCTCAGCTCTGTAAGCCATCCCCTGAAGAAGAGATTCAATAACTTGGCATTAAGACGGCTTAAAAGAAGCAGCTTCATTCACCAGGCCAAGCGTATGCGTAAGCTGATACCTGACCTTCCAACTGTAGTCGCTCCATTATCATCTGTACCAGATCATACACCATGGAAAGAAGCAGATTATACACAAATAACTATTCAGACTGAAGTGAAAGGTGTGCGGAATGGTGAGATGCAAAGCAGCCTTGTTAAATCAACAGCCACACTTAGTGTGCTAGATGACAAATATCCATATGACACCTGGATACATGTGTATACAGACGGATCTGCACACAATGCCATAAAGAATGGAGGGGCAGGAGCACATATTGAATATCCAAACAACACCACTGACAAGATTTCCATACCCACTGGAAAATACTGCAACAACTTTGATGCAGAAGTTAGGGCAATTATTGCTGCAGTTGAAAGATCAGTACTGGAAGCTCTTCAGTGCAATAAACTACCAGATCTTAAGGATGCCTTGTCAAAAATTGGCTTACAACACAATCACCTTGCAGTGGATTCTCTCCCATTGTGGGATACCAGGCAATGAGAAAGCTGACCGTCTGGCCAAAGAGGGCACTGAAATGGAGCAACAAGACATACTGATCACCTATAATCAGAAGAAAAGCATGATAGAAACCTACAGGAAGCCACAAACACCACCACATGATAACTATCACATGCTAAACAGAAAGGAACAAGTCACCATTTTCTGTCTCCAAATAGAACACAGCTGACTCCAAAGGGCACAGCATTATTAGAAGGAGAACCAAGGACCAGAATAAAAGACATTAGATGCAAGCACAAGGTGCCTATTTCATCTCTTACAACACAAACATTGTTTGCTGCTGCTCATTATTCAAATTCAGTATTACAGTAGAACATTTCTGAGTCATTTGAAATTTCTGAAAACACTTTTTCTTGTAAAATGTTAAACAGATTTAGGTCCCACATAAATGCTATTTTCCCATGGCATTTTCATACTGCAGGAATGTGAAGTGTTACTGCTGTCACATTTCTAGGCCATTACAGCATTTGAGGTAAAAGTGCCAGCACCTGTGACCCTGTCTTAGTTTTCTTAGAGAAACCAGGTATCCATTTTTTGGAGGCTAGGTTGACCCCGGTGCTGACTGGTCTGAAAAAATTCAACCCGCACGCAAAATCAAACCTAGGACTTTCTGATTGGAAGCCATGTGCACCAACTGCTACACCACCATGGCACATACACTTACATGTATAACTAGCTTGAATAATATTTTAATACAGAAATTATTTATGTTTTGTACACATATAAAAGTCTTGTGCAAATGTGCTTTATTGATGGAATTTTTTGTTACATACAATCATGTTACATGCAACAGATGATAAGTCTTCATTTTGTACAGTCTTTGGCATTTCTGTTCCAGCCAGTGTTCACCTTAATTAGATATTTTTCAGTTGGTCTCTCACACCTGAGTTTTTCATGATTGTCAGGTTCTCGAACTTGTCTTCTAATGACATTTCCAAATAATTTTCAGTGGCCTTTTTTATACGATTACAAATAGTTTTCTGCAGGTTCCACAAGAACTTCATTTATTTTAGAATATATTTGGCACACTTCTGCAAAACCATGTCTCTCTTGCTTCAGATGTATGTTTTATTTTGTTATTATTAACCATGTTCATCTCCCAGGTTATTCAGTGCTATATAAATTGGATAAACCAAGGATACTTCAACCGTGTCAACATTTTAGCTGGAGGTTATGTTCTACATAATTTTGAAATAGCCTGGGAGAATTGGGCCTATTGGAATGATACTCAGTGGGCTGTTCAGACAGGTAATGGAGTTATTTCATTCTTTCTAAGTGTCAGTTATTATATATAAGCACTAGTGTTTCAGACTATACACTCTTGTTTTTCCTTATTTCCCTAATATGTTATCTCTGTTTCCAGTCAAGTTCACCTGCCACCAAGTGACAATAAAATGTATTATATGGTCATGTTTACCTACAACAATGTGACAGTAAAATGTATGATCAAGTTTACCTGTGACTATGTGACAGTAAATGTATTGTATGGTCAGGTTAACCTGTTATCATGTGACAGTTAAAAATATTATTATTGGCTATGAGAGATTTTTTCAGGGTTGAAAGAATGGTGAAAGACAGGCATGTGGAATTTTATTATATGAAAGGGCACAGTATTATTAGAAGGAGAACCAAGGACCAGAATAAAAGACATTAGATGCAAGCACAAGGTGCCTATTTCATCTCTTACAACACAAACATTGTTTGCTGCTGCTCATTATTCAAATTCAATATTACAGTAGAACATTTCTGAGTCATTTGAAATTTCTGAAAACACTTTTTCTTGTAAAATGTTGTTAAACAGATTTAGGTCCCACATAAATGCTATTTTCCCATGGCATTTGCATACTGCAGGAATGTGAAGTGTTACTGCTGTCACATTTCTAGGCCATTACAGCATTTGAGGTAAGGGTGCCAGCACCTGTGACCCTGTCTTAGTTTTCTTAGAGAAACCAGGTATCCATTTTTTGGAGGCTAGGTTGACCCCGGTGCTGGCTGGTCTGAAAAAATTCAACTCGCACGCAAAATCAAACCTAGGACTTTCTGATTGGAAGCCATGTGCACCAACTGCTACACCACCATGGCACATACACTTACATGTATAACTAGCTTGAATAATATTTTAATACAGAAATTATTTATGTTTTGTACAAATATAAAAGTCTTGTGCAAATGTGCTTTATTGATGGAATTTTTTGTTACATACAATCATGTTACATGCAACAGATGATAAGTCTCCATTTTGTACAGTCCTTGGCATTTCTGTTCCAGCCAGTGTTCACCTTAATTAGATATTTTTCACTTGGTCTCTCACTCCTGAGTTTTTCATGATTGTCAGGTTCTCTAACTTGTCTTCTAATGACATTTCCAAATAATTTTCTGTGGCTTTTTTATACGATTACAAATAGTTTTCTGCAGGTTCCACAAGAACTTCATTTATTTTAGAATATATTTGGCACACTTCTGCAAAACCATGTCTCTCTTGCTTCAGATGTATGTTTTATTTTGTTATTATTAACCATGTTCATCTCCCAGGTTATTCAGTGCTATATAAATTGGGTAAACCAAGGATACTTCAACCGTGTCAACATTTTAGCTGGAGGTTATGTTCTACACAATTTTGAAATAGCCTGGGAGAATTGGGCCTATTGGAATGATACTCAGTGGGCTGTTCAGACAGGCAATGGAGTCATTTCATTCTTTCTAAGTGTCAGGTATTATATATAAGCCCTAGTGTTTCAAACTATACACTCTTGTTTTTCCTTATTTCCCTATTATTTTATTTCAGTTTTTTTAAGCTTATGTCTTAACTCTTCCCCCGTCAGCGTACTTATATGAACACTTCCGCTTTGTCACGTTTCTGCCAACGTACTTATATGTACACTAGCTTTGTTTCATTAAAAACCCGGTGTAACTTTTGATTGTAAACAGTTTAGTGCGCATGTCTAGTGACCCATGTCACCATTTTGAACGAGTTCTTAACAATGGGGATCAAATGTTTTGATTGAATGAAAAAATATCAATTTTTTTTTGTGTGACTTTGGAGGTAAACATGTCCCCGTATGACTAGACCATTGTTCATGAATTTACCCAAAGTAGACTTAGACTAATAGGTGGACTGGAGAAGTAGTTAGATAATAAATAAATTACATTTAGAAGGTTATTTCAGACATTATTATTATATTATATTATTTTAGCATGCCGCACGACGAGTTCGGATA
Organism: Achatina immaculata; assembly: GCA_009760885.1. Lineage (NCBI taxonomy): Eukaryota > Metazoa > Mollusca > Gastropoda > Stylommatophora > Achatinidae > Lissachatina > Lissachatina immaculata. Next base: position 1,754,632 of record CM019698.1, read on the forward strand.
CAAGTCGATCCAGGTATCGCTAAAGGACAGTAATGCATAAATATCACCGAAAATCATCACACTACATATTTTTTTTCCTAAAAAAATTCTTCATTTATGAAATCTTCTTACATTTATGGATATTGTGATGCATAATATGTATACATAATATGTGGAATTTATTAACTCAGTTTTACAACTATACCCCCTATACATGTCAAGACCTGTGGTTTATGTCTGGCTTTATTGGAACGTTCACGTTTGTTGCCTGTGGCACGGAAAGAGTTAATAGTTATATACACAAACATTTTCTTTCATATGAGATTTTTGCCTATTTTCCGGAGATGTATTCGAGTTGCTAGACTCGGGCTAGTAAAGAGGATTAAAGAGAGAAAACTGAAATATTTTGGCCACATTAAACGTCATGATAATTTAGAGAAGACCGTATTGGAAGGATACATAATGGGAAAAAGAAAAAGAGGAAGACCGAAACGAAGATGGCTGCAAGACATCGTTGATGATCTGGAAATGGATGCAGCAGCAGCAGGCCATCTTGCTCACAACCGAGAGGCCTACAGGAGTGCTGTTTGGGAGGCAAAGTTCCGCAAGGGACATGCAAAGGAATGAATGAATGAATGAGACTCGGGCTTGAATGTGACTCAAGTCACTTTAAGTACTGATTTTGACTCAGTTTGAAGATGTACAACAGTGACTCCAATTCAGCTTGTGAGCAACTTGACATTATAAGTCAGTCATCTCCACAACTTTATTTCATCTCTTTTATTAGTAATATAAGTCATGCTTAAGTGATGTCATTCTGCTGTGGGCTGTCAGGTTTATCTAATGTGAAGCTCTGATCTCTTCACTTTCATCTGGTACATGACTAGACATGTAATAAATTGCTTGCTCTAGACAGATCATCATTAACACTTGTTCAGCATGCAATACAAAGCAGATGGACAGCATAAAAGAAATGATTTATGTCACTAGGCAGTTAAACATCACTGGCATGCATATATTATCACACGTTTCTCGTAAACAAAGATGTGAGGTTTAAGGGAGATAATTCAGGTTTTGATTTATGTACACATTTTCAAAATTTAGTAGAGATGTCCATTTGCTTCTTTTCAGCATTACTGTATTCAACAGTTACTTAATGTTAGAGCTGCTGTCTAGAATATGCCTGTAACAAGATTTTTTTCTATATTATAATTACCTGTGTATAGACAAGTTATGAATCTTTGAAATGTATTGTCTGTCATGTGCATGCTGATTAGTTTGAGGACAAATTATCTCTTCTTTTTTTTGTTTTTTAAACCACAGATCTTTCAGACAGGAGTTTAGTTTTTCTTTTCAATTGTCACTGTTATTACCTGCTCTTATATGTTAACCATGTACAGTTTCCAGAAGTTTGCCTTCTTAATTCAGAGCTTAACTAGATATTTCTAGTTTTATAAATCATTTCCAGGCACTTATGTGTGAAGAGCTGTTAGTGGCCTTAGTTGTCAGAGAGTTGATGTATTATCACTAAAATCTAAAATTACTGTTTTATTTTTAAGTGATGACATAAGTGTTACTGTTGAGTGGGAAATAATTCTAACAAGAGATGTGTTAGCAGACATTTGATATTGTGACAGATGATCACCTTTAATGTCAAATTATGATTTAAGTTTGTACTTGTGTGCAATTTTATGTAGTAATATGTAAATACACCAACACAACATGTGGTTACATCATCAGTCTGATCTATAGACTTTAGATGACTTGAGACTTGACTTGAAGTTTGACTTGAGGCTGCTTGTAAGGATTTGAGACTTGACTTGAGACTTGCCATAAAGAACATCAATGCATCTCTGCTGTTTTCATTAATTGAGTAAAAAAGTAAAAAAACAAAGTGTAAAATTTAAGACAGTGAAAAAATGTAATGACTCAGTTTCACAAAAACCCTGTCTTTACATGCTTATACTTTTTATTTTAAGAATATTATCAGAAGTAAGTTCTAATGCTTGAAGAATTCAGTGGTCAGTCTGAGGTTTGAAACTTTCAGCTGTTTATAGTTTTGTTGTTTCATGAGTTTATGATACTTGTCTTTTTGGGATCTGAGTGACATAATGGTTAATGTACTTGTCTCTCACAGTGAAGGTTGTTGGTTTGAAGCTGACTGGTAATTTCACCAAGCTATGGAAATGGGTACCAGGTTCTTTTAGAGTTGGAGAAGAAATGGTGGCCACATCAGCCCCTGATATGCTGCCAGGCCATGGAATCACTAATACTATATCCCCTAGGTACTTCCATGGCATAACAGAGCTACCTTGACCTTGTCTGTTTGCTCTGACTGTGTTTCTGTGCTCTCATGAAGTCTTTTCAAAGTTCTTTCCTTCTGTTTGTCTGAGTGAGGGAAGTTTGTCACAGTCTCAGGCTCCACAACAAGTTACAGGCTGCTGTGTGGTATCACATCCAGTGGCTCTTACCATCAGATCCATGGTGAACAGCCAGAGAAAACCATGTTCTGTTCCTGTTTTGCATGAATTAAGGGTTCACAAACATTTTTTTAGTCTTTGGACCAATTTATGTTCTTAAATATTACTGAGGACTTCAAGATTTTTTTGTAAATGTGAAGTGTACTTGTTGATGTTCACCATATTAGACATTACAATTCATGAAAGAATGAGAGTGAAGAAAAAGCATCCATTTATTATGAAATTAGTCTAGATTTTATGAACCTCATGAAAGACTAAAGAAGACCTAATGTCTACATACCAGTTTGATGACCATTGATGTTGGTTTTCACTTATTTGTGAGTGTATATGTGTTTTGAAATTGATATTTACTTCAATCAAACCTTCAGTTTGTTAAGTCTTTTTGTTTTGTCTTCATTTCTTTTTCTTAGTTTCTGGTCTTTTTTAAAAATTTTTACATGTTGTGATCTATCTTTATTTGTGTGGACTCTTCTACAATTAATTTAATATTGTACTGGTCTTATTTTTAGCCAATTCACCATCATTTATCTTTCTTCACAGGTGACATAAACTTATCATGTGGTGGTCAACAACCGTTCCAGAAGAAAACTGCACCTTCTAATGTACTTAGCTTAGATTTCCCAGTATTTGGTGATGAGATGATGGACAGAGTGGAAAATGATGAACATGAATTTACTGAGAGAAGAATAAAAAGACTACAAGTTACAAAAGAGGGTTATAATCCAAAATTCTGGGAATAATACTGTATCTGGTCTTAGAAATAAAAAAGATATAGAATGCAGGGACGAACCTACACTGATTAATATTCATAGTAGAAAGTTAAGAGAGTTGAAACTAAGTGTAGCAGGTCCAGTAATATAAACATTGTTTAAAAGTGTCTAAAATTTGTGAGTAGAAGTTATGAAACAAACAGATAATTCTGTGTCATTACAAGCACTCAGAAAACTGTGGAAAAACAATTAGGGTTGCTGTGCGGCGCCGATGTGAAAAGGTGATGGAAAGGATAAAGTGAAGCTTAATCGGTATGTCCAGTAGTATCGCTGCAAGAGCTACTTATACCAAGGCACCTCTGCTCTAGAGGCCGGCCACGTCCAAAATACACCTATACTGGTGAAATATGCCTAAACTGGCTTACACCAGGGGTGAAACATGATGGCTAGGCATGTCACGGTACCTCTGCTCTAGAGGTCGGTCACGTCTTAAACACTCCCATACTGGGATAATATGCCTA
>CM019698.1:1758421-1817403 GCA_009760885.1 Achatina immaculata
TCCTTCCAACCTTAGCCTTTCGGCTGCTTCCTGTCTCCTTCCATCCTTCCTTCCTACTTCAGCCTTTCGGCTGCTTCCTGTCTCCTTCCATCCTTCCTTCCTACTTCAGCCTTTCGGCTGCTTCCTATCTCCTTCCATCCTTCCTTCCTACTTCAGCCTTTCGGCTGCTTCCTATCTCCTTCCATCCTTCCTTCCTACTTCAGCCTTTCGGCTGCTTCCTATCTCCTTCCATCCTTCCTTCCTACTTCAGCCTTTCGGCTGCTTCCTATCGCCTTCCATCCTTCCTTCCTACTTCAGCCTTTCAGCTGCTTCCTATCTCTCTCCATCCTTCCTTCCTACTTCAGCCTTTCGGCTGCTTCAGTCTCCTTCCATCCTTCCTTCCTACTTCAGCCTTTCGGCTGCTTCCTATCTCCTTCCATCCTTCCTTCCTACTTCAGCCTTTCGGCTACTTCATCCCTCCCACCTTCCGTTTTTCCTTCCTACTTCAGCCTTTCGCCTGTTTCCTCCATTCTTCCTTCCTACTTCAGCCTTTCACCTGCTTCCTCCGTTCTTCCTTCCTTCCTACTTCAGCCTTTTGGCTGCTTCCTCCCGCCCTTCTTTTTTCCTTCCTTATTCAACCTTTCGGCTGCTTCCTTTCTTCCTCCATCCATCCATCCGTCCTTCTTTCTTTCCTTCTGCAGCCTGTGGCAGCATCCTCCTTACTTCCTATTTCATCGTTTCGGCTGCTTCCTCCCTCCCTTCCATTCCTACCTACTGGAGCCTATCGGCTGTCTCCCTCCTTTCTTCCTTTCTACTTCAGCCTTTCGGCTGCTTCCTTCCTCCCTCCTTCTTTCTGTCCTTCATACTTCAGCCTTTCATCTGCTTCCCTCCTTCCTTCTTTCCTAACTACTCCAGCCTTTTGTCTGCTTCCTCCATCCCTTCTGCCGTTTTTCCTTCCTTCCTTTCTACTTCAGCCTTTTCGCTGGTTCATCCTTCCTTCCTTCACCCTTTCGACTGGTTCCTCCCTCCCTCCCTCCTTCCTTCATACTTCTGGCTGCATCTTTCGCTCTCCTTCTTCCTTCATATGCTTCTTTCACTCTCTTTTTCTTCCTACCTAACCCTTCCATCTGCTTCATTCACTATCCTTCTTATTCTTCCTCTTTCAGCCTATCAGCTGCTTCATTCACTATCCTTCTTATTCTTCCTCTTTCAGCCTATCAGCTGCTTCATTCACTATCCTTCTTATTCTTCCTCTTTCAGCCTATCAGCTACTTCATTCACTATCCTTCTTATTCTTCCTCTTCAGTAGCTATCGTTCACTTAGGAATAAGGTGCAGTATTTAATTAGGCAGGAAAAGAAAAATTACTTCAGAAATTTAGTGAAAGACAAAACTGATAGTAAATCAATCTGGAAAGTGATTAATACTCTTGTAAATAAAAGGAAGCAAACTGACCCACAAACACTTATTGGTGAACATACTTGCACAAACTTCAGTGAACATTTTAGGGAAGAAATTAGTATTCTAAAATCTTCATTATCGACCTCTAACTGCGACCTGAGCTTGTTGAAAACTTTCAGCGACAGTAAATGTGTAAAGCTAAAACAAACTAATATTCCTTTCCTCACAGTCGGTGAGGTTTATAGCTACATCTGGTCCTTAAAGAACACTAACTCAGCAGGATGTGATGACATTAGTAACAAGATACTACGCTACGCTGCACCAGTTATCACAGACACACTAACATACTTATATTGACAAAAAATATTTCCCTGACGCTTTTAAACTCGCCAAAGTTTTTCCTCTTTTTAAATCTGGACAGACTAGTGACCTCTCAAACTATAGACCCATATCCATTCTGTCATCACTATCTAAACCTCTTGAAAAACATATACAAAAGTTAACTCTGCTCCACATGCAAGAAAACAATCTACTAATAGACAGTCAGTCAGGTTTTAGACCAAATTACTCCTGCCACACAGCATTAACTAAAATGACAGAAAGCTGGCTGTCTAATATAAATGATGACAAATTGTGTGGTGCTGTCTTTGTTGATTTCAAGAAAGCCTTCGATATGATTGATCATGAAATTCTTGCAAAAAAGCTGGAAGGCTATAGATTACACCCTGACCTAACAAAATGTATTACATCTTTTCTCTCGGGTAGAAAACAAGTAGTTTGCTTTAGAAACAAAATATCTGGCTCGTCTGTGGTTGATACCGGTATTCCTCAAGGCTCCATTCTTGGTCCTCTTCTCTTGCTATCTATATTAACGACCTACCACTACATTTAAAGCACTCTTCATGTGATCTTTTTGCTGACGACTGTACTGTTTACAATAATGAATGTGACATCAATAAACTACAGACAGCGCTCCAAAATGATATAAACAGTTTGATTAAATGGAGTAATAAAAATGGTATGTTGATAAACACCAACAAAACAAAATCCATGCTCATCACTACAAGACAGAAACTGCAAAATGCAACTAAAACTTCACTACAGCTTTGTGCTGGGACTAAGGCAATAGAAAATGTTCATGAACATAAAACCCTAGGACTCATCATTGATCAGCATTTAACTTGGAATTCTCACGTACATAACCTAACAAATTTGATTGCACAGAAAGTTTACCAATTAGCCAAAATTAAACACTTTTCGACAAAGACACAAGAAAAATATACTACTTATCACACATACAAACACACTTAGATTACTGTTCCACAATCTGGGATGGATGCTCAGTCTCAAACACAAAAAGGCTCCACTCACTTCACAAGCGAGCATTAAATCTTATTTGTGACAAACACCCAGTACAAACTGTAGATCAACACAAACAACTCAAAATTCTACCCCTCAAAAATAGAATCATTTTTAACAAAGTTAAGTTTGTTCACAGAATTCTGTCGCACAATGCTCCGCCTTACTTGTGGTCACTGTTTACGTATAACACTAAACATAGCCAGCGTTTAAAAAACTGTCTTCTTCCTAAACCCAGGATTGATCTGTACAAGAAAAGCCTTGCATACTCTGCAGTACAGCTCTGGAACACCCTCCCCAAAATTTAAAATCCATTGGTAATACTTCATCCTTTAACTCAAACCTGTTTCATTATTTACTTGCTTGTAATTATATGCCTCCATAAAATAGCCAGTACTCTCTCAACACATGGCTCGTAAACCATCAAGTACTTTAATGACATAGTTAGAAAAGCAACTTGTTAGATATTGTTAGAAATTATTTTAATGTTTGTTAAAAAAAACATATGTTAGAAGATGATTTACAATGTATTTTATTTATGTATATGTCTGCGTGTGTATGTGTGCGTGAGTGCTATTTTATTAGGTTAATGACTTCTTCTCTTTTACCTTGAATGTAATAGTTAAATCTTACACTCTTTTGATATGTTTTTCTTAATTTAATTTGTATTTTTTACTAAATCAAGTGTGTGGGAAGAATGAAAGATGGAGTGATGAAGGGCAGAATGTAAGACGGGCCTGCGTGCCCAATTCTTTACCCTTGAAAAATAAAGATTATTCATTCATTCATTCATTCATTCTTTCAGCCTATCGGCTGCTTCATTCACTTTTCTCCCTCCCTCCGACCCTCCGTCTCTCTTTCCCTCTGACGTCATTCAGCCTTCTGGCTGCTTTTTTCACCTTCCTCCATCACTTTTATCTTCCTTGGCACCTGTGGGCAGAGTCTGCCGGGACATGGCACATTTGGGCCGGATCTTGCTGGGCTTGGCACCTCTGGGCCGGGTCTAGCAGGGCTTGGCACCTGTGGGCCGGGTCTGGCAGGTCTTGGCATCTCTGGGCAGGGTCTGGCAGGGCTTGGCACCTCTGGCCTGGGTCTTGCTCGGCTTGGCACCTGTGGGCCGGGTCTGGCAGGTCTTGGCACCTCTGGGCTGGATCTTGTTCGGCTTGGCACCTGTGGGCTGGGTTTTGCTGGGCTTGGCACCTGTGGGCCGGATCTTGTTGGCTTGTTACCTCTGGGCCGGATCTTGCTGGGCTTGGCACATCTGGCTCGGGTCTTGCTGGGCTTGGCACCTCTGGGCCGGGTCTTGCTGGGCTTGGCACTTGTGGGCCGGGTCTTGCTGGGCTTGGCACCTGTGGGCCGGGTCTTGCAGGGCTTGGCACCTGTGGGCCGGGTCTTGCTGGGCTTGGCACCTCTGGACCAGGTCTTGCTGGGCTTGGCACCTCTGGGCCGGGTCTAGCAGGTCTTGGCACTTCTGGGTAGAGGCTTCTTTCACTCTCCTCCTTCCTTCAGCCTTTCGGCTGCTTTTTTCACCTTACTACCTCCTTCCCTCCTTCTTTTCTTCCTCCTTCAGTGTTTCATCTGCTTCATCTCTCCCTCCCTTCTTCCTTCCTTCCCCCTTCAGTCTTTTGGCTGCTTATTTCATATCCATCCCTCCATTCTTCCTTCCGTCCTTGTTCAACCTTTCGGCTGATTCTTTCACATTCTTCCCTCCCTCCCTTCTACCTTCCATCCTCCTTCCTTCAGCCCCCCCTTCTACTTCTTTCATTCTTCTCCTTCAGCCTTCAGGCTGCTTCTTTCTTCTTTGCGCTATTTCAGTCATCCGACTGCTTCTTTCTTCTTTCCGCTATTTCAGTCATCCGACTGCTTCTTTCTTCTTTCCGCTATTTCAGTCATCCGACTGCTTCTTTCTTCTTTCCGCTATTTCAGTCATCCGACTGCTTCTTTCTTCTTTCCGCTGTTTCAGTCATCCGACTGCTTCTTTCTTCTTTCCGCTATTTCAGTCATCCGACTGCTTCTTTCTTCTTTCCGCTATTTCAGTCATCCGACTGCTTCTTTCTTCTTTCCGCTATTTCAGTCATCCGACTGCTTCTTTCACTCTCCTTCTTACTTCAGCCTTCTGGCTGCTGCTTTCATTCTCCTTCTACCTTCACACTTCCATCTGCTTCCTTCAGTCTCCTTATTCTTTCAGCCTTCCATCTGTTTCTTTCACTCTCCTTTTTCCTCCAGCCTTCCATCTGCTTCTTTCAGTCACCTTCTTACTTCAGCCTTCCATCTGTTTCTTTCACTCTCCTTTTTCCTCCAGACTTCCATCTGTTTCTTTCACTCTCCATTTTCCTCCAGCCTTCCATCTGTTTCTTTCACTCTCCTTTTTCCTCCAGCCTTCCATCTGTTTCTTTCACTCTCCTTCAGCCTTCCATCTGCTTTTTTCAGTCTCCTTCCATCTGCTTCTTTCATTCTCCTTTTTCCTTCAGCCTTTCGTCTGCTATTTTCATTCTCCCTCTTCTTTCAGCCTTCCGTCTGCTTCTTTCACGCTCCTTCTTCCTCTAGCCTTCCATCTGCTTCTTTCACTCTCCTTCTTCCTCTAGCCTTCCATCTGTTTCTTTCACCCTCATTCTTCTCCTAGCCTTCCATCTGCTTCTTTCACTCTCCTCCTTCCTCTAGCCTTCCATCTGTTTCTTTCACTGTCCTTCTTCCCCCAGCCTTCCATCTGCTTCTTTCACTGTCCTTCCTTCAGCCGTCCGTCTGCTTCTTTGTCTCCTTCTTCCTTCAGTCGTCCATTTTCTTCTTTCACTCTCCTTCATTTTCTTCCTATTTCAGCCTTTTGGCTTGCTTCATTCCCCCCTCCTTCCTTTCTTCCTACTTTATTCTTTCGGCTGCTTCCTACCTCTCTCCTTTCTTCCTTACTACTTCAGCCTTTCGGAATCTTCCTCACTCCCTCCCAACTTCCTTCCTTCCTTTCTATGTCAGTGTTTCGTCTGGTTCCTCACTCTCTCCATCATTCCTTCCTTCCTTCGTACTTCAGCCTTTTGGCTGCTTCATCATCCCTCCTTAGTTCCTTCCTTTCTACTTCAGCCTATAGGTTGCTTCTTCCCTCCATCCCTCCCTCCTTATTTCCTTCCTACATCAGCCTTTCGGCTACTTTCTACCTCCTTCCTTCCTTCCATTTTCAGCCTTTCGGCTGTTTCCTCCATCCCTCATTCTTTTTTTCCTACATCAACTTTTCAGCTGCTTTTTTTTCTGTTGTCTCCTATGTTTGTTTTTTTGGTTGTCTGTTATTTGTTTTTTAAAAATTTTTTCTATTCTTTGTTTTATTTTTTTTTCTGTCTTCTGTTCTGTTTTCTATTTTTTTCTGTTGTCTATTCTGTGATTTATTTATTTTTTCTGTTGTCTCTTATGTATTTTTTTTTCTGTTGTCTTTTCTGTGTATTATTTTTTACTGTTGTCTTTCTGTTTTTCTTTTTCTGTTTTATTTTTTTTTCTGTTTTTATTTTTTCCTTTCGTCTCTTCTGTGTGTTTTATTTTCTTGTGTGTGTATTTTTTTTCTATGTTTTGTTTTTTTTTTCTGTGTTTTTTTGTTTGTTTGTTTGTCTCTTCTGTTTTTTTTTTTTCCCTCTGTTGTCTCTTCTGTGTGTTTTATTTTTGTTCTTTCTTCTCTTCTGTGTGTTTTATTTTTTTTTCGGTGTGTTATATTTTCATTTTCTGTCTTCTCTCCTGTGCGTTCTATTTTTTTTTTTCTGTGTTTTATTTTTTTTTTTCTGTGTATTTTGTTTTTTTTTCTGTCATCTCTTATGTTTAGTTTTTTTCAGTGTCTTTTATTTATTTATTTTTTTCTGTCATCTCTTCTGTGTGTTTTAGTTTTTTTTTTCTCTGTGTTTTATTTTTTTTTTGTCTGTGATCTCTTCTGTTTTTTTTTTTTTTTTTTGGTCTTTTTTTTTGTGTCGTTTCTTCTGTGTGTTGTATTTTTTTTCTGTCTTTTATGTTTTTATTCCTGAGTGTTGTATTTTTTTTTTCTATGTTTATTTTTTTCTGTCGTCTTTTCTGTGTGTTTTATTTTTTTTTTCTTTTGTCTCTTCTGTGTGTGTTTTTTTTTTATCTATCGTCTCTTCTGTGTGTTTTATTGTTTTTTTTTCATTGTCTCTTCTGTGTGTGTTTTTTTTTCTATCGTCTCTTCTGTGTGTTTTATTCTTTTTTCTGTCGTCTCTTCTGTGTGTTTTTTTTTCTGTCATCTCTTCTGTGTGTTTTAATTTTTTTCTTTCGTCTCTTCTGTGTGTTTTTTTTTCTGTGTTTTATTTTTTATTTCTGTGTGTTTTATTTTTTTTTCTTTGTGTTTTATTTTTTTCCTTTGTGTTTTTTTTTTTCTGTGTGTTTTATTCCTTTTTTTTTTTTTGCTATCATCTCTTCTGTGTTGTTTCTTTATCTGTCTGTGTATTTTTTTGTCTGTCGTCTCTTCTATGTATTTTTTTTTCTGTGTTTTATGTTCTTTTTCCTGCATGTTGTATTTTTTTTTTGTATGTTTTATTTTTTTTTGTTGACTCTTCTGTGTCGGTTTTTTTGTTTTTTTTTTTCTCTTTTGTTTATTCTGTGTGTTTTATTTTTATTTCTTTCATCTCATCTTTGTGTATGTTGCTTGTATGTTTTTTTTTCCTATGTGTTTTATTTATTTTTTTTTTTTTGTTTTATTTTTATCTGTGTTTTATTTTTTGTTCGGTTTCTTTTTTTTTCTGTGTTATATTTATTTCTTTTTTCTTCTGTTTTTTATTTTTTTACCTATTTGTTTTATTTTTTACTGTGTTTTTTCTTTCGTTTTTTTATGCGTGTTATTTTTTTTTCTGTGGTCTGATCTGTGTGTTTTATTTTTTTTTCTATCTTCTCTTCGTGTTTTATTTTTATTTCTTTCATCTCATCTTTGTGTATGTTGCTTGTATGTTTTTTTTTTCCTATGTGTTTTATTATTTTTTTTTTTTGTTTTATTTTTATCTGTGTTTTATTTTTTGTTCGGTTTCTTTTTTTTTCTGTGTTATATTTATTTCTTTTTTCTTCTGTTTTTTATTTTTTTTTCTTCTCTATTGTGTTTTTTTTTTTTCTGTGTGTTTTAATTTTTTTCTTTCGTTTTTTTATGCGTGTTATTTTTTTTTCTGTGGTCTGATCTGTGTGATGTGTTTTTTTCTCTCTCTTCTGTCTTTTTTTATTTCTACCGTCTCTTCTGTGTGTTTTTTTATTTTTCTGTCTTCTTGTCTGTGTGTTTTTTTATTTTATTCTATCGTCTCTTCTGTGTGTTCTGTTTTTTTCTATGTTTTTTTTTTCTGTGTGTTTTGTTTTTTTTTTCTCTCATTTCTTATGTTTATTTCTTTTTTTTTTTCAGTGTCTTTTATTTTTATTTTCTGTTGTCTCTTCTATGTGTTTTTTTTTCTGTGTGTTTTAGTTTTTTTTTCTGTGTGTTTTAGTTTTTTTTTCTGTGTTTTATTTATTGTTTTTTGCTGTCATCTCTTCTGGTTTCTTTTTTTGTCTGTGTATTTTTTTTCTGTCGTTTCGTCTGTGCGTTTTATATTTTTCTTGTATCATCTCTTCTGGTTTTTGTATTTTTTTCCTGTCTTTTATTTTTTTCTTCCTGAGTGTTGTTTTTTTTTTATGTTTTATTTTTTTTTCTGTCTTCTCTTCTGTGTGGTTTATTTATTTATTTTTTTTTTCTATCATCTCTTCTGTGTGTTTTCTTTTTTTTTTTTGTCTGTCTTCTCTTCTGTGTGTTTTATTTTTTTTTATGTCTTCTCTTCTGTGTGTTTTATTTTTTTTATGTCTTCTCTTCTGTGTGTTTTATTTTTTTTTTCTTTCTTCTCTTCTGTGTGTTTTATTTTTTTTTCTGTCTTCTCTTCTGTGTGTTTTATTATTTTTTTCTATCTTCTCTTTTGTTTGTTTTATTTTTTTTTTTCTGTCTTCTCTTCTGTGTGTTTTATTTTAGTTTTCTATCTTCTCTTCGTGTTTTATTTTTTTTTTTCTGTCTTCTCTTCTGTGTGTTTTATTTTTTTTTTTCTATCGTCTCTTCTGTGTTTGTTTTTTTTTGCTGTGTGTTTTATTTTTTTTTTCTGTTTTCTCTTCTGTGTGTTTTATTTTTTTTCTGTCTTCTCTTCTGTGTGTTTTATTTATTTTTTTTCTGTCGTCTCTTCTTTTTGTTTTATTTCTTTCTTTTTTCTGCCGACTCTTCTGTGTGTTTTATTATTTTCTTTCTGTCATCTCTTCTGTGTGTTTTATTTTTGTCTGTCATCTCTTCTGTGTGTTTTTTTTTTTCTGTCATCTCTTCTGTGTGTTTTATTTTTTTTTCTGTCATCTCTTCTGTGTGTTTTATATTTTTCTGTCATCTCTTCTGTGTGTTTTATTTTTTTTCTGTCATCTCTTCTGTGTGTTTTATATTTTTCTGTCATCTCTTCTGTGTGTGTTTTTTTTTTGTGTCGTCTATTTTATGTGTTTTATTTTTTTTTCTGTCGTCTGTTGTGTGTGATTTATTTTTTTTTCTGTCATCTTTTCTGTGTTTTTTTTTTTTTCTGTCGTCTTTTCTGTGTGTTTTATTGATTTTTTTTTTCTTCTTTTCAATGTGTTTTATTTTTTTTTTCTCTCTCCTCTTCTGTGTGTGGTCTTTTCTTTGTGTTTTATCTCTTTTTCTGTCGTGTCTTCAGTGTGTATTTTTTCTTTCTGTCGTCTGTTCTATGTGTTTTCTTTTTATTTTTCTGTTGACTGTTATGTATGGTTTTTTGTTTTTTTTTCTGTCTTCTGTTCTTGTTCTTTTATTTTTATTTTCTGTTGTCTCTTCTGTGTGTTTTCTTTTCTTTTTCCTCGTGTCTTCTGTGTGTTTCTTTTTCTTTCTGTTGTCTCTTCTGTGTGTTTTATTTTGTTCTGTGTCTTCTCTTCTGTGTGTTTTCTTTTTCTTTCTGTTGTCTCTTCTGTATGTTTTATTTTGTTTTGTGTCTTCTATTCTGTGTGTTTTCTTTTTTCCTTTTCTTTCGTCTGTTTTGTGTGTTTTTTTTTCTGTCCTTCTCTGTTTTTTTTCTGTCTTCTCTGCTGTGTTTTTTTCCGTCCTTTTTTTTTCTGTCATGTCTTGTGTGTTTTTTTTTTTCTTTCTGTCCGTTTTTATTTTTTTTTTTTTCTGTCGTCTCTTCTATGTGTTTTTTTTCCTTCCTCTGTTTTTTTTTCTTTCATTTTTTGTGTGTGTTTTTTTTTTTCTGTCTGTTCTTTTTTTTCTCTTTTTTCTGTCGTCTCTTCTGTGTGTTTTATATATTTTTTTTGTCTGTTCTTTGTGTTTTATTGTTTTTTTTCTGTGTTCTTCTGTGTTTTCTTTTTTTTTCTGTGGTCTGTTCTTTGTCTTTTATTTTATTTTTTTTGTTGTTGTCTCTTCTGTCTGTTTTATTTTTTTTTTCTGTCATCTCTTCTCTGTGTTTTTTTTTCTGTTGTCTCTTCTCTGTGTTTTTTTTTTCTGTCGTCTCTTCTGTGTGTTTGATTTTTTTTTCTCTTATCGTTTCTGTGTGTCTTTTCTTTGCTTTGTTTTTTTTTTCCTGTCGTCTCTTCTGTGTGTTTTTTTTTCAGTCTGTTCTTTGTCTTTCTTTTTTTTTTTAATGTCGTCTCTTCTGTGTGTGTTTTTTTTTTCTGTCGTCTGTTCTTTTTTTTTTCTGTTGTCTTTATTGTTTTGTGTTTCTTTTCTGTCATCTCTTTTGTGTGTTTTTTTTTCATCTGTATTGTATTTGTTTTTTCCGTCGTGTCCTGTCTTTTATTTTTTTTCTCTCGTCTTTTCTGTGGTTTTTTTTTTTTTCTGTCGTGTCTTCTGTGTTTTTTTTTTCTGTCATCTCTTCTGTGTATTTTATTTTATTTTATTTTTTTCGTCTCTTCTGTGTGTGCTTTTTTTTCTGTCGTCTTTTCTCTGTGTTTTATTTTTTTTTTCTGTCGTCTGTTATGTATTTTATCTTTTTTTCTGTCTTCTATTCTACATCTTTGTTTTCTTCTTCACTCTCTTCTATGTGATTTCTGTGTATTTTTTCTTTTCTTTCTGTTCTGTCCTCTTTGCCTTCTGTATTTTTCTCAGTTTTTTTATTTTTTTATTATATGTTTCTGATCTTCCTGTCTAAACACATGGAGTTAGGCTGTTCATTCTCGCGGATGTGATGACTTCCTTGTCTTAGTCTTGACGTCTCTTGTTTCAGTCTCCTGGACTTGGTGCCATTGTGTCCAGTCTTGCTGACTTGATGCCATTTGTTTCAGTCTCATGGGCTTGATGCTACTGGGTTCAGTCTGGGTTACTTAACACCATTGGGTTTGGTGGCTGACTTGACACCAGAGGGTTGAGTCTGGCTGACTTTATGCCAGTGGGTTCTGTCTCGTGGACTTGACTCAGTTGTGCTCAGTTCAGTGGACTTGACGACAGTGGGTTTGGCCTCGCAGACTTTGCACGGTGGAGTTGATTTTGGTGGGCATGACATTTCTGCTTTCTATCTCTTGGTCTTGATGGCTCTTGTTTCAGTGGCTGACTTAATGTCATTGTATTGGTTGTCATGGTCTGTTCACCAGTGAGCTTGGTACTGTGGACTTTATGACAGTTGGTTCAGCCTCATTGAGTTTTCAGTCTTGTAGAATTGACATTTATTTGATGCTTCTTGATAATGGACTTGACAGCGTTGCATTTGATCTTGTGAGCCAGACTCCGTTGTGTTCTTTCTCACGTACTAACACTACTAACACTTTAGATTTGTTCTCGCATGCTAACACTACTAACACTCTCCCAGTGTGTCTCCACCTTGACGTGGTGGGAGAGCTTGCGTTTCCCAATAGCTTTTCTGGTAGTAGCATTGCTACTGGTAGCAACCCATGCCAGAAATGTTAGTTGTTGGGAACAGACAAAGAGAGACACTTACATTCAAATGCATTAACAGCTATAACACTTTGAAGGTAACACTAGCATAGTAGCAACCAAACCTAACCTTACCAAATCTTAGCTAATATAATCTAACCTAACATAAACCAAAAATAATCTTGCCTAAACTAGGTAACATAACATAACATAATTATCTATCCTAACAGCCCTAGCATAATATTGCCTAATATCATCTGAACTAACCTAATGTATCTTTCACCTTCACAATTTGTTTTTCATTTTATGTAATTGCCCTTCTGCTTTTCCTATTTAATTATTACTTTAACCTCATCTTTTTAGCTTACCTTGAGTTTCCCATTTTAACTGAACATTTTAACCTAACATTTTAGTTTAACACAAAATTCCAGTTAGCATTACAACTTAACATTTCAGATCAACATC
Source organism: Achatina immaculata (assembly GCA_009760885.1). Lineage (NCBI taxonomy): Eukaryota > Metazoa > Mollusca > Gastropoda > Stylommatophora > Achatinidae > Lissachatina > Lissachatina immaculata. Next base: position 1,770,452 of record CM019698.1, read on the forward strand.
TTTTGCTTAACATTTGTGCTGAACATTTTCAACTAAGATATTAGCACAAAAGCTTAACATTTCAGATTAACAATTTTCACTAGAATTTTAACTTGTCATTTTAAATGAACATTTTAGCTTAACATATGAATGTAACATTTCAGATTTATATAAATCAGCATTTTATCTTAGAAAACTGTAATTTAATGTTATAGCTTCACAGTTTAACATATTTACTTCATAATTTAACATATTTACTTCACATTTTAACTTTACAATTTGTCTCAACAGGCAGTATTTATCTTAACACATTAACTTTAGATTTTAGCATAATACTTTTAATTTAACAATTGAAACTTAGCATTTTAATTAATGTAACATTTTACCTTAGCATCATTGTAATTTTAAAAACTTGTAATTTAATATTTTAAGTAAACATTTTAAATTTAATACTTTAAGTAAACATTTTAAGTTAAAACATTTTAACTTAAGAAAATTTTAACATTTTAAATTGAACAATGAAATTTTTCATTTTACTTAACACATTGTAGCTTTAATGTCCTCTCTGTTTTCCTGCTTTAATGTATCCTTAGTCCTACCAGTTTAGCTTTCTTCACTTCTTAACTCTCACATTTAAATCCCATGTCAGTTTCCTTTTAACTCCAGCTTTTATCTAACTCTGTAACTTTCTGTTTTACCTTACTCTTTTAAGTTTCAAAATAACTAAATGTATGAAGATTTCATAAATCTAGAGCTTTTTTAGGAAAAAATAAGTAATGTGATGTTTTTAGATAATAATTGTGTCCTACTTACCATCGGCTAGGTCTAGATGTACAATACTTATCATCTGAGATGCCTAGATCCACCTGCTGATCTCATCTTGTGGTGATATGTGGCATTCTCACTAAGATAGTGTCTGAAATAACCTTCTAACTACTTCTTCAGTCTAATATGTCTAGATCTACTCGGCGTACATTCATGAACAGTGGTGCGGTCACTAGGTATATCTAAATTCCTATCTGCATCACCAAAAATTGAAAATTCTCGAACAAAACATATAATAAAAGTGATAAAAACACTCTTTTCTAACCACGCTTTGGCCATAATGAAAAAGGCCACTAGGCATGCACACTAAATGTTTACAATCTAAACATTACACTGGGATTTTAATGAAATGAAGCATATATCACTGTAGCGACTTAAGGCACTCCAGTCAGAAACCAGAAGGGTCGCTACGGTGACTCAAGGTACGGGAAGAGTTTTTGTTGCAGCGGAGGGTATGCAGTGCTTCTTTAGGAGATGTCACTACCTTGGGCAATATGTTCCTGTGTTAGCCAGTGTAGGCATCTTGCTGGAGGTACCAGTGAAGCAAAAAGACGGGTCACCAGGCTTGATGCAAGCATATCCGCTATGGGGTGGCCAATAGCTATATGGGACAGTGGCTTCACCCCCAATAATATCAAATGTCATAGATCTGTATTCATCATCATCATCAGGTGCCATGCTGACTGCTGTTGGTTATTATGCTTCTCCAGAGTTCATGATCAGCTCAGTTGGTGATCTCCTCTCACATCATCCCCTCAGATTGTCCAGTATCATTTCTCTTGGTCTTCCTCTGGATCTTCTTAACTCTATTTTTTCTGTTGTTATAATATTTTCAATGCCCCCCTCTTCTCATTGCATGTCCTATGAAAGTACATTGTCTCTCTCTTATTTTTTTGACAAGGAATTTTGTCTCTCCAGCTCTTCTCATACATTCTTCATTAGTTATTTTTGCTGTCCAGGAGATTCACAACAGTCTTCTAATAAACCACATTTCTGCTGCTTCCAATGATTTTTGTGCAGATCTGCATATTGTCCATGATTCACTTCCATATAACAAGATAGGTTCAATATAGCATTTTAGGACTTGTTTTCTAACATTCATTGATAAGGACATGTTGCATAATGTGTTTCTCATTCTCTGAAATGCAGTCTTTGCTTGGCCTATTCTGTTATTATTTCTGTTATGCATTTCCCATCTGAAATTATTACTGCTCCAAGGTATTTGAATTTCTGCACCTGCTTTAGAATTGTTCATTTAATTTTATACTGCATGTTGGTGGATTCTGTTTCTTAGATCTAACCATAGTCTCTGTCTTTGTGATGTTTAAAGTAAGGCCTTTCTGTTCACTTCCTTTATTGACTTTATCCAAGATATTTTGCAGGTCTCAGCTATCAGTACTGTGTCATCAGATTACTTAAGGATGTTAATATTGTATCCTCCAATTTTTATGCCTGGTTCTGTGATGATCATTCTTAGAATATTCTCGCTGTACAGAGGAAAAAGGTCTGAGATAGTACACATCCTTGTCGCACCCCTTGTTTTATAGGTTGATATTTTCCAGTTCTGTTTTCAACTCGAATTGCTGCCAGTATAGATGTTTTAAATCCTCAGGTCTTCTCTATATTGATGTCTTCAAGCATTTTAATAATTTCATTGTTTCACCTTGTCGAATGCCTTGGTATAATTAATGAAGCATAAGTAGAGATCTTTCTGTTAGTGTTCGTCAAGCATAAATGTCATTGTGTGTTCCCTTTCCTTCCACAAATCCAAACTGTTCATCTGCTATTTCTATTTTTATCTTTTTTCCTTGTTCTTCTCATAATAATTTTCAGAAGTAGCTTTGTTATGTGACATGAGAAGCTGATTGTCTGGTGATCATCACATTCCTTTGCACCTGGTTTCTTAGGTAGTGCTATAAACATGGATTTAAGCACTTCACTGGGCATGTAACCACTGTTGTAAGTGTCATTCAATAACTCGGTTATTATTTTTATTCCTATCTCCTCTAGTGCCTCTATTTCTTCTATTGTTATATTATCAGACCCAGTCACTTTTCCTTTCTTCATGTGTTTGATGGCATCTATGATTTCATCTTCAAATATTGGTGATCCCATCACAGTTTTCAGTATCTGGTGTTAATTCTGGTCTTTCTCCTCCATATAGCTCAACAATATACTCTGTCCACAATGTCTTCTTTTGCCATTAACATTTTACCTTCTTTTGATTTTAGGCATCCTGTAGTATATTTTGTCTTTCTGCCTGTGAGTTCACTAATTCGTTTGTGCATGTTTTTGCTGTCTTTATTATGGGAGTCCTCTATTTGTCAGCACTGTTCATTTAACCACATTTCCTTTGCTTCTCTGCATTTGCATCTTATTTCTTTATTTAACTTGCTATATTTTTCTTTGTTATTTTTACTACTACTCCTCCTCTAGTCCATCAGTCCTAAGATGCCATCTGTCATCCATTTATTTTTAGGGGCTTCTTTTTTTCAGTGGTATTATCTCCTTAACAGTTTGGTGGATAGAATCTCTTAACATTTCCCATTGTTCATCTATACTATTTATCTTTGCTATTGAATTCTATCTATTTGCTATAATAACTCTGTATTGTTATGTCAGTCCGTAAGAACAGCGAAGAGCAGAACCTCTATCTAAATGCAAAGAAAACTAAATTGATGACAACTTAAAAAACAAACAAGGCAGCTGAAATATGTATCAATGAGGAAAAACTGGAAGAAGTGGAGAGTTTTGAATATCTTGGATCACTAATAACTAATAATGGAGATACAGTGAGGGAAATTAAAAGGAGGACATCTTTCACTCTTCAGAAAGTAAAACAAATAAAGCATCTGTGGAGAGGAGCAGACAGAACCACAAAAATAAGATTTTTAAGGGCATGCATCTTTCCCATCGCAACATATGCCTGTGAGACCTGGACACTTAACAAAACAGCTGAGAAACACATAAATGCCTTTGAATGTAAATGCTGTAGAAGAGTTCTCCAAATATCGTGGACACAAAAAAGAACAAATATATCTATACTACAAGAGCTTAATATTGAAGAAGGCTGGCTAGTAAAGAGGATTAAAGAGAGAAAACTGAAATATTTTGGACACATTAAACGTCATGATAATTTAGAGAAGACCGTATTGGAAGGATACATAATGGGAAAAAGAAAGAGAGGAAGACCAAAACGAAGATGGCTGCAAGACATCATTGACGATCTCCAAATGGATACAGCAGCAGCAGACCATCTTGCTTACAACCAAGAGGCTGACAGGAGTGCTGTTGGGAGGCAAAGTTCCACAGGGGACATGCAAATGAATGAATGAATGATTGTTCTCTCAGTTCTTGGTCCTTTTTAAGAAGTTCAGTATTCAGTTTGGTGTTTCTCACTTTTCTGCATGCTTTCTTTAGCTTTATTCTAATTTTTCCACACAGTGGGTTGTGGTCACTATTGCAGTCAGCTTCTGGCATGGTTTTTGTTGTCAGTAATGCGTTCCTGAATTGTTTGTTAATTAATATGTAGTCTATCTGGTTAAATGTCTTTTTTGTCTGGGCTACACCACGTTGCCAGTTTTCAGGGATGTTGTTTTAAAGCAGGTGTTTCCTACAACCATGCTATGTATTCGTGCCCATTCAGTTAATTTACTACCTCTGTCATTCCTCTCCCCCAGTCCATAGCCACCAATGATGTATGAAGTTCTTCCTCTACCAACTTTGGCATTAAAATCTCCTATGGCTATAGTAACTTCCTTTGATTTTGTGGGTTTCAGGGCAGTCTCCATGTCATTATAAAATAACTGTACATCATCTTCAGAATTTTCAGATGTTGGAGCGCACACTTGTATAATAATTATGTTTATTTGTCATCCTTTCAGTTAGGGTAGCAGGACTCTGTCCGAGATGTTCAAATATCCTACGATTGTCCTTGTTCATCAGATATTATTCCTACCTCTCTTTCATGTTTCTCACTTCTTGAATATATTATTGTATATTTATCAGAGTTTATCTTTCATGCACCTGTCCATCTAACTTCACTCATTCCTAGTATGTTGATCTTCATCCTTTCCATATCCCTCTTTACATTTTCTAATTTTCCAGCCTGGAATAAAGTTCTAACATTCCATGTTGCTATTTTTAACTTGTTAGTTTTGCCACCAGTAGCTTGATGATGATCTGGCCTCTCCTGTGGCTCGTGAGCTGCCCTACCGGACGAGGCTGTTCCAGAGAAACATCCGTTAATGTCGTTCATGACAAATCTACTACTCTGAATAATCATAATTGTTCTTGGGAGCTACAACAGTGGTTTCCTATTGCCTTCTGTTGGTTTGTGTTCAGACTCTTCACTAGCCTTTACTCCCTGTCCTACCCACAAGGCAGCTGTATTGCTTTTGTCTTAATGAATATTTGCATCTAGTGTTGACATGTGAGAAAACAAATATTCATGGCCTATTGCTTCTGTATGTTGCCTGCAGACTTTTACATGATATAGTGTGAGAGATACACAAGTAAAACATAGTAATTGAACCTGTTCAAGTTGTTGTAAACAGCATCCAGGCTGTCACAAAAAAAAAGATGAGGTTGCTATATAGTACATGCTATATAGTTAGTGTTTGGTATTTAAACATCTGAAATAGATGATGATTCTTTGCTGCATTCCATGCACATTTTATATGCCATTTCTTTTGTGAGGGCAGAATTGGCTGAAAGAAGCAGTGATACCTTTCAGCCAACCTTGGATTGGAATCAGTGGAATCACCTTCCTGTTGACCCAGCTGTACAAACTGGTACTCAACATGTCTGTGTTGAGGTTATAACACCCTTGGAGGCAGAGGATTTATTTCTCTATAACAAGACACCCTCGGAGCAGAGCATCACATTAAACCGCTCTACCCTTACTATAATCACAAATTTCACCTTCTTCTGGCTAGATTACAATTGTATCGCTCTCTCTTTCCCCCCCCCCCCCCAGTTTCCCCACCCCACCCAGTTATGACCCACCTATCACACATTCCATCTCAATTTAAATACTCTCTACACTCCGCCATGTGCATTTCTGATACACATCGTTGACAAGCCACAGCTTCTTACCTTACAAGTTACAGTTAAGTGCTCTATTCATTTCAGTTTAAAAAATTTTTTTTAACATAACATTCTTGTGAATTTATATTTTATCTCTTTCTAATTCTTTGTCTTGTATGTTTTTGTATGATTAAGGCTCACGCCAAAACATCACAGCTGTATACTCGTTAACTAATAAAGCTGTTCCTACCTTTTTCCTAGTTTATACACTAATAATTAGTATATTAAGATATAACTATACATAAAGCCACTGCAGTAAAGCTATGATACAGAAATGTATAAACTAGTGAAAAAGTAGGAACAGCATTATTACTTAACGTGCACACATGATCCTTCTTTTTTTTTTTTTTTCTGGACTACACTGCAGGACGAAGATAAAAGAATTCATTCGTCAGCCCTAGACAAGTGACACAGATTGGATTCTGGAGCGTAAGAACAATGGCAGTAGAATCAAAAACTACTCAGGTAATCAGCACTTAGACATACTGGGCATCAGTGAAATGCGATGGCTAGAAGCAGGTAAGAGATTGGCAGAAAATGGTAAGTTAATAATACATCCAGAGATGATGGGAAACAGAAGGGATATGTATAATTATGTCAAATGTAACAACAAAGAGCCTTGTAGAATGGGAACCAGTAAACAGTTGTATAATAAGAACATGATACATCCTAAGACACTAAAGAATGACATAATACAGTGCTGTGCACCCATGAAAGATGCAGATGATGAGGTAAAAGACGATTTCTGCCACCAATTACAACGAATCATTAACAGAGTCCCTAAACATGACATCCTAATTGCTATGGGGGACTTTAACACTAAGGTAGAGAAAGATAACACCGATGTTGAAAAAGTACTGGGGAAAGAAGAAATTGGCACGGTAAATCAGAATGGAGAAAGATTAATTGAAATAAGTCTAAAAGAGGGTATGGTCATTGGAGGTACAATATTTCCACATTTAAGAGATACATAAAACAACGTGGATATCTCCAGATGATAGAACTAGAAACCAGATAGATCATTTTTGTATTAGAAAGCAATACAGAACATCTCTGATAGATGTAAGGGTATATAGAGGTGCAGATGTCGACAATGATCACAATCTGTATACAGGTAAAATAAAACTAAAACTGAAAAGCCAACACAAGAAATCAATACCAAGAAAGATAAACAGCCACAGTCTACAAGAAGAAAATGCTAACAGTAATTTCAATCAGGAACTTGCCAATCATTCAGAAACACTCAGTAAAGTATTGAATAATGGTATAGATGAATTATGGAATTATTACAGCACAGTCATAATCACAGCAGCAAAACCAAGTGCTGGATTTTAAAAAAATCAAATAGAAAAGTATGGATATCAGAAAACACATGGATATACATGCATGAAAGATGAGCAGCCAAATTACACATGTTGAATGTAAAGACAGATCTTGGAAAAGATCTGGCAAAAGCAGCATACAAAGAAATAGACAATAAAGTAAAAACTTCAGCTAGAAGGGATAAAAGAATACATATACAGTATGGCAAAAGAGGCAGAGAAAGCAGCAAAAACAGGAGACACCAAAACTTTATATAACATACAAGAGGCTAACAGGTACTATTACATCTAAAGAAAGACCAATCCTTAGCAAAACTGGAACCCTGTTAACATCAAGTAAAGACCACCCCCTTGGAACAGCTGTGTTAAGAACACACTTATCTTAACATACTCTTTGTGAGAAAGGGAACATAGATCTGTTTGCTTAACTCTGACCTACTTCTGTGGTCCTGAAACCTGTAGCAGTCAACACTAATTGTAATTGTTATTTTTGTGAAATGTAATGTCAGGTTGGTGGATGGATGGGGACATGGAGATCGCTGGCAGGGATGAGGAAAATCTGATGTGAAACCAATGAATCCAGGATGTGACAAGCCTATGGGTCCTTACAACAATGGCAGTGATCATCGACAAATTTTCAAATGCTATTAAAGGTAAATTAAAGGTAAAATAACCTAGTACTAGAAAAGGTAATCATAAAAGTGAAAGAAGAAGGCAGTACAGAAAAATAAGCTAAAATACTAGCATATGCTGATGACATTGACCTGGCGGGGGAAACTATGCAAGAGGTCATCAGTACCTGCATACACCTGAGAGATGTGGCACGTAAAGTGGGCTTCCATTAACCAAGATAAGACAGAGTACATGAAGATATCAAAAGACCAGGGGCATTATGATTAGGATTATATAAATGTTGCAGAAACATACAAATATCTAGGCACAACCTTCAGCAGAAGCAACATAGTCATTCATTCATTCATTTGCATGTCCCTTGCGGAACTTTGTCTCCCGAACAGCACTCCTGTAGGCCTCTCGGTTGTGAGCAAGATGACCTGCTGCTGCTGCATTCATTTGCAGATCGTCAACGATGTCTTGCAGCCATCTTCATTTTGGTCTTCCTCTCTTTCTTTTTCCCATTATGTATCCTTCCAATATGGTCTTCTCTAAATTATCATGACGTTTAATGTGTCCAAAATATTTCAGTTTTCTCTCTTTAATCCTCTTTACTAGCCAGCCTTCTTCAATACCAGACTCTTGTAGAATAGATATATTTGTTCTTTTTTGTGTCCACGATATTTGGAGAACTCTTCTATAGCATTTACATTCAAAGGCATTTATGTGTTTCTCAGCTGTTTTGTTAAGTGTCCAGGTCTCACAGGCATATGTTGCGTGGGAAAGATACATACCTTTAAAAATCTTATTTTTGTGGTCATGTCTGCTCCTCTCCACAGATTCTTTATTTGTTTTACTTTCCCTCATTGTATCTCCATTATTAGTTATTAGTGATCCAAGATATTCAAAACTCTCCACTTCTTCCAGTTTTTCCTCATTGATACATATTTCAGCTGCTTTGTTTGTTTTGTCAGTTGTCATCAATTTAGTTTTCTTTGCATTAAGATAGAGGTTCTGCTCTTTGCTGTTCTTACGGAGTGACATTCCATTCCTTTTTGTGTTGTTGACAGTAATACTGTGTCATCAGCATATCTAATCTCTGGTATTTCATAACCTCCAATTGGTTATGGCATCATAATATTCTTTGTCTACATCTTCTCTAATATTTCTTATTATATTTTCAGTATACACGTTAAATAAGTAGGGTGAGAATATGCACCCCTGACGGACCCCTTGTTTTACGTCAAACCAACTTGTTGTTTCACCATTTATTCTTACTGCTGCTTGTTGGTCTAGATACAGCAGTGATGTTAATTGTATTAAATGTGTTGGAAATCCCCATTTTTTCCATTATTTCCCAAAGTTTCTGGTGTTGTACACAATCAAATGCCTTTGAGTAGTCTATAAAGGATAAATATAGATTCACATTAAACTCTCTGCATTTCTCTATTATTAATCTTATATTGAATATATGATCTCTTGATCCTCTTCCTTGCCCGAAACCAGCTTGGACCATATTGACTTCTTCTTCTATTTTCTTTCAAAGTCTACCCATTATGATTTTTAACAGAATTTTACTGGTATAACTAATCAGGGCAACAGTTCTGCAGTTTGTGCATAATTTCAGGTTACCCTTTTTTGGCAGTGGAACGAATACAGTTCTTTTCCATTCTTTTGGCCAAATACCTGAATGCCATATCTTTTTACATAGTGCATGATAGATTGTTGCACACTTCTTTCCTCCTGCTTTAATAAATTCAGCTGTTATCTCATCACATCCTGGTGATTTACTATTTTTCAGCATAGTAAGCTAGGAAATTAAAGCAGAGTACAGATAGGTAATAAAATATACTTTGCCTTGCAACACCTGTTAAAATCCAAACTCCTGTCCTAAAACACCAAAATAACAATCTACAAAACTTTAATAAGACCAGCCATCATGTATGGATCAGAAACATGGAGTACAACAAAGAATGATGAACAACAATTGCAGATCTTTGAGAAAAAGATCCTAAGAAGAATCTTTGGGCCCACAAAGGATACCAACAGTGCAGAATAGAGAGCTAAAAAGAACACTGAACTGAACAGCCTATTTAAATCCCAGCGACTTATATATGTCCTGAAACTGAACAGACTACACTGGTTGGGCCATGTAGAAAGAATGGAAGAGAACAGGCAAATGAAAATTATGTACACACAAGAGATGAGGGAAACAAGACCAAGGAGTAGACCAAGACAGAGATGGAAAGACAACATAAAAGATGATATAAAATAAATTGGTGTCACCAACTGGAGAGAGATGTTTAGGATTAGAGAGGAATGGAGGCGAACTTTATCTGCAACAATGAGCCTTAATGGCTTGGAAAGCTGAAGAAGATGAAGAATTAAAGGTAAATGTAAAGATAAAATTCCCATTTCCATGGCATTAAGACATATTGGGGATACAGAGTTAGGCCTGCATTTTCTATGACCTTCGTCACATGAAGTGTGATGTGGTCAATATAACGCCTGGCTGCTTTACCTTCCCAGATTTCTCTGGTACTCATTTTTAGAGGCTGAGTCAATCAATTAGGCCTATTTTTTGTGTGTACCAGAAAAAATCCCACTGCTGGGACTGAAACCAGTACCACTGGATTAGTAAACAGAGTGCCTAACCACTCAGCTAACCGGGACACTGGTAAATATCAGACCGCGTCAACCAGTCAATCATTGCACATCCTTTGTGGAACTTTGGCTTCCTAACAGCTCTCCTGCAGCCCTCTCAGTTGTAAGCAAGATGCCCTGCTCCATTTGCAGATAATCAGTGATGCTTTGCAGCTATCTTTGCCTTGGTCTTCCTCTTTTTCCTTTTCCCCATTATGTACCCTTTAAGACTGTCCTTTCTAAATTCTCATGATGTTTAATATGTCCAAAATATTTAAGTTTTCTCTGTTTTCTTTACTAGGAGACAGGGTACCACTAGTCAAATTGTGTGGTAAGCCAACATCATTCAGACCTATGCCCCAGCAGCAGATAGCTTAGAAGAGGGAGTGACGGACTTTTAAGATCACTTGGACAGTGCAGTGAAACACTCCATACAGTCTGAATTAACTGTAATAATGGTGGGAAACCAAAGAGAAGATCAGATGGTATGAGATTATGGTCTTGGAAAATGCAATGACAGAGGAGAATAAAAATGGTCACATTTGGCAGGAGGCCACGATATGCAGTCATTGGCAATACCTGATACCAGCAACATCTAAGAAGGCTATACACCCTGAAAACTCCAGACATTAAGACCCAAAACTAGATAGATAACATTCTTATCAATATACGATTTAGAAATGCTCTCCAAGTATCTAAAGCAATCCCAGAGGAAGATTTCCACAGTTAAGGTTGAAATTGAATGCAGTTAAAATAATGAACAGTGACCAAAAACTCTAGACTAAACACAGATAAGTTAGAAGGTAAAAGATAAAAATTCCCATTTCCGTGTCATTAAGTCATATTGGGGAATACGGTGTTAGGCCTCTATTTTCCATAACCTTCGGCACATGAAAATATGATGTGGTTAGTATCATGCCTGGCCGATAAGTTTTCATCTTCATATGCCATTGGCGATGATGCATGGTACCCTTGATTTATGTGATGCGCCTTTTGGCCGGGTACCTCCAACTTCAGCACTTTTCCTTGCTAGGGCAGACTGTGGTCTTGCTCAGACTTCCATGAAAATGGTGGTGTAGGTTGGCCTAGCCAAAACTTTGTTTTCCAGTCTCTGGCGGCTGTACTTGAGCCCCTTCTCCATGACAGATCCATCAGCAACGCTGGCTGGCCAGATGGCTTTGAGACAGTTCCACAGAGACATTCCAACTTTGGGATGAGGAGTCCGATAAGCGCCTCAACGATATCCATTCCCCGCCACCTATAGTCTGCTGGCTCTGCTTTGTTTACATCATTCTGATAGCCATTGTTGTAAAGACCCATAGCTTGACACTTCCTGTATTCATTGGTTTCACACCAGATTTTCCTCACACCTGCCGGCAATCTCCATGTCCCCATCCATCCACCAACCTGACATTACATTTGACAAAAATGACAGTTAGTGTTGATTGCTACAGGTTTCTGGGCCACAGAAGTAGGTCAGAGTTTTTAAGCAAACAGATCAATGTTCCCTGTCTCACAAAGAGTATGTTAAAATAAGTGTGTTCTTAACACAGTTGTTCCCAGGGGGTTAGAAACAGATTTTAAAAAATAAGAGAAATTCAATATAGAAGTCAAAAATAGATTTGCATTATCAGATGCTGTTAAATGTCACATTGGGCTTGCATGGTAGTTGGCCAAGTTTTCCTGTTTTCAATGAGCTTTTCAATCTCATCAGGGGATTTTATGCCTACTAAATTGGGCTCTCTTAACAGTGTCCTCTTTAGAATTTCACGTGGTCAACCTCTTTTTCATTGGCCTGTTGCATTCCTCTTGATAGTTTGTTTTAGGATTCTCTGATAGTTTCTTCTCATCATAGTGGCTGATATATGTCCATCTCCTTTTTCTGATCACCAGCAAGACAGATTGTTGTTCACTTATCTGCATTTTCCATGAGTTTGTTCCACTTTATACCAAGTATTTTCCTTAGGTATTTGCTTTCTAAAGATAAACCGTAAAAGAATCATTCCCCCAAGCATTATATGCATCAGTAGTAAAGGCACAAAGACAAGCCAGGAGAAAGTGGATGGAGGATGATGTTCTAGAATTGATGGAGGAGGGGAAAGAAAACAAAAATAACCAAACACATGAAGAGGTCCACTGCCTGCCAGTCATCCACAACAACTGTGACAGCCAACTGATTAGCCCTCTCATTTTCCCTGACATATCCATGGTATGGTACAAGGTCAGTCAGCGGATCTGTGACAGCTGCAGGATCCACTGTTGAATTCTTACTTCTTACATCATTCATTCATTTCTTACAAATTGAACTTGCTACTACTGGATTCATAAACTGAGAGCCCAACCTTTCAGCTGTCCAAGCCACTGCATATTATTGTACATGATTTATTACTGAAACCATATTAGTGTATTCCGAAACACTAAATATGTATTTGGCCCACACACTGTACTGGGCTAGTGTGTGTGTGTGTGTAGTTAACTGTCTTGAAGTAATGAACTGAATATTCTTCATTCACTGTTACAACCATCACTATTTACAGAGCAGATTTCCTTAACTGCTACACAAGTGATACAGCAGATGTCAACTTGTTATTACATCATGTGACACAGGAAAATCCAAGACAACAGCCACTGCATATCCGAACACGACCAGTTACATGTCATCAACTCACTATACACCACAGTTGACACTCAACGTGAATCCAGTTATCATAGGATTCACCAGTTACAGAAATCAACAAAAGCTTAATGATGAATTCCCATTTGTTAAATGCATGTTGCAAATGGATGTGGTGTGTAAACTGATGGAAAGAATTACAATGAGAATAGAAAAATAGTCTGGGCAGTTAACATTGAACACACAAAGAGATACATAAAACAATGTGGATATCTCCAGATGATAGAACTAGAAACCAGATATATCATTTTTGTATTAGAAAGCAATACATAACATCTCTCATAGATGTAAAGGCTTATAGGGGTGCAGATGTCAACAGTGATCACAACCTGTGCATAGGGAAAATAAAACTACAATTGAAAAGCCAACACAAGAAATCAGTACACGGAAAGATAAACAGCCACAGCCTACAAGAAGAAAATACTAACATTAATTTCAATCAGGAACTTGCCAATCATTCCAAAACACCCAGTGAAGTTCAGGAGATAGATATAGATGAATTATGGAATTCTTACAGCACAGCCATAATCACAGCAGCAAAAGCAAGCGCTGGACTGAAAAAACCAAATAGAAAAGCATGGATATCAGATAAAAAATGGAGCAGTCAAATTAGACATGTTGAATGCAAAAACAGATCTTAGAAAAGATCTGGCGAAAGCAACATACAAAGAAATAGACAAGAAAGTAAAAGTTCAGCTAGAAGGGATAAAAGAGAATACATAAACAATATGGCGAAAGAGGCAGAAAAAGCAGCAAAAACAGGAGACAGCAAAACTTTATATAACATACAAAAGAGGCTAACAGGTACTATTACATCTAAAGAAAGACCAATCCTTAGCAAAACTGGAACCCTATTAACATCAAATAAAGACCAAAAGCAAAGATGGGCTGAGTACTTCCAAGAAATATTTAATCGACCACACCCAAAAGAATTGTTAAACCTTGAAACTGACTTACCAGCCCCACAACTAAATGTCAATCTAGATGAAATTAAATTGCATGAAATTGAAACAGCAGTGAATTTAATGGCTAACAACAAAGCTGCAGGTGAAGATGAAGTAACAGCCGAAATGTTAAAAGCTATCAATAGTGACAACATGAGACAACTACAGAGAATGTTTAACAAGATTTGGAAAGAAGAGAAGGTCCCTTCTAATTGGAAAAAAGGAATCATTGTTAAAATACCAAAAAAAGCAACCTTAGTGACTGTAACAGCTGGAGACGAGTAACCTTAATATCAGTTGTGTCAAAAGTATTTTGCAGGTCATTTTGAATAGACTTAAAGATATAGTGGATACTGCAATGAGAGAAGAACAAGCAGGATTTCGAAAAGGGAGAAGCTGTCTCGACCAGATCTTTACTCTCAGAATAATGCTTGAAGAACATAATGAAAAGCAGAAACCATTCATACTGAACTTCATAGATTTTAAAAAGGCATTTGATAGCATACACAGAGATTCATTTTGGCGAATTTTAAGTCTATATGGAATAAAATCTAAAATTATCATCATTAAGGACTTATACAATGGATATGTTTGTGCAGTCAAGACAGAAGAAGGGATGAGTGAATGGTTCCAGATTGAAACAGGTGTGAAACAATAGACTTCATAATGAAAAAATGCTGCACAGGTAACACAGGTACTGAATGGGTACATGTGACCCAACTAGAAGATCTTGATTTTGCTGATGACATAACTCCTATCAGTAACAATGTGAATTCCTTGCAAGAAAAAACAAATAGCCTGTCTTCACTAGCTAGCAAAATAGGACTTGAAATTAACAAGGACAAACCAGAAATAATGAAAATTCCTATTAATCAAAATAGAAAAATACACATAGAAGGGACAGCTATTGAAGATATCAATCAATTTGCATACCTTGGCAGCTACATAGACAAGGATGGTGACACCAGGAAGGAAGTTAGAATTAGAATTGCAAAGGCAGCATCAGTCTTCAAGAATCTTGAGAACATATGGAATTCAAAGGTTATAAGCACAAAAACCAAGTTAAGACTATTCAATTCAAATGTAATATCCACCCTCATTTATGCATGTGAAAGCTGGAAAACAAGTATTAGACTCTTTTGAAAACAAATGCATAAGGAAAATACTCGGCATCAAGTGGAACGAATTCAAGAACAATGCAGAGATAAAACAGATGACTGAACAACAACCAGTCTCATGGGTGATCAGGAAAAGGAGATGTACATATGTTGGTCACTTGATGAGAAGAAATGATCAGAGAATCCCAAAACAAGTTATCAAGTGGAACACAACAGGCCAGAGAAAAAGAGGCAGACCGCATGAAACTCTGAAGAGGAAATTGTTAAGAGAGGCCAAATTAGCAGGCATAAAATCCTTTGATGAGGTTGAAAGACTCGCCAAAGACAGGAAAAATTGGCGAACTACTTTGCGAGCCCTATGTGACGTTTAACAGCATGGGAAGGATATAAGATACAAGATATAAGAATTAACATTGCCATGGGACCCTCACAGTAACATACAACCTAAAAAACATACTAACCTCTTATATATACTGAAAAAATCCAAACACAACCTTCCAACCAAGAATCAGATTTTGTCCTAAATAGGACAATCAACTTACAACATTACATAATAAACTTTGCAAACTTTTGTCCTAACAAGAACAGTCAACTACAAAACTTACATGACGAACAAAATCCTAACAAACATCCTAACAAACATCCTTTCCAGAGAAAAACTCATGCACAACCTGTCTCTAAAACATTCAGACAAAAAACTTCCTCATTCATACATCCTGCCACTCAGATCAACATGACTGAGTTCTCAATCAGAACACTGAGATAGTTTTTTTCTGTGCTAGCATAAACAGGTGAGTTGCGGTCTATAACTTTTTTTTGACCACAACAATAGGGTTTCTCAAAAAAATCTGTAACAGAATTTGTTACATTACACATTACTGAACAAAACTGCTTTATTTGAGATTGTTACTATATTTTATGACATTATTGCACAAGATTGTTTTATTATTCATTGCTGCATGTTTTGTTACATATTGAAGTGCATCACTATGCTATTGTTCATTACTGTGTAAAAAAAAAAAGGTAACTGTAAAATTCCCATTTCCATACCACTAAGGCATACTGGAGATGTGGTGTTAGGCCCATATTTCCATGACCTTCAGCGCATGAAACTGTGATGTGGTCAGTATCACACCTGGCTGCATTTACATTCCCAGATTCTTCTGGCACCTATTTTCATAGGTTGGGTCAACACCAGGATCTTAACTATATTAGATTGGTTCATTGTACATTACTTCACCCAACAGCTCCTGATTTCTGGACACCTTGAAGTGAGAAGATCCACTATGTCCACAAGAGCTGCAACTCCTCATCATACTGTGCTGGCAGACAACGAGATGTTGGATTACAGTGTATGAGGGACTGGTACAGAGACTGGGAATGTTACGAGTGTTGTCAGGGCGATCGGTGCACTTTTATGTGACCGTAAGTTTGCTTTGTTAAATTTACACATGGGCTGATGGATAGAAACAGCAGCAGTTTAAGGTGAAAACTATTTGGTGCTGCATGATGTGGATACATTAGCTCAAACAAAAACCCAAAAGAAATAAAACTGAGGCCATTGAAATACAGACAGAGTGTATTGTAAGAGTGCAGAGAAGAGATTAAAAAAAAAAAAATTACTGGAACGACTGAAAAAGGGAAATAAAAGACTAACTGTAAAAAAGTTGCCTAGCTCTGGTGCTGGTCCTAGGGACTTGTTATTACACCCAGGGCATGCTCATACGTGTTCAGCCTCTGACATCAGGATTTCCTTCAGTGTTTTTCACGAAATGTCATTTATGTTATCATGTGCAAACGTTGCGGTTTGAAGTACATAGGGGAAACTGGCTTACGGTTAGGAGATCGATTTCGCCAGCATCTCAGTGATATTTCCAAGAGGGCCTGAACACCTGTGGCTAAACATTTTTGCCTTGGTAACCACAGGGGCAAACAGGACATTTCGGTTAGTGCGATCCGCTCTTGTTCTGCAGATGTATGATCTCGGAGGGTCCTAGAACAGCGCCTTATTTTCCAGACTGGCTGTCTCCACCCAGCTGGAATTAACAATGTCTTCAGCTTTCTGTAACTTCTTTATTTTTCCACTGGCCTTTTTTATACTCTACTTTCTTTCTCTGTGCTACCCCTCCCTACCACCATCCTATTTCCTTCTCTGCCAACATATTGGTCTTGTCCTATCCACCAGTTTCCCATTTTCTCCCGGTAGGTGTTTAAGTTCTTCATTCATTATCTCTCCGTGTCCCCTTTTCCCTCCCCTCTCCCCCTCTCTCCCCCCCCCCCCCCCCCCGACACCTCTAGTTGCTATCATGTTTCTATTGCCTTCCACCCACCCCTTTCTCCCACTTGTTCTCCTCCTCTCTCTCCGGTTCTTTGTTATGATTGGCCCTATCGTGAATCTTTTGTCTGTAGTCAGCGTGGATTTTTTTTCCCTCCTTTTTTTTCTCCTCCTTCTTCCACACAAATTTCTGCTTCTCACCCGGAGCAAGACGCTTCAGATAAGTTCTGTGTGTTTGTATTTCGTTCTGTATGTATCCTCGAATAAGGCTCACGCCGAAATATTGGATGTTGTATGTTTTTCATTTATACATTTCATGCTTTCAATTCATTTTTTTTTTTTTCTCACCGTGCTCACTTCCTCCCTTACGTTGTAAAACTGCACCACACACCTCTATCTACCTTATTTATTTAAACCAGTTTTACTGCAGTCGCCATCCCTTTTATCTGCACATTTCTGAACAAGCGTTGGAAAAGCTACATATTCTTTCAAGTTATTGCTAAGTGCTCTATTCGTTTTATTCATGTGAACTATACTTCATCTCCTCTCTCTAATTCTTTGTCCTGTGTGCGTTTTTATGATTAAGGCTCTGATGAAACATCACAACTTTGTAGTCGTTAAGTAGTTAAGCTGTTCCTACTTTTTTCCTTGTTTATACATTCTGGCTACATGTAATGCATTAAGTCGTATGTGACAAGTACTCTGGAGGAAACTGCTTTGCATTGGAATAAACAGCTAGAAGAGCAGCAGACAGCTGTTATAGATGGCAAGTTATCAGGGCTAGAGAGCTAGTACTGGTCAAGACCCTGTTGCACCTCTCTGTTAGTGCTCTTAGTAACAAGCTCAGCCAGACTAAGAGCCAAGTTGACAAGAACTCAGCTCAGGCAACAGTCACAGGGCTTCTACGCTTGGATAACTTTTAGTGGTTTGTTCATCTTTTGCTGTCTACAGTTTTAGTTAGAAAGTTAAGTCAGCATCCAAGTTAGGATTATCAGCACGAGTTGTGTTTTTATTTTTCTTTTTTTCAGGTGAAAACAGCCATGAAATTTTACCTGGTGGTGCCAGTTTTATGTGTGTTCAAAGGTCTCGGCCTGTCCCAGGTATGAGCTCCATTTTGTTATGTTGGTTTTTTTTAAAACAGGCAGTAAAGGTGAGGTGTAACTGTAATAATAGCTAGAATGTTTAGTTTTTCTTCATTGTTAAGTTATTATAGATTGAAGACATATAGCTGTATTTGTTTCTTGGTGAATAAGACTATTTAGCCCACTCCCTATTTCTACTTCTTCTTGACGTAGACACCAGAAAAATATACTACATATCACAGATACAAACATACTTGGACTACTGCTTACACAGTCTGGGATGGTTGTTCCATCTCAAACATGAAAAGACTTTACTCACTTCAGAAACAAGCAGTAAGGGTTATAGATGACAAACATGCAGCACATATTACAAATAAGGACAAACATTGTCAGCAAATATTCTTTGTCTGGCTGGAACTGTCAGCAAATGTTCTTTGTCTGGCTGGAACTGTCAGCAAATGTTCTTTGTCTGGCTGGAACTGTCAGCAAATGTTCTTTGTCTGGCTGGAACTGTCAGCAAATGTTCTTTGTCTGGCTGGAACTGTCAGCAAATGTCCTTTGTCTCACTGGAACTGTCAGCAAATGTTCTTTGTCTCACTGGAACTGTCAGCAAATGTTCTTTGTCTCACTGGAACCGTCAGCAAATGTTCTTTGCATTCACTGTATTGAAGATATTGAGGCACAGCTTGAGAGTAGATTACAGTGGCTATTTTTTCTAGAAACAGCTTGAGAGTAGATTACATTGGCTATTTTTTCTAGAAACAGCTTGAGAGTAGATTACAGTGGCTATTTTTTTCTAGAAACAGCTTGAGAGTAGATTACAGTGGCTATTTTTTTCTAGAAACAGCTTGAGAGTAGATTACAGTGGCTATTTTTTTCTAGAAACAGCTTGAGAGTAGATTACAGTGGCTGTTTTTTCTAGAAACAGCTTGAAAGTAGATTACAGTGGCTATTTTTTCTATGAACAGCTTGAGAGTAGATTACAGTGGCTATTTTTTTCTAGGAACAGCTTGAGAGTAGATTACAGTGGTCATATTTTCTAGACACAGCTTGAAAGCAGATTACATTGCCTGTTTATTCTAGGCACAGCTTGAGAGCAGATTACATTGCCTGTTTCTTCTAGGCACAGCTTGAGAGCAGATTACATTGCCTGTTTCTTCTAGGCACAGCTTGAGAGCATATTACATTGCCTGTTTCTTCTAGGCACAGCTTGAGAGCAGATTACATTGCCTGTTTCTTCTAGGCACAGATTGAGAGCAGATTCTGGTTAAGGATAAGAAAAACCCTAGTGAAGGAGAAGGATAAGTCTGGTAAAAGAGAAGAAAAAAAAGGAGAAGAAAAATACTGGTAAAGGAAGAGAAAAACACTGATAAAGGAGAAGAAAAACCCTGGTAAAAGAGAAGAAAAACCCTGGTAAAGGAAAAGAAAAACACTGGTAAAAGAGAAGAAAAATCCTGGTAAAGGAGGAGAAAAACCCTGGTAAAGGAGAAGAAAAACCCTGGTAAAGGAGACAAAAAACCCTGGTAAAGGCATAGAAAAATCCTGGTAAAGGAGAAGAAAAATCCTAGTAAAGGAGAAGAAAAACCCTTGTAAAGGAGGAGAAAAACCCTGGTAAAGGATGAGAAAAATCCTGGTAAAGGAGAAGAAAAAGCCTGGCAAAGGAAAAGAAAAACCCTATTAAAAAAGAAGTAAAACCCTGGTAAAGGACAAGAAAAAGCCTTGTAAAGGAGAAGAAGAACCCTGGTAAATGAGAAGAAAAACCCTTTTGAAAGAGAAGAAAAACCCTGGTAAAGGAGAAGAAAAAGTCTGTTAAAAGAGAAGAAAAACCCCGTAAAGGAGAAGAAAAACCCTGGTAAAGGAGAAGAAACCTCTTGTAAAGGAGAAGAAAAATCCTGGTAAAGGAGGAGAAATACCCTGGTAAAGGAGGAGAAAAATCCTGGTAATGGAGAAGAAAAACACTGGTAAAGGGGAAGAAATATACTGATATATTAGGAGAAAAACCCTACTACAGGAGAAGAAAAACACTGGTGAAGAAGAAGAAAAAGCCTGGTGAAAGAGACTATAAAGCCTGGTAAAGGAGAAGAAAAACCCTGGAAAATGAGAATAAAAGTGTAGTTAAAGGAGAAGAAAACCCTGGTGAATAAAAAGTCTGTTGAAGGAGTAGAAAAACCCTGGTAAAGGAAGAGAAAAACCCTTGTAAATGAGAAGAAAAATCCTCGTAAAGGAGAAGACAAACCCTGGCAAATGAGAAGAAAAACCACGTGTGAAGGAGAAGAAAAAGCCTGGTGAATGAGAAAGAAATGCCTGGTGAAGTTTTAGGAAAAGCGTAGTAAAGAAAAAGAAAAACCCTGTTAAATTTTAAGAGAAATCCTGGTAAACGAGAAGAAAAACCCTTTTAAAAGAGAAGAAAAAGCCTGGCAAAGGAGAAGAAAAACCCTGGTAAAGGAGAAGGAAAATCCTGGTAAAGAAGAAGAAAAACCCTGGTAAAGAAGAAGAAAAAGCCTGGTAAAGAAGACGAAAAACCCTGGTAAAAGAGAAGAAAAAAAAATCTGGTAAAGAAGAAGAAAAACCGTGTTCAAATAGAAGAAAAAATCCTGTTAAATGAGAAGAAAAACCCTGGTAAAGAAGAAGGAAAACCCTGGTAAAAGAGAAGAAAAACACTGGTAAAGGAGAAGAAAAACCCTGGTAAAGAAGAAGAAAAACCCTGGTAAAGAAGAAGAAAAACCCTGGTAAAAGAGAAGAAAAAGACTGGTAAAGAAGAAGAAAAAGCCTGGTAAAGAAGAAAAACCCTGGTAAAGAAGAAGAAAAACCCTGGTAAAGAAGAAGAAAAAACCCTGGTAATGAAGAAGAAAAACCCTGTTAAATGAGAAGAAACACCCTGGTGAAAGAGAAGAAAAACCCTGGTAAAGGAGACAAAAAATCCTAGTAAAGGAGAAGAAAAATCCTGGTAAAGTCAGAAGAAAACCCTGGTAAAGGAGAAGAAAAATCCTAGTAAAGGAGAAGAAAAACCCTGGTAAAAGAGAAGAAAAACCCTTGTAAATGAGAAGGAAAATCCTGGTAAAGAAGAAGAAACACCCTGGTAAAGAAGAAGAAAAAGCCTGGTAAAGAAGAAAAACCCTGGTAAAAGAGAAGAAAAAACCCTGGTAAAGAAGAAGAAAAACCCTGTTAAAATAGAAGATAAATCCTGTTAAATGAGAAGAAAATCATCATCATCAGGTGCCCTGCCGACTGGCGTTGGCTATTATGCTTCTCCAGAGCACCCGATCCCTCATGCAGGCCATCAGTTCAGTTGGTGATCTCCTCTCACACCATCCCGTAAGACTGTCCAGTATCATTTCTCTTGGTCTTCCTCTTGATCTTCTTCCTTCTATTTTTCCTGTTGTTATAATATTTTCAATGCCCCCTCTTCTCATTGCATGTCCTATGAAAGTACATTGTCTCTCTCTTAATTTTCTGACAAGGTTTTTTTGTCTCTCCAGCTCTTCTCATACATTCTTCATTAGTTATTTTTGCTGTCCAGGGGATTCGCAACATTCTTCTAATAAACCACATTTCTGCTGCTTCCAATGATTTTTGTGCAGACTTGCCTATTGTCCATGATTCACTTCCATATAACAAGATAGGTTCAATATAGCATTTTAGGACTCGTTTTCTAACATTCATTGATAAAGATGTGTTAGCTAATATGTTTCTCATTCTCTGAAATGCAGTCTTTGCTTGACCTATTCTGTTCCTAATTTATGAGAAGAAAAGTAATAAAGGAGAAGAAAAACCCAGGTAAAAAAGAAGAACAACACTGGTAAACGAGAAGAAAAATCCTGGTAAAGGAGAAGAAAAACCCTTGTAAAGGAGAAGAAAAAGCCTGGTAAAGAACAAGAAAAAGCCTGGTAAAGAAGAAGAAAAATCCTGGTAAAGGCAGAGGAAAACCCTGGTAAAGGAGAAGAAAAATCCTAGTAAAGGAGAAGAAAAATCCTAGTAAACGAGAAGAAAAACGCTGGTAAATGAGAAGAAAAATCCTAGTAAAGGAGAAGAAAAACCCTGGTAAATGAGAAGAACTCTCGTGTGGTACCCGGGATATGCAAAGAATAGGACCACTGTACCCTACCACGCATGATCGTAAAAGGCGACTTAGGAGGGTTCGGCATAGGGCCAGCAACCCTATCTGGTATAAAAAACTATCAGACTGCTACAGAAATGGAAGCAAGGGAAAAAACAAATGCACGTGGAAGGAGAAATGCTTTTCAGGAAACTGAGCCCATGAAGGTTGTGGATGAAAGCCAGCCACTGGAAGTCCCCAGCCCGACTGCAGACCTCCTGGAACCTAAACACAAGATGCAAATAGGCAGCTGGAATGTACTTAACCAGACTGGAAAACTACCACAAACCATCAAGGAAATGCACAGATACAAACTAGACATACTAGGAATACAAGAAACAAGATGGACAGGACAAGGCAGAAGGAAATTAACAACACAGCACACAGAAGATACAATAATATGGTCAGGTAAAGAAGATCTTCATGAAGGAGGAGTAACATTGATTATAACAAAAGAAGCATCAAGAGCATTGCTGAAATGGACCCCAATAAATGAGAGATTATTATATGCATGGTTCAACTTAAGATTCACGAAGCTGTCTATTATAGTTTGTTACGCACCAACAGAAGCAGCTGAAGAGGAATTAAAAGAAGATTTTTACAACAGCCTCCAAGCCACAGTAGAAACAATACCCAAGCATGATATGCTACTCATCTTGGGAAACTTCAATGCAAAAGTAGGTGAAGGAAATGAAGATAGAAGAAGAATCATGGGAAAAGAAGGAATCGGAGAAATAAATGAAAATGAAGAAAGACTGTGCAGTTTCTGTGAAGAAAACATGATGACCAACGGAGGGACAATTTTCCAACATAAAAACATCCATAAGGTGACTTGGAGGTCACCAGATAAAACCACAGAAAACCAAATCGATCACATACTAATAAACAACAAGTGGAAACGGTCGCTACAAGATGTGCGAGCAAGGAAAGGAGCAGATGTAGGAAGTGATCACAACCTTCTGGTAGCAAAAATAAAACTAAAATTAAATAAGGCCAAAATCGGAGAACACAGAAAGATACATTTTGATACAAGAAAACTGAAAGACCAGCAAACAAGAAATGAATTCTCAATAGTACTTAAGAACCGGTTCAGTGTCCTACAAGACGAAGCAGAAATGTCCATATTAGAGTTCAATAAAACACTACAGGAAACAGCAAAAGAGGTGCTGGGATATCGGAAACGGAGAAAAGAGGAATGGATAAGCGAGAACACATGGGAAAAGATAGAGCAAAGAAAAGAAATCTAGAAAAAATTACTGAACACCAAATCACAACGGCTTTGAGAACAAGTTTTAAGTAATTATGCACAAAAAGACAAAGAAGTGAAGGAATCATGCTGTCAAGATAAACGTCAATATTATGACAACTTAGCAGAAACAGCAGAGAAAGCAGCATATACAAATGATATGAAAACCATATATAAAATCACAAAGCAGATGACAGGTAACTTCAACAAAAGATGTGAAAGTGCAGTAAGGACACAAAATGGACAACTGGTCAGTGGAGAAAGAGAAAAAATTGAAAGATGGAGGGAACACTTTAACACCCTACTAAACAGAATACAAGCAGTACAAACAATAGACATACCTGAAGCAAAAACGGAACTAAACATCACTACAGGACCAATAACAATAAATGAAGTAAAGGAGGCGATAAAGAAGCTAAAATCAGACAGGGCACCAGGTGAAGATGAAGTGACTGCTGAGATGTTGAAAGCAGAAGAAACAGAAACAGCAAACCAGCTTTGCCAGATATTAAAACACATTTAAAACAGAAAAAAAGGCGAAGGACAGGCATTTGTGGAAAACCCTTGCGGAAGCCCCATGTGCCCTGGGCACTTAAGGTTCAGAGAGGGAGATAAATGAGAAGAAAATTCCTGGTGAAGGAGGAGAAAAACCCTGGTAAAGGAGAAAAAAAGCCTGGCAAAAGAAAATAAAAACCCTGTTAAAAGAGAAGTAAAACCCTGGTAAAGTAGGAGAAAATCCCTGGTAAAGCAGGAGAAAAACTCTGGTAAAGGAGGAGAAAAAACCTAGTACAGGAAAGAAAAAAAACCCTGGTGAAGGAGACGAAAAAGCCTGGTGAATGATAAGGATAAATCTGGTAAAGGAGAAGAAAAACCCTGGTAAAGGAGAAGAAAATCCTGATGAAGGAGAATAAAAAGCCTGTTGAAAGAGAAAGAAAAGCCTGGTAAAGAAGAAGAAAAACTCTGATAAAGGAGAAGAAAAAAACTGGTAAAAAACTCTGGTAAAGGATAGCCTGGGAAAAGAGAAGAAAACCCTGGCAAAGGAGAAGAAAAACCCTGGTAAAGGAGAAGAAGAACCCTAGTAATGAAGAAGAAAAGCCCTGGTAAAAGAGAAGCTGGTAAAGGAGAAAAAACCCTGGTAAAGGAGAAGAAAAAGCCTGTTAAAAGAGAAGAAAAACCCTGGTTAAGGAGAAGAAAAACACTGGTAAAGGAGAAGAAAAAGCCTGTTAAAAGAGAAGAAAAACCCTGGTTAAGGAGAAGAAAAACACTGGTAAAGGAGAAGAAAAAACCTGTTAAAAGAGAAGAAAACCCTGGTAAAGGAGAAGAAAAAGCATGTCAAAAGAGAAGAAAAACCCTGGTTAAGGAGAAGAAAAACCCTGGTAAATGAGAAGAAAAACCCTTTTAAAAGAGAAGGAAAAGCCTGGTAAAGGAGAAGAAAAAGCCTTGTCAAGCAGAAGAAAAACCCTGCTAAAAGAGGAGAAAAAACCCGGTAAAGGACGAGAAAAATCCTGGTAAAGGAGAAGAAAAACCCTGGTAAAAGAGAAGAAACACTCTGGTAAAGGAGAAGAAAAATCGTGGTAAAGGAGAAAAACCCTGGTAAAGGAGGAGAAAGACCCTGGTAATGGAGAAGAAAAACCGTCTTAAAGATAAGAAAATGCCTGGTAAAGGAAAAGAATAAGCTTCGTAAAGTAGAATTAAAAGCTTGGTAGAGAAGAAGAAAAAGCCTGGTGAATTAGAAGGAAAAGCCTGGTTAAAGAGACGGAAAAGCCTGGTAATAGATAAGAAAAACACTAGTAAAGTAGAAGAAAAACTGGTGAAGGAGAAGAAAAAGCCTGGTGAAAAAGAACTAAAAGTCTCTTGAAGGAGAAGAAAAAGCCTTGTGAAAGCCTGTTGAAGGAGAAAAAAAGCCTGTTGAAGGAGAAGAAAAAGCCTGGTGAGAAAGAAGAAAAATCCTTGAGAAAGAGAAGAAAAATCCTGTCGAATGAGGTTAAAAAAAAGAAAAAGCCTGTTGAAGGAGAAGGAAAAACCTGTTGAAGGAGATGAATAAGCCTGTTGCAGTAGAATAAAATGCCTGTTGAAGGAGAAGAAAAAGCCTGTTGGAGTAGAATAAAATGCCTGTTGAAGAAGAAGGAAAACCCTGGTAAAAAAGAAGAAAATGCCTGTTGAAGGAAAAGAAAAAGCCTGTTGAAAAAGAAGAAAATCCTGTTGAAGGAGAAGAAAAAGCCTGTTGAAGGAGAAGAAAAATCCTGATGAAAAAGAAGAAAAATCCTGTCGAAGGAGAAGAAAAAGCCTGTTGAAGGAGAAGAAAAAGGCTATTGAAGGAGAGGAAAATCCTGGTGAAAAAGAACTAAAAGCCTATTGAAGGAGAAGAAAAATCCTGGTGAAAAAGAAAAATCCTTGAGAAGGAAGAGAAAAATCCTGTCAAAAGAGAAGAAAAAGCCTGTTGAAGAAGAAGAAAAAGGCTAATGAAGGAGGAAAATCCTAGTGAAAAAGAACTAAAAGCCTATTGAAGGAGAAGAAAAATCCTGGTTAAAAAGAACTAAAAACCTGTTGAAAGAGAAGAAAAAGCCTGTTGAAGGAAAAGAAAAAGCTTGATGAAGGAAAAAAAAAACCTGAAAGAAGGGAATAGAATCTGTTATAAAGGAGAAGAAAAATACTTGTCAAAAAGAAGAAGAACCCTAGTAATTAGAAATCATGGTGAAGTAAAAGAAAAAGCCTGGAAGAAGAGAATAAAAAGCTTGATAACAGAGCAGAAAAAGTTTGGTGAAAAGATGGAAAACCCTGGTAATTAGAAGAAAAAGCCAGAGTAAAAAGATGAAAAACCCTAGTAATTAGAAGAAAAATCCAAATGACAAAGATGAAAAACCCTACTAATTAGAAGAAAAAGCCTGTAGGAAGAAAGATAAAGACTGGTGAAAGAGAAGGAAAAGCCTGTTGAAGGAGAGGAATAAGCCTGTTGAAGGAGAAGAAAAATCCTGGTGAAGGAAAAGAAAATGCCTTTTGAAGGAGAGGAAAAAGGCTGATGAAGTAGAAGAAAAATCCTGTTGAAGGAGATGAAAAAGTCTGGTGAAGTAAAAGAAAAATCCTAGTGAAAAAGAAGAAAAAGCCTGCTGAATGAGAAGAAAATTCTTGTTGAAGGAGAAGAAAAAGCCTGTTGAAGGAGAAGAAAATGCCTGTTGGAGAAGAAGAAAAGGCCTGTTGAAGGCAGAGAAAAAGCCTGGTGAAAAAGAAGGAAAAGTTGTTGAAGGAGAAGAAAAATCCTGGTGAAAAAGATGAAAAAACCTGTTGACAGAGAAGAAAAAGCCTGTTGAAGGAGAAGAAAAAGCCTGATGAAAAAGAAGAAAAATCCTTGAGGCGAAGAAAAAACCTGTTTTAATGAGAAGAAGAAGCCTGTTGAAGGAGAGGAAAAACCTAGTGAAAAAGAACTAAAAGCCTTCTGAGTGAAAAAGGAAAAAGCCTATTGAAGGAAAAGAAAAAGCTTGTTGAAGTAGAAGAAAAAGCCTGTTGAAGGAGAAGAAAAAGCCTGTTGAAGGAGAAGAAAAAAAAACCTGTTTAAGGAGAAGAAAAAGCCTGTTGAAGTAGAAGAAAAAGCCTGTTGAAGGAGAAGAAAAAAAAAACCTGTTTAAGGAGAAGAAAAAGCCTGTTGAAGGAGAAGAAAAAGCCTATTGAAGGAGAAGAAAAAGCCTGTTGAAGGAGAAGAAAAAGCCTGTTGAAGTAGAAGAAAAAGCCTATTGAAGGAGAAGAAAAAGCCTACTGAAGGAGAAGAAAAAGCCTGTTGAAGTAGAAGAAAATGCCTGTTGAAGGAGAAGAAAAAAAAACCTGTTGAAGGAGAAGAAAAAGCCTGTTAAAGGAGAAGCCTGTTGAAGGAGAAGAAAAAGCCTGGTGAAAAAGAACTAAAAGGCTGTTGAAAAAGAAATAAAAGGGTGTTGAAGGAGAAGAAAAAGCCTGGTGAAAAAGAACTAAAACGCTGTTGAAAAAGAAATAAAAGGCTGTTGAAGGAGAAGAAAAAGCCAGGTGAAAAAGTTGAAAATACCTGGTGAAGGAAAAGAAAAAACCTGTTGAAGGAGAAGAAAAAGCCTTGAGGAAGAGAATAAAAAGCCTGGTAAAGAAAAAGCCTGGTGAAAAAAAAGAGAAATACTTGAAATTATAAGAAAAATTATGGTGAAGGAGAAGAAAAAGCCTGGTGAATTAGAAGAAAAAGTCTGGTGAATGAGAAGAAAAAGACTGGTGAAAAAGAAGAAAAACCTTGGTAAAGGAGAAGAAAAACCCTGGTAAAGGAGAAGAAAAACCCTGGTAAAGGAGAAGGAAAAAGCGAGGTAAAGGAGAAGGAAAACCCTGGTAAAGGAGAAGAAAAACCCTGGGATAGGACAAGAAAAACCCTGGTAAATGAGAAGAAAATCCCTGGTAAAGAAGAAGAAAAATCCTGGTAAAGGAGAAAAAAAATCCTGGTAAAGGAGAACAAAAACCCTGGAGAAAGACAAAAAACCTGGTGAATGAGTAATGACTGGTGAAGGAGAAGTGAATACTGGTAAAGAAGAAGAAAGACCCTGGTAAAGTAGAAAAAAAATTGTGGTAAATGTGGATAAAAACCTGGGTAAATGAGAAGAAAACCCAGGTAAAGGAGAAGAAAAAGCCTGGTGAATGAGAACGAAAAACCTGGTGAGGGAGAAGAAAAACCCTCGTAAAGGAGAAGAAACACCCTGGTAAATGAGAAGAAAAATACTGGTAAAGGAGAAGAAAAACCCTGGTAAAGTAGAAGAAAAAAAAAAACCCTGGTAAAATAGAACAAAAAACCCTGGTAAAGGAGAAGAAAAACCCTAATGAAGGAAAAGGAAAACCTCTTGAAGAAGAAGGAAGAGCCTGGTGGATGATACGGAAATGCCTGGTAAAGTAGAAGAAAAATCCTATGAAAGAGAAGAAAAAGTCTGGTAAAGGAGAAGAAGAACCCTGGTAAAAGAGAAGAAAACCCTTCGTAAAGGGGAAGGAAAAGCCTTTCAAATGAGAATAAAAACCCCAGTAAAATAGAAGAAAAACCCTGGTAAAAGAGAAGAAATACCCTGGTAAAGGAGAAGAAAAATCCTGGTAAAGTAGAAGAAAATGCCTGGTAAAATAGATAAAAAAAACCCTGGTAAAGGAGAAGAAAAACCCTGGTAAAGGAGAAGAAAAAACCTGGTAAAGAAGAAGAAAACCCCTGGTAAAGTAGAAGATAATGCCTGGTAAAGTAGATAAAAAAACCCTGGTAAAGGAGAAGAAAAACCCTGGTAAAGGAGAAGAAAAACCCTGGTAAAGGAGAAGAAAAACCTTGGTAAAGGAGCAGAAAAACCCTGGTAAAGGAGAAGAAAAACCCTGGTAAATGAGAAGGAAAACCCTGTTAAAGGAGGAGAAAACCCAGGTGGAAAAACTTGGTGAAGGAGAATGAAAAGCGTGGTAAAGGAGAACATCTTTGAATGAGCCAGGGAAAATACTTTTAAATGATGACATTAATGATGATGTAACATAGGGACCAAAAGTGGGTGTTTGAGTGACAGAGTGGTTAGTGCATTAGTCTGTCATGGCAAAAGGTCAGTGGTTGAAATCTGGTTATAGGTCACATGATCATGGAAATGGGTATCTGGCTTTTTCTGGAACTGGAGAAAGAAAGGTTGTCTGACATGATGCTGACCACATCAAACTCTAGTGTACTGACAGGTTAAGGAAAATATGGACAGTAACACCATGTCCCTAGATGCCTCCATGTGTCACCACCTCTGTTTATTGTAAAAATGGTTATACTCATTATTATTGTTTTATTATGAAAATGGTTATACCCATTTTTATTGTTTATTATAATTGCTTACAATTGCTTACAATATTTACCTCAAAATTCTGTGCAGAAGCATTCAGTTTGAAAATGCTGAAAATCATGAAAAGTTCATTAATTTATTCAGTTAATTTATTGTTGCATAAATTGCTGGAAAAATGTTAAAGTTTGCTTCAGTGAAGTGACGCAGCTCGATGTAATCAGAGTCATCCAAGTCCAGGTACAACGTGACCTTGATGTGATAATTTCATGATAAAACCTGAGAGAATGGCTCAGACAGAGAATCTGAAATCTTGTGGCTGGGCTGAACAAAATCTACCCACACACTTTACATTTCATTTACAGAATGAAACTACCCCTGGGTTGTATATAAACACTTATTTTGTTTGTATGATGTTTGTTAGTGTATTTTCTGTGTGTGCTTTAGCTATATAATATAGTTTTTAAAAAAAAGGTAAAATTCCTGTTTCCATGCTATTAAGGCATATTGCGGAACACAGTGTTAGGCCCGTATTTTCCATGATCTTCAGCACGTGATAGTGTGATGTGGTCAGTATCACGCCTGGCTGCTTTACCTTCCAAGATTTCTGTGGTACCCATTTTCTGAGGCTGGGTGAACCCAGAGAAAAAAAAAATCCCGCTCAGCTGGGGATTCAAACCATCGACCATTCAGTTCCTAGATGAGTGCTCTAACCACTATGCTAGCTGGTCCCCCTAGCCATAATATGGCAAATTTAAATGGGATGTTTTTACAGTTTCACTCTCAGCCAGTTATCTGTCCTTTTTATCACATCATTGCTCGTTGTCTACAGTTATATGAGACAATATGTTTTGTCTACAGTTATTTGAAACTAATCCTGTCCAGCCTACATTTATTTGAAACTAATTTTTTGTTTCTAGTCTACAGTTATTTAAAACATCCTATATCTCATCCTCATGTTGTTCTTCTCCATGTCTCCTTTGGTCTACCCTTACTTCTGTTCCCCTGTGGTGTCCATCTTAGTACTATTTTTAGTAGTGAGTCGTCAGTCATCTGGAGCACATGTCCCAATTCTATTGCTGCAGTTAAATAAATTTCCTTAATCAGAACAATGCAATAAAGCGCATGTAAATGTCAAATGCAATTCTTATGTGTTCTCCAAGTACAAGTGAGTTCCTAATTTGTTTGTTTAGTTAATGATTATCACATGCCACTGCCAAGCGACACTTCACATGTTACAAATGTAGACAAAGTGGAAGTTGTGACCAAACTGCGTTGCCGTGACATTTAGCTGCGATTTAGTTTCTATAAAACAAAATTTACAGTTCACAATTTCATTGTGGAAATATTGTGCCTCTAATGACCATGCTCTCTTTTAGACATATTTCAATGAATCTTTCTCCGTTCTGATTAACCATATCAACTCCTTCTTTCCCCATTACTTTTTCAACGTCGGTCTTATCCTTCCCTAACTTAGCGTTGAAGTCCCCCAATTAGACTCTTTTGAAAACAAATGCCTAAGGAAAATACTCGGCATCAAGTGGAACGAATTCAAGAACAATGCAGAGATTAGGCAGATAACTGAACAACAACCAGTCTCATGGGTGATCAAGAAAAAGAGATGGATATATGTTGGTCACGTGATGAGAAGAAATGATCAGAGAATACCAAAGCAAGCTATCAAGTGGAACACAACAGGCCAAAGAAAAAGAGACAGACCGCGTGAAACTCTGAAGATGACATTGTTAAGAGAGACCAAATTAATGAGCATAAAATGCTTTGATGATTTTGAAAGACTCGCCGAAGACAGGAAAAATTGGCGAACTACTTTGTGAGCCCTATGTGACGTTTAACGGCACAGGAAGGATATAAGATATAAGAAAAGAATTTCATTGCCATTTTTATGAACACGTGCATTACCGAATCGTGGACGAGATCATTTTGGTTGGTAAAGGAAGTAGAAATATATACGTTTGTACAGAGAAAAATATGTCGCTCTGATTTCAGTGACGTAGTAATTTTATAGCGCTGGAGTACGGTATAGACTGAATACACGAGTGCTACATTCAGTATTACTTGGCTGAATGCAAAATGGAACTGATTATTCAGTTCTTGAGCATAAAAAAAGAACCGAAGCAGCATAAACCCATTATTTAGATAGTTATATTCTTGGCTAACGATGGAATTTCCCAGTAGTGAACTGCCTTCACAAGTAAAGTAAGCGGAGGCGAGAAAGAGTGAAAGGGGGAACGGTTTTAAAGTTCTTCTGCCGTATGTGAAAACGGTATTAAGACTTGTCTATACGACAGCGAGTATAACTGCTTGCGTGAAGAGGCATACAAGAAGGCACAGGACACGCGTCTGTTACAGTGTATTAAATAGCAAGGAATCTTCAAGTAAAATTCAGTCACAAGTATATTTTTAAAGTACGCGTGACAAAACAAACAAGGCAGCTGATATATGTATCAATGAGGAAAAATTAGTAGAAGTGGAGACTTTTGAACATCTTGGATAACTACTAACTAATAATGGAGATGCAATGATGGGAAATTAAAAGGAGAATATCTATCGCTCTTCAGAAAGTAAAACAACTAAAGAATCTGTGAAGAGGAACAGACAGAACTACACAAATAAGATTTTTAATTAAAGGCATGCATCTTTCTCATCGCAACATATGCCTGTGATACCTGGACACTTAACAAATCAGGTGAGAAACACATAAATGCCTTTGAATGTAAATGCTACAGATGAGTTCTTCAAATATCATGGACACAGAAAAGAAAAAAAAATATCTATACTACAAGAACTTAATATTGAAGAGGGTTGGCTAGTAAAGAGGATTAAACAGAGAAGACGTAACTATTTTAGACACATTAAACGTCATGATAATTTAGAGAAGACAGTCTTTTAAGAGTACATAATGGGAAAGAGAAAGACCAAGGCGAAGATGGCTGCAAGACATCGTTGATAATCTGCAGATGGATGCATCAGCCGCAGGGCATCTTGCTTACAACCGAGAGGCCTACATGAGAGCTGTTATGAAGGCAAAGTTCTGCAAGGGACATGCAAATGACTGACTGACTTGACTGACTTACGCGTGAATTACCAGCAGAAGAATAAATACCTCTATATTCCGGCGAAGCAACCCACCTCCGGGACTCTGCTAAAACATGTAACGTGCCAAAGATTTGCTAACTAAATCGCAGCATCAGTCAGATAAAAGTAACACGCTTATTTCCAACCTCCCACCATCGGGGTCAACCCCGCTTCAGAATATTGGTACTTAAGGTTGTCTTATGAGGAAAAAAGGCAGCGAGGAGAGATGCTGACATGCCTTTCTCAAATCTTGTAATAGCCTAGAAATGTGAAGCCACTAAGACTTCACAACCTTGAAGGATATAAATGGTACGTGGTTTAGATAATCACGAACAGGCTTATCAGAACTATCGAAGAACTTAACCAGCGAAAAAAAGTATATAATTACTCCACTTTTACATTATCAGCGCCATTTAGGTCAGTACTTGTACAGCATATCAGCAACTGTACGCCACCAGCAGTGGTTCTCAAATTATATTCAATGGTCTACCTAAAGTTGTTTTACAAGAATACGTTTTTCCAATCGGTTTCTGGAAAAATAGGGACTTAAAAAACTAAAACGCACAGAGAGAGAGACAGACAGACAGAGAGAGAGAGGGAGAGAGAGAGAAACATTTACCTTTAACATTAAGTGTTAATGAAGCTATAAGAAAATGTTACAAAAATGAAATAAAACAAGAAATGATCACTGTATTAACAAGCAACAGATTGGTCTCACCCACGGAGGCTCAGACAGTTCAAGCAACGGGAAAAATGCTCACGATATGTCACTATTTAAGCAACCCCTCTTTTTATTATCCCTGTTTACCGCACCCCCACTCCCTCCCCCCCCCCCCACACACACACATATAGAGCATATTTACAACATAACGAAAGTCAGAAGTTCACACAGTTGCAAAACTCAAGCAAATGTCATCGAATACATTATTATTTCTAAAAAAGCGGGGTGATCCACATATAACAGAATAAACATTTCGTCTGCTTCGGTTGTTCGGAAGTACATTGTTAGAAAATCAGACCATTTTTTAAAAACAATTTAACTGCTCTTAAATCCAATAAATTGAAATTATGCTCAGACTAAGTTTTCTGATTATTTGCACCTTCATTCTCGCCGGTAAGTTTTGTTCCGTTTCTTATCGTAGGCGGAAGATTTCAATCTTAAACTATCATCATCGCCGTATGACACCAACAGTCATTCGATTTTTACCAAACTGATACAAAAAATAAGGACGGCCCACGATGTGATTAGATAATCTTTTAGCATGTGCATTATCACAAATAACATCTTACCAGCACAAAAACACTATTTGATATGACATCTTTCTAGGAAAAAAAAACACAATCAGCAATTAAAAACTCAGTTAAAGCTAATGATTACAAACAAAGAGAAGCAGATAGTTCTGCTGGACGCATCTTTTAAAATCACTTCTAAATGGATCGTGCTAATCTAATGACATAAGAATAGTTTTTGGATATAAGTATATAAAACTAAATGTAAATATACACCCAGCCACTGCAGTAAAGCTGTGATAAAATGATAATCTACGAGTGAGTTCCCAGTCCATGAGTCGCGTTGTGACATGATAGTTCTTGTATCCATGGAGTCATATTCCTGTAACATGCCGCCCAAGCAGAGATGGATAGATGAAACTACAGAAGAATTAAATATCCCATTATATTTAGCAAATCATCGAGCCCTATCAAGACGTCTATTTGTCCCCTCAACACCAAAAGGAATATGAGGAAGGAGACAAGGCAAGACAAGACAAGATTGTAACATTTCCACCAAGTTCTGCTGGTATCTGACAACAAAACTGTGTTTTTCTACGCTTGCTCTTACCAGTTGTTTTGTTTTGTTTTTTCCTTGTTTGAAGCGCGATCTGTTGAGACAGCCTTGCCGTGAACAATTACGAGGGAACTTGTGTAGAACTCCAGGAATGCACTTCGAAGATAGAACAACACGAAAATCAGAACTTGCGGCCATCTTTAGAAAGCTCTGAAGAGAATGCCGTGGAAGACTTTTGCCGGTGAGTCGGATTTCTGCTGTAGGCAAGGCGAGGGAAGGACTTTGTCATACATTTAGAAATAATGAATCATCATCGTGTGCCTTGCTAAATAGCATTTGACAGTCACTTTTCTGCATCATATAAGGCCTTTTGTGCTTCCATTCAGTTCAAATGTTGATCTCATTTTCTCCCTGTTATACTTTGTCGGTCCAGTCACGATTTATAATAGTATTCACCTGAGCCAGAATTCTCTCATATATATATATATATATTATATATATATATATATAACTATCTTCTCTCATATATATATATATATAACTATCTTCTCTCATATATATATATATATATATAACTATCTTCTCTCATATATATATATATATAACTATCTTCTCTCATATATATATATATATATATAATATATATATATATATATATATATATATATATATAACTATCACATGCGCCGTAGTGTGTAATTTCCTGCTCTTTAATTATGCTCTGTTGTATTAGCTGCAACATGTAATACTGTGAAAATGTTATATTCACACATTGGTACTACTTCTGCTTTTCTCAAGATATATGATCTTCTCATATGTTACTAGTTAATACTAACTTTACTTCAGTCACAGTCAAGATTTTACTCTTCCAATTACAGTCGCTTTCTACGTCTGTTTAACTGCTCTCTTCACAGACTTACATTCCCAGGAACGATCACTCTCTCAGTGGCAAGTAACAGCACAGTAGCAGCAAGATTAAGTTATGAAGACTTTATTGGTGCACGGGGTGACGATGATGATGAACGATGTGATGAGTATAACAGTGGCATAATACAATCCAAGAAGACATGACAGGACGAAATTACAACTCAAGACAACATAGAATAAGTTCCAAGCGATTATTGAGGTCCATAGATTTCGTCGCCAGCATAACTTCTACTACATTTCTAATCTACTAATCTATCACACTACACAACTACGTATTTTCACAGACAATATAACCTACGGACGGCCCTGTCCGAAACTGAAAATCACAGATCATCTGATTTCTGTGTCACGACTTCTTTCTCGCAAGTTATACGTGCCACATCCCAGCAAGTGGTATGGAACCAACTGACTTAAAAGGGGAATAAGTCTAAGCACAAAGCTATTGATTTCTATGGGACCTAACCCCTTTTATCTCAGCTTTCCCAATTCTATGATGAGTTGTCTTTCGTTCTATAAATATATATTCTATTACAGCTTTTATCAACGGAGGGCAAAAGGAAATCTATTACTGTACTGTCATTACTTTGTTAAATCGTCTCTCTCTCTCGCTCTCTCTCTCAGTTAAATCTCTCTGTCTCCGTGTCTCTCTCTGTGTATAAGATTAAAAGTATTAAGATTCCGTCCCAAAGAGTACACAATCCTCTCTCTCGCTCCTCTCCTTTCCAATTCTTTTCATCTTTCTGTCTCAAGAAATAAAGAACAAAAGTTAAATGGGCGAGCCCGTTGAATTCGTAACCCTTGGAAAACTCGTTCGCTCTTTTGTTCTCTCCCCCCTCCTCTTGTTTACTTCTTCATATATCTGTGTGTGTGTGTGTGTGTGTTTACAGTGTAGTCAGCGATCAAGTTACCCAGTAATTACCGATTTAAAAAACAAATAGGAAACTGTTGGAGCTGTTGGGTACCATAACCACTTTATATTATCAAAAACCTAGTAAAAAAAACCCCAGAGAAATCAGTCGGAGGATAATCAGGCCAGTAGAATGATGATGATGATGATGATGAATTTGCATGGAGGAAAATCCGCCAATTCTGACTTTGGTTTAGCGTTTGTACATTTTGTAAAGATTAAATCTCACCTGTTTTACCGTTTATGCGTTTCTATAAAGATTAAATCTCACTTGGTTTAACGTTTATGCATTTTGTAAAGATTAAATCTCATCACAAATAAGGTTAAAAAAGAAATCACACGAACAATTACTACTTAGTGATGTTTGTAAAGTGTATTTAATTTTACATCTAAAAAAAGTATAAGGTACTGAATGTTGTATTGAGAAAACTGGTATTTTAGAAAGTGCTCGATGCAAGGTGTGTGTGTGTGTGTGTGAGAGAGAGAGAGAGAGAGAGAGAGAGTTGTAGCGCTCTCCAAATATCCCCAGCGCGATCACTGTGTTGAGTTACAGAATCATCGTTGCTGTTATGTTGCATGAAGTTCATGACCCATTATTTCTCCTTTCTTCCCGTCTTTATGGCCAGATTTGTTTACGGGTTTTCCCTTTTTCATGACGTCTTTAATCTAGTCTGACACGTGACTCCACCCAGTTCATGCTGAGGACAACAAAACTGTAGTGAAGAATTCTTTGTCAATGAAGCAGAAAAGGCACTCGACCCCGCACAGTACATTTGTTAAGAAGGAAGGGCAGGTAAGTAACAACTCCGAATCTTAATGCTAATTTCCCGTCTTTCAAGAAAAAGAAACAATAGTTTATATGGCATTCATTAACTGCAGTCACTGGAATTGTAAGACTGGTTGCAAGTAAGTTTAGCACCTCAGTGCACCATCATTTCCTTTGGGAAGTGTATTATGATAAGTAGCTGGGTGGGATCTATATCTTGGAAGAGAGCTTCCCAAATTTTGTGTCGTAAGTGCTATCTCCGAGGCCGCATCTTTTGGGTTAGGGTATCCCAAAATATTTTCCGCTCAAGTGATTCTTTTGGCCCTACTGGTCCCTTTTCTCTCATCGCTCGACATCTCCCGTTCCTTCCACTGCTCACTTTGAGAATCACTGATATGATAATATCTTTGTCAACATGGGCTTAGATTATTTTATCAAATCTGGAAACTCAGAGGCTGCTATTACAACCGAAAGCACATATACAATCTTCAAACTCTGAGACTGCCATTACAACCGAAAGCATATATACAATCTACAGACTCTGAAACTGCCATTACAATCAAAAGCACATATACAATCTTCAAACTCTGAGACTGCCATTACAATCAAAAGCACATATAAACTCTTCAAACTCTGAGACTGCCATTACAACCGAAAGCACATATACAATCTTCAAAATCTGAGACTGCCATTACAATCAAAAGCACATATGCAATCTGCAAACTCTGAGACTGCCATTACAACTGAAAGCACATATACAATCTGCAAACTCTGAGACTGCTATTACAACCGAAAGCACATATACAATCTTCAAACTCTGAGACTGCCATTACAACCGAAAGCACATATAAAATCTTCAAACTCTGAGACTGCCATTACAACCGAAAGCACATATAAAATCTGCAAACTCTGAGACTGCCATTACAACCGAAAGCACATATACAATCTTCAAACTCTGAGACTGCCATTACAACCGAAAGCACATATACAATCTTCAAACTCTGAGACTGCCATTACAACCGAAAGCACATATACAATCTTCAAACTCTGAGACTGCCATTACAACCGAAAGCACATATACAATCTTCAAACTCTGAGACTGCCATTACAACCGAAAGCACATATACAATCTTCAAACTCTGAGACTGCCATTACAATCAAAAGCACATATACAATCTTCAAACTCTGAGACTGCCATTACAATCAAAAGCACATATAAACTCTTCAAACTCTGAGACTGCCATTACAACCGAAAGCACATATACAATCTCCAAACTCTGAGACTACCATTACAACCGAAAGCACATATACAATCTTCAAACTCTGAGACTGCCATTACAACCGAAAGCACATATACAATCTCCAAACTCTGAGACTGCCATTACAACCGAAAGCACATATACAATCTTCAAACTCTGAGACTGCCATTACAACCGAAAGCACATATACAATCTCCAAACTCTGAGACTACCATTACAACCGAAAGCACATATACAATCTCCAAACTCTGAGACTACCATTACAACCGAAAGCACATATGATTACCCTTGATTAAAAAAAAAGATAGACTAAGCCTCCCATTCTCAGTATTTTTTTTTTTTTTTGGTAATGGCAACTTCTAAGCTTTTCTCACCTTCCTCCCCTCCCACCCCCCAATCCGACCCCCACTCCCTATATCCACCTCCTTCTGTGGCCATTTCATTGTTTTCCCTCAGGAATATTCGGCTTTTGTGTTTCTATAAAACGTCCATCTCTCATTAACACTTAATTAATTTCAGACTTAGTTCTGACTTTTGTCAACGACTTCCAAGTAAGGTTAGAAGAATAAATAACAGACAACAATCGAAGCATTTTTATTTTCCATGATCTTCCGCGCATGAAACTGTGATGTGGTCAGTATCACGCCTGGCTGCCTTTCTTTCCCAGATTTCTCTCCTACCCATTTTTAGAGGCTAGTTGAACCCTGGTGCCTTTTTGTGTGTACCAGAAAAAAAATCCCACTCCTGGGTCTTGACCCCGGTACCACCTGATTAGTAAACCCAGCGCCTAACCACTCAGCCAACCAGGCCGCCAATATTTTATTGTGCCGCCATTAATGTGAAGTATTTTAAACTGTTGTTTTCATTTCTTCCCTCACAATGATTTTTAAAACGTTTACCCGATTATATTCACTGATATAAGTTTGTGTGAATGTATTTATAAAATCGTTTATACTGAGACAATGAATATAATAAATGTGTAATGTAAATGTCCTTTCGGCTTTGATGATATAAAGTTATTATTTATGCCAGCACTTGGCCAGGCGAGCCGCTCTGAGTATAAAACGCGGAGAAACAAGAACAAGAGAGTGCAGGGATGACAGACTGCGGCAAGGATTATTCTCCTGGGGTCTTGGCAGCGCTAGCCAGTGCCGGCAACAGAGACGTTGATTCAGCTGACCTGTGTCCGTGAATACTGCTTGACTTGTTAAGTATGAATCGTCACGTGATTTCCCTCTTATTGTGGAGAAAAAGTCTCCTTAGATCAGGCGGTCCTTAACCTTTTTCATACCCTGATGAAGTGCCCAGTATGTCCCCATACTGCTTGCTCCAGACAGACAAAATCATCATCATCATCATCATCATCACCAGTCTATAAGTCACGAATTCAAAAGATGTCAATAGCTTGGTTTTACTTTATTTATGGATAGATAGGAACAGAACGGCTGAAAGAATTATTATAATCTAGCAACAGCTTTTCAGAGACTGAGCAAAATGGCCGCCATAATCCGTCCCAAAGAGTACACAAAGCTTTGCCTCAACACCTTCACGCCATGGTCGGCAAAGAGCGCCTGCTTGCAGTTCCATTAAGATAGATGACTTCTGGTCTAGGCCTTCGTCAGATAAGAATTGTATTCGTCGGGAGCTACTAGTTTATATTGCAGGACACAAACCCCTTCAGGATTCTTGCTACAGTGTTAAGTAACAATGAGCATTATTATAATCCAAGGAAATGAAAAGGAATTCAGCTTTTCTGTTCAAAATAATTAACAATAGCATCGTTTTATACAAGCGACTACTGGTTTTATTTTGCCCCTTGACTCTTCTCATAACAATACGAAGCAGGATTTTGGTAACATGGCTCATAAGGCTAATGGTTCGATGGTCTTCACATTCAACTGCAACTTGTTTCTTTGGTAGGGCAATGAAAACTGACTGTGAAATGTCTGATGGGACATTCATTCATTTGCATGCCTCTTGCGGAACTTTGCCTCCCTAATAGCACTCCTGTAGGCCTCTCGGTTGTGAGCAAGATGGCTTGCTGCTAATGGGATATAATTACTGTTATGGATGTCATTCAGCAATCTGGTAATTATTTCTATGCCAAGCTCTCCTAATGCTTCCGATTCTTCCTTGGTGATTTTATCTGGTCCTGGTGCTCTGTTGTTCTTCATGTGCTTGATGGTTTCTACCACTTCTGCTTTTAATATGGGAGGCCATGTAAGATGTAACAGGCTTTAATATGACGTAAAGTTGTTACTAATCACAGCAAAGAACAAAAAACAATTATAAATATCATCTCATCGAACAAATATCATATCTCTAGTGAGCCTGAGATTCCCAAAACGCAGCGCTAATTTGAGTTTGGTTTGGGAACCCCTGTTTTTGGTTAATAATTGACTGTTCCACTCTGCTATTTATAGAACGTAGAGGGATTCCCCATTGACAGACCTTCAAGAAGCAGACGATGAGCACAAACTATCAGACGACGGACGGCCCGTGTAATCTCTATCCTGACACGGACTTGTTTGCACGTTTAAACTCAAATAATTGTAAGAATAACTTACCAAAGACCAGGTTTTGTGGAGTAGCTCCGTGGAGTATCAATTAAGGACGACCAACCGTGAAGTTAGAGGATTCAAGTGAATTAACAGCAATTAGCAATTTTGCTTTCTGTTACTGGCCGTGTCAGCCATGACAGAAATGTTCAACAAGCTCATGGCAGGCAGAAACCTACAACAGCTGATGTCTTACTGCTTCAGAACCTTGTCCTTGGACGAAGAAGGCTAATATTTGTAAGTATAGTTAATGTGAAACATTCGAAAGTTTAGATTAGACGTAAAACTGGCTGTATTCAAATGAATTACGTAAAACTTCAATGTGTACCAACAAAAACTACATCGTCCATCACGATAGTTGCATGTGTGTGATGGCTTGTAATGTTGTATCAGTATTTCATTCTATAG
This sequence comes from Achatina immaculata, assembly GCA_009760885.1. Lineage (NCBI taxonomy): Eukaryota > Metazoa > Mollusca > Gastropoda > Stylommatophora > Achatinidae > Lissachatina > Lissachatina immaculata. Next base: position 1,811,840 of record CM019698.1, read on the forward strand.
ACTCTCACGAAAGTATGAAAAAAGAGCTGCAGGAGCTGATAAGCACATTAATAATGATAATGAGAAGTGAAAATAAAGGGGACAGCCTGAATGAGAAGAAAACAAGCCATTGTCTTCTCTAAGAAAAAAGTGATTCCCAGTTGTAAAATAACAGTGAACAACATAACATTGAAGCAGGTATGAAAGTTCAAATATCTAGGGACATTAATAACTTCAAGTGGAATATGTGGAATGGAGATAAAGAACAGAACAACACAGGCTAAAATAATGTTTCAAATGATAACAAATATTTCATGTAATCAATCACTAACACTGAAAGTGAGGAAAAGAGCCTCCATGTGGCCCTATTTCTGACTCTTCACATGCTGCATGCATAATCTAGCTGTATACATTTCAGAGTTTACTTATTGACCTGTAGTCTCAGCTTCATCATGTAATAAGAGTAGGAAAAAAGGCTGGTCTTTGCTTACCAGTCAACAGATGCCAGTGACCAGCGATGAAATGTGGATCTTTACCAGTCAACAGACACTAGTGATCAGCAATGAAATTTGGATCTTTACCAATTAACAGACACTAGTGATCATCGATGAAATTTGGATCTTTACCAGTCAACAAACATAAACAATCAGCACTGTAATGTGGATCTTACCAGTCAACAGACAGAAAAGATCAGCAATGTAATGTGGATCTTACCAGTCAACAGATAGAAAAGATCAGCAATGTAGTGTGGATCTTAACAGTCAACAGACAGAAAAGATCAGCAGTGTAATGTGGATCTTACCAGTCAACAGACATAAAAGATCAGCAATGTAATGTGGATCTTACCAGTCAACAGACAGAAAAGATCAGCAGTGTAATGTGGATCTTACCAGTCAACAGACATAAAAGATCAGCAATGTAATGTGGATCTTAACAGTCAACAGACAGAAAAGATCAGCAGTGTAATGTGGATCTTACCAGTCAACAGACATAAAAGATCAGCAATGTAATGTGGATCTTACCAGTCAACAGACAGAAAAGATCAGCAATGTAATGTGGATCTTACCAGTCAACAGACATAAAAGATCAGCGATGAAACGTGGATCTTACCAATCAAGAGACAAAAATGATCAGCGATGAAACAGATCTTAACAGTCAACAGACAGAAAAGATCAGCGATGAAATGCAGATCTTATCTGTCAACAGACAGAAAAGGTCAGGATGAAATGTGAATCTTACCAGTCAACAGCTAACCTCAACTGGTATGTGTCTGCGTTATAAGATCTCTGCCTAATTGTCTAAGTAGGTGTCATTAAAAAATATCAAATATTTAACCATTAGTTTATTCTCAGATTTGAGTGAAAAAAAATATTACTATGACCAGTGATCACATTAACTGGCAGTAAGTGGTAAATTACCAGTTAATAACAATGAAAACTAAAACTGTTGGAAGTCACTGGTTATCATCTCTCTCTCTCTCTCTCTCTCTCTCTCTCACTCTTTCTCTTTCTCTGAACCTTAAGTGCCCAAGGCACATATGGCTTCTACAAGGGTTTTCCACAACTGCCTGTCCTTTGCCTTTTTTTTTCACTCTTGCCCAGGTGAGCTCTCTATTGTTCAACATCCTCCGAAACTCACTAATTCAGCCACACACACACACTCATTCACACATTCATTCTCACTCAGTCATATCTCACTGACATAGGCACATTCACTTACTTACTCACACTAAGACTCACACTGTCTCACCCATTGACTATCTCTTTCTCACTCACTCACTTGCTCGCTTGCATTCACTATCACTCAAACCCGTTACCATTAATCACTTGCTCACGTTCACTCTCTCACACTTTAAACTAACATTTACTCATTCTCATCCATTCACTTCAACTTACACACATTTACTCACTCACTCACACACAGTTATACATTCACTTACTCTCACTATCACACTTTCTCTCTCTCTCTCTCTCTCTCTCTTTTATGAAATAAATATCAGTCAATCAATCGGTCTCTCTCTATCTCTCTAACATTACATGCACTCACACTTATTGCTCATTTGCTCATTCACTCACTACCTGTTACTTACTGTCACACTCTAACACTCATACATTCACATAAACACTCACACACTCTCCCATTCTCTCTCACTCACTCATCACAGACTCAACTCATACAGAATTACTCATGTACTCTCACATAACCAGCAATGAAGTTACTAAATAAAGGATTTCATGCTGCGTATGGGAAACTACCCAGATAGATCGCAAAAAAAAACCACATTTTTAAAAAAACTGAAACTAATAATGCGCGCATGAATCCAGCAAATATCTATCGAAATCATACCTTCAAATAAACGACACGCTAAACAGGGGTGGATGACGGAAGAACTTTTGCAATTAATGGATCGGAGAAGAAGTCTTAGGAAGATAAAGATGAATATGATTAAAGAAATAAAGAAATAAGACACAAATGCAATAAAGCTAAAGAGGAGTGGCTAAATAAGAAATGTAATGAAATAGAGACACACCATCATGGAAACGCAAGAGATATGTATAAACAAATAAAGGAGCTAACAAACAAAAGGGCATACGACCAGACTGGTTACCTGAAGTAAAATGAGGGGCATACAGTAATGGACAGAGATGAAATAATGGCATGGTGGTGCGAATACATTAGAGAACTCTATGAGGATAATAGAAGCAAAATAGATATTCATTCATTCATTTGCATGTCCCTTGCGGAACTTTGCCTCCCAAACAGCACTCCTGTAGGCCTCTCGGTTGCGAGCATGATGGCCTGCTGCTGTTGCATCCATTTCCAGATCGTCAACGATGTCTTGCAGCCATCTTCATCTTGGTCTTCCTCTTTTTCTTTTTCCCATTATGTATCCTTCCAATATGGTCTTCTCTAAATTATCATGACGTTTAATGTGTCCAAAATATTTAAGTTTTCTCTCTTTAATCCTCTTCACTAGCCAGCCTTCTTCAATATTAAGCTCTTGTAGTATAGATATATTTGTTCTTTTTTGTGTCCACGATATTTGACGGTGTTACCAAGGAAAACCCCTGTATCAAACTAAAATAGATATACGAAATAATAATGAAGGGCCTCCCATAAATGGAAGAAGTCATCAAACACATGAAGAACAACAAACCAACAGGACCTGATAAAATCACCAAGGAAGATTGATTGATTGATTGATTTTTATTTCAATAGGGTTAAGAATTGGGCATGCAGGCCTGTCTGACATTCTGCCCTTTATCATACATCTTTCACTCTATTCCAGACATTCTATAAATTGTTCATGTAACAAACCTAATTAACATTGAAGCTGAGAGACATAAAATACAATATAACATTTATGTTTCGCTATTAAACATTCACTCAGTACAGAAGTAACTACATACATTATAAATGACTATCTACTCAACAAAATTTTCGGGACTATTCAGAAAACAATTCATTGTATTTGGTGTCTGTAAGAGCAGCTTAAGATAACTTTTAAGTTTTATAATTCATGGAGGCATGTATTCGACATCAAATAGATATTGGGAAAGCTTGTAGTTGTAGGAAGGAGTATAATTTATATTTTTTATATAGGATGGGAGGGTATTCCAAAGATGAGCAGCAGAATAACTAAAGCTTTTCTTGTAAAGATCAAGTCTAGGTTTTGGAAAACATATGTTGTTCAAGCGTTGGCTGTACTTTGGGCTAAATTTAAACAGGTTCAATAGATAAGGCGGTGCATGCCGTGAAAGAATTTGATGTACTAACTTGGCTTTGTTGAAGATGAACTTGTTCTTAAGAGGTATTATTTTGATACGTTTGTGATGATTAGTTGTGTGTGCTTGATCTTTGTCTCTAATAAGCTTTACTGCTCGCTTCTGGAGAGAGCAAAGCCTCTTTGTATTTGACACTGAACAACCATCCCAGACTGTTGAGCAATAGTCTAAATGTGTTTGTATATAAGCTGTGTAGTATGTCTTCCTACTGTCTTGATCTATGAAGTGCTTAATTTTAGCTAATTGGTATACTTTTTGTGCGATGAGTTTTGTTAGACATTGCACATGAGAGTTCCAGGTCAGATGTTGGTCAATAACAAGACCTAGTGTTTGTGCTCGCTAACGTTTTATATCTGTAATGTTTCTGTACAGAGCCGAAGTGTTGTTTTTGTTGCTTTTTGTAGTTTCTGTCTTGTTGTTATGAGCATTGATTTTGTTTTATCGGTGTTTATAATCATGCCATTATTTTTGCTCCATCCAATTAAATTGTATAACTCGACCTGAAGAGTTGATTCTAGATTAACACAATCGTAGTCACTGGTGTAGACTGTGCAATCATCGGCAAAAAGGTCACAAGAAGAGTGTTTAAGATGAAGTGGAAGATCATTGATATAGATAGCAAAGAGCAACGGGCCAAGAATAGAACCTTGGGGAACACCAGTGTCAACTTTAGCAGAATTTGATAGAGAATTGTTGAAGAATACTACCTGTTGTCTGTCTGAAAGATGAACTGGAAGCATTAGGAGAGCTTGGCATAGAAATAATTGCCAGATTGCTGAATGACATCTGTAACAGTAACTATGTCCTGTCAGACCTTTTGCAATAAATTTTCATTGCTCTACCAAAGAAACAAGGTGCAGTTGAATATGAAGACCGTCGAACCATTAGTCTTATGAGCCATGTTACCAAAATCTTACTTCGTATTGTCATGAGAAGAGTCAAGGGCAAAATAAAACCAGAAATCGCTGAAGAACAGTGTGGCTTCGTTGAAGGAAAAGGCACAAGTAATGCCATATATATATATTGAGAACATTGATGGAAAGATCAATAGAAGTAAAAATGGACCTATACTTATGCTTTCGATAAAGTGAAACACTCAGAAATTATAATAGTTCTGAAAACATCAACATAGATGGGAAATATCTGAAACTCATCAAAAACATATACTGACATCAATCAGCAGCAGTGAAGGTTGAGAACCAAATAGCAGCATTCCAGGACATAAAATTAGGAGTGAGACAAGGATGTGTTCTATCTCCTGCAAGGATGTGTTCTATCTCCTGACTTCTTCTTATTGTACAGCGAAAACATAATGAGACACATAGAGAGCTTGCTAGGAATAATCAGTTGGCGAGTACAACCTCAACAACTTAAGATACGCAGATGACACAGTTCTGATTGTTAAAAGTGAAGAGTAGCTACAGGCTCATCTGGACATTGTGGTTCGTGAAAATAAAAGTATAGGTCTCAGCCTGAATAAAAAGAAGACTTTGAGATAGTCATCTCAAAGAAAATCATACCATCAAAATGTAGCATTACTATCGATGGCACAGAACCGAAACAAGTTGATAGATTCAAGTACTTGGGAACAATGATAACAGCTGATGGGAAGTGTCACAACAAAATAAAAAGTAGACATGCTCATGCCAAGTTAGCATTCCAGAAAATGAGAAACATCTTGTGCAACAGATCCATATCAATGGAAACAAGACTCTGTGCACTTAAATGTTACATCGAGTCAATTTTGTTTTATGGATGTGAAGCATAGTCCATGAATAAGAGAGTACAGCGAGAAATGGA
>CM019698.1:1833969-1856863 GCA_009760885.1 Achatina immaculata
TACTCTCATAGTAAAGGCACTGGCAACGAACAGTTGTTGTGGTCTCGTAGTAAAAGCCTTAGTAACAAAAAGTTGCTGTAGTCTCATAGTAAATTCCTCGGTAACGAAACGTTCCTGCGGTCTCGTAGTATAATAGTTAGTAAGAAACGTTTCTGTAGTCTCATAGTAACAACAGTAGTAACGAAAAGTTACTGTAATCTCATAGTAAAAGCCTTGGTAACGAAACGGTGCTATGGTGTCATAGTAAAAGACTTAGTAACGAAAAGTTTCTGTAATTTCACAGTAAAAGTATTGGGAACGGAAAGTTACTGTGGTCTCATAGTAAAAGGCTTGGTAACCGAAAATTTGGTGTGGTCTCATAGTACAAGCCTTAGTAACGAAAAGATGTTGTGATCTCATACTACAAGCCTTAGTAACGAAAAGATGCTGTGGTCTCATACTACAAGCCTTAGTAACGAAAAGATGCTGTGGTCTCATACTACAAGCCTTAGTAACGAAAAAATGCTGTGGTCTCATACTACAAGCCTTAGTAACGAAAAGATGCTGTGGTCTCATACTACAAGCCTTAGTAACGAAAAGATGCTGTGGTCTCATACTACAAGCCTTAGTAAACGAAAAGGTGCTGTGGTCTCATGGTAAACGTTTGGTAAGAAATGTTGCTGTGGTTTTATAGTAAAAGCTTTGACGACGAAACTTTTCTGTAGTCTTGTTGTAAAAACCTTAGTACGAAAAGTTTCTGTAGTCACAAAGTAAAAGCCTTGGTAACGAAAAGTTTCTGTAGTCACAAAGTAAAAGCCTTGGTAACGAAAAGTTTCTGTAGTCACAAAGTAAAAGCCTTAGTAAGGAAAAGATGCTGTGGTCTCATAGTACACGCCTTAGTAACGAAAAGATGCTGTGGTCTCATAGTACACGCCTTAGTAACGAAAAGATGCTGTGGTCTCATAGTACACGCCTTAGTAACGAAAAGATGCTGTGGTCTCATAGTACAAGCCTTAGTAAGGAAAAGATGCTGTGGTCTCATAGTACACGCCTTAGTAACGAAAAGATGCTGTGGTCTCATAGTAAAAGCTTTGGTAACGAAAAGATGCTGTGGTCTCAGAATACACGCCTTAGTAACGAAAAGATGCTGTGGTCTCATAGTAAAAGCTTTGGTAACGAAAAGATGCTGTGGTCTCATACTACACGCCTTAGTAACGAAAAGTTTCGTGGTCTCATAGCAAAAGACTTAGTAATAAAACTTGCTGTGGTCTCATCGTAAAATCATTAGTAAGAAATATTGATGTGATCTTATATTAAAATACTTGGTAACAAAAATTTGCTGCAGTATCAGAGTAAACACCTTATTAAGTAACGTTTCTGTGGTCTCATAGTGAAAGTTTTAGTAATGATAATCTGCTGTGGTCTCAAAGCGAAAGCCTTTGTAACGAAAAGTTGCTGCGGTCTCATAGTAAAATATTTAGTAACTAAAAGGTGCTGCGGTCTCATAGTAAAAACCTTATTAAGAAAAGTTTCTATGGTCTCATAGTAAAATATTTAGTAACTAAAAGGTGCTGTGGTCTCATAGTCTTCTTCTTCTTCTTCTTCGTTCGCACTGTCTGTCTATATCTGCAGTCCTGTCTCTTGGATAAATTTCACTGTTTTTTGTAACTCATGTATGGAACCGTAGAGCTTATCTTCTTTAGTGGTTTCACTGGGCCAGTAATTATTTCTCAGTGTCTCGTAGTTGATGCAGTTCTGGAGGATATGTTCCACAGCTTGGGGCACCTGGGCACATGTACATAGATTAGTAGTACCAACCTTAAACTTTGTATACATATGACTTCGGAGTCGGCTGTGTCCTGTTCGGAGACGGAAGATGGTGACTTGTTCCTTTCTGTTTAGCATGTGATAGTCATCATGTGGTGGTGTTTGTGGCTTCCTGTAGGTTTTTATCATGCTTTTCTTCTGATTATAGGTGACTGGTATGTCTGGTTGCTCCATTTCAGTGCCCTCTTTGGCCAGATGGTCAGCTTTCTCATTGCCTGGTATCCCACAGTGGGAGGGAATCCATTGCAAAGTGACTCCATGTTTTAAGCCAATTTTTGACAAGGCATCCTTAAGGTCTGGTAGTCTGTTGCACTGAAGAGCCTCCAGTACTGATCTTGCATCTGTGAGAATTACTACAGGACATGTATCAATTCTGGAGTCTGATAGTTTTTCAACTGCAGCAATAATTGCCCTAACTTCTGCATCAAAGTTGTTGCAGTATTTACCAGTGGGTATGGAAATCTTGTCAATGGTGTTGTTTGGATATTCAATATATGCTCCTGCCCCACCATTCTTTATGGCATTATGTGCAGATCCATCTGTATACACACGTATCCAGGTGTCACATGGATATTTGTCATCTAGAACACTAAGTGTGGCTGTTGATCTTACAAGACTGCTCTGCATCTCACCATTCTGCACACCTTTCACTTCAGTCTGAATAGTTATTTGTGTATAATCTGCTTCTTTCCATGGTGTATGCTCTGGTACAGATGATAATGGAGTGACTACAGTTGGAAGGTCAGGTATCAGCTTACGCATACGCTTGGCCTGATGAATGAAGCTGCTTCTTTTAAGCCGTCCTAATGCCAAGTTATTGAATCTCTCCTTCAGGGGATGGCTTACAGAGCTAAGGAATTTTTCTCCCATGGTCATGACCTTTGTGTCTCTACGTTCCTTTAGCGCTTGAACACCAACTATTTTCTGCATTTCTACTATTGGTGTGGACCTCATGGCACCTGTGATAATCCGTAGTGACTGATTTTGAACCTTGTCTAGATTATGCAGCGCAGTGTTTGATGCTGTGCACCAAGATGTTGAGCCATATTCTAAATGTGGTAGAATACTTTGCTGATATACGTTCTTGAGGATTCTTTCACTAGCTCCCCATGTAGTCCCACTCAATTTTCTTAATATGGCTAGTTTTCTTCTGGCTTTTGCTTCTGCACTGTTGATGTGTTGCTTCCAAGTCAGTTTTGAGTCAAGAGTCACTCCTAAGTAAGTGGGTTGGTTGTCCATCCTTAAGGGTATTTCATTTACAAAGATCTTACCTGCTTTCTGTTTAGATGAGAGGGTGAACAGAGTGGTGCTTGATTTCTCTGTGTTGATACTTACACACCATTTGTTTGTCCATGATGTCAAGATGTCTGCTGCTCTTTGGAGTCTCTGTGTAGCAACTGTTGCATATTCATCTGTACACCACATGACCAGATCATCTGCATACAGTGCTGCTTTGATTCCATAGGGAAGTTCCTTGACCAGGTCATTAATGAATACAAGGAATAGTGTAGGCGAAAGACTCCTCCTTGTGGTACACCGTGTCGCAGAAGTACTTTCTGGCTTTTGTGTCCATCCATTACTACTCTAGCTCTTCTATTGTGTAAATAGGACTTTATCCAGTTGTACAGTCTTCCATTCACATTGCAGTTTCTTAGTTTCCACAACAGACCTTTTTTCCATACTTTATCAAAGGCTTTCTTCAGGTCTATCCACGCTGCTAGTACAAGGTTTTTCTCTTGGAATGCATCCTCAATCTCTTGAGAGAGATAGGTCACTTGATCTTCCGTACTGTAGTACTGCCTAAATCCTGCTTGTTGTGGAACGAGAAGGTTTTCACTTTTTCATTTTAGCCTCAGGTCAATGATGCGTTCCATCGTTTTGCATAGGCAGCTAGTGAGACTGATTGGCCTGTAGCTGGAGGCAGTATCACTGTTTTTCCCTGGTTTTAGCAGTGGTACCATGCTTGCTTCCTTCCAGATTTGAGGTAACTTACCTGTGCTCCAGCACATATTGAAAATATCCAACAGCTTTCATTGCTGCCATTCCCAGGTTCTTGATCATTTCATTGGACACTCCATCTGGTCCTGGTGATTTCCTTGGTTTCAGTTTACTAACTGCTAGGTCTAACTCACTGCGTGTGATTGGTGCATCCATGACCTCCACTTTTCTGACTTGTTCCTCCTCTTTCTGTGGCTCGATGCGCACTGTACGCTCCTTCTCTGGATGGATATCAATGTTGCAGTCCTGTGCAAACATGCGAGCAAAGTGATCTGCTACCTGCTTACCTGTAAGAGTTTTCCCATCCTCTATTAGTGTAATCTTTGTACTTCTTCCAGTACTCTCATCATTTAACTGTTTGATTAGTTTCCATAGTTTCCTTCCATCCTTTTCAAAGTTTAGGGACTCTGTTTTCTCTCTCCAACTTTCCCGTCTGGCTTGCAGCTTTGCTCTCTGAAATTTGGCCTTAGAATGTTGGTAATTATTGTGGTGTTCTTGGCATGGTCTATTTTCTGCTTGCTTTCGAGCTGCTTCCACGTCATCGTGGAGTTTTCCCAGCTCACTAGACCAGTATGGTTTATAGTCCCTGCGAGCTCCTCTGGGAATGGTTTCACGAGCGGCCTGAAGGATACAAGCATTGAATTCCTTCACTATGCTGTTAATATCCTTACCTTCTATGGACAGCTGTCCCACCAGGATACCTGCACGATGTCTGTACATTGTCCAGTTTGCTTTTTTATAGTTCCATCTGGGGAGAGGGTTACTGGTGTTAAGGAGTTCATTTTCTATTGTCAGGAAGACTGGTCGATGGTCGCTACCTCAAAGTTGTTTTCCAACTTCACGTGTAATGTTCCACTTCAGATCTGGAGAGTGGAATGCCAGATCTGGTGTTGATTTTGTATGCCAAGCCGAGTAAAATGTTGGGGCATCCATTGGCTGGTTGATCAGGAGAAGTCCATTATCATCCTGCCAGCTCTCAACTTCCTCTCCTCTCTTGTCTATGTGGTCATAGCCCCAGCTCTGGGAATGACTGTTAAAATCACCACAGACCATCAGTCTCTCTTTGTGTGGGATTGTTCCTAAAGCAAGTGGGCGGTCATTAGGACAGTAATAGTTAAGGAGGTGGAAATCTGTATTACTACTTTTTAGATGGATCATCTGGTATTCGGCTCCTTCCATGTACACTCCCACCTGACATGCGCTGATGTTATTCTTAACAAGTGTGAGTACTCCTCCTTTTCTTCTGTCCTGTCGGTCTGATCTAAAACACTGGTAGCCTCTGATTTTAAAGGCGGCATCTTTGGTTAGGTGTGTCTCCTGTATGCAGCATATACTTACCTGCTCTGCAAAAAGTATGTTCTCTAGTTCAACCTTTTTGCTATAGCCATCTCTAACACTGTTGACACCCTCAGCATTCCACTGCATTATTTTAAGTTCTTGCTTTGTGGCTGTTTTCTTCTGCTGTATTTTTTGGCCAGTAGCTCTACTCTCATGTCTGCTGACTCCACAAGACGAACTGAGAGGACCTCCAGTAGCATTGGGTGGACCCTTTCGAGGCAGGGGGCCCGGCACTGCACCTGCCTGGTTAGTCTTCACAGGGCGAGCACTATGTTTGAAAACTGCAGACAGAGACATTTCATTAGCGATAATGCGTGTTACCCTGATTTTTGCGATGCGCCTTTTGGCTGGGTAACTCCGACTTCAGCACCTTTCCTTGCTAGGGCAGACTGTGGTCTTGCTCGGACTGCCATGAAGACAGTGTGGCTGGCCTGGCCAAAACTTTGTTTTCCAGCCTCTGGTGGCTGTACTTAAGCCCCTTCTCCATATCAGATGGTTTGAGACAGTTCCACAAAGACACTCTGACTCTGAGATGAGGAATCTGATGAGTGCTTCAACGATATCCATTCCCCGCCACCTATAGTCTACTGGCTCTGTTTCGTTTACATCATTCTGACAGCCATTGTTGTAAAGACCCATAGGCTTGTCACGTCCTGGATTCATTGGTTTCACACCAGACTTCCCTCATCCCCGCCAGAGATCTCCATGTCCCCATCCGTCCATCAACCTGACATTACATTTTGCAAAAATAACAATTACAGTTACAATTACAATTAGTGTTGATTGCTACAAGTTTCTGGGCTACAGAGGTAGGTCAGAGTTTTTAAGCAAACAGATCTATGTTCCCTGTCTCACAAACACTATGTTAAGATAAGTGTGCTCTTAACACAGTTGTTCCCAGGGGAGGTCTCATAGTAAAACGTTAGTAACGAAAAGTTGCCGTAATCTCATAGTAAAAGCCTTAATGACGAGAAGTAGTTGTGGTCTCACAGAAAAAGCCTAAGTAACGAAAGGTTGCTGTTGTCTCATAGTAAAAGCTTTTGAAAGAAAAGTTGCTGTGATGTCATAATAAAAGTCTAGGTAACGAAAATTTGCTGTGGTCTCATCGGAAAAGCCTTAGGAACGAAAATGTTCTGTGGCCTCACGGTAAAAGCCCTAGTAACGAAAAGTTGCTGTGGTCTGTTCTTAAATGACTTAGTATAGAAATGTTGCTGTGGTCTCATAGTAAAAGCCTTAATAACGAAACGTTGCTACAGTCTCATAGTAAAATCCTTAGTGCGAAACGTTTCCGTGGTCTCGAAGTAAAAGCCTTAGTAACTGAAGTTTGTTGTGGTCTCATAGTAAAAGCCATAGTAACGAAAAGTTTCAGTGGTCTCATCGTAAAAGTGTTAGTAAGAACAGTTGCTGTGGTTTCATAATAAAAACCCTAGTAATAAAACGTTGCTGTGGTCTCCTAGAAAAAGCCTTAGTAAAGAAAGATTTGTGTGGTCTCATAGTAAAAGCCTTTGTAAGAAACACTTCTGTGGTCTCATAGTAAAAGCCTTTGTAAGAAACACTTCTGTGGTCTCATAGTAAAAGCCTTAATAAACAAACGTTGCTGTGGCCTCATATTAAAAGCGCTGGGAATAAAAATTGTTGTGTTTTCATAGTAAAAGCCTTAATATCGAAAAGTTGCCGCGGTCTCACAGTAAAAGCATTAACAACGAAAAGCTGCTTTGGTCTCATAGTAAATGCTTTAGTAAGAAACTTTTCTGCAATCTCATATTAAAAGCATTAGTGAAGAAAAGTTGCTGCGGTATCATAGTAAAAGCATTAGTAAAGAAAGGAATCATTGTTAAAATACCAAAAAAGGGCAACCTTAGTGACTGTAACAACTGGAGAGGAGTAACCTTAATATCAGTTGTGTCAAAAGTATTTTGCAAGGTCATTTTGAATATACTCAAAGATATAGTGGATACTGCAATGAGAGAAGAACAAGCAGGATTTAGAAAAGGGAGAAGCTGTCTCGACCAGATCTTTACTCTCAGAATAATACTTGAAGAACATATTGAAAAGCAGAAACCATTAATACTGAACTTCATAGATTTTAAAAAGGCATTTGATAGCATACACAGAGATTCATTATGGAGAATTTTATGTCTGTATGGAATACCATCTAAAATTGTCAACATCATTAAGGACTTATACAATGGATATGGTTGTGCAGTCAAGACAGAAGAAGGGATGAGTGAATGGTTCCAGATTGAAACAGGCGTGAAACAAGGATGTATACTGTCTCCTTTACTTTTTGGGATTACAATAGACTTCATAATGAAAAAATGCTGCACAGGTAACACAGGTATTGACTGGGTACATGGGACCCAACTAGAAGATCTTGATTTTGCTGATGACATAACTCTTATCAGTAATAATGTGAATTCCATGCAAAAAAACAGATAGCCTGTCTTCACTGGCTAGCAAAATAGGACTTGAAATTAACAAGGACAAAACAAAAATAATGAAAATTCCCATCAATCAAAATGGAAAAATACACATAGAAGGGACAGATATTAAAGAAGTCAATCAATTTGCATACCTTGGCAGCTACATAGACCAGGATGGTGACACTAGAAAGGAAGTTAGGATCAGAATTGCAAAAGCAGCATCAATCTTCAAGAATCTTGAGAACATATGGAATTCAGAAGTTATAAGCACAAAAACCAAGTTAAGACTATTCAATTCAAATGTAATATCCACCCTCATTTATGCATGCGAAAGCTGGAAAACAACTAAAGAAACAGAAAAGAAATTAGACTCTTTTGAAAACAAATGCCTAAGGAAAATACTCGGCATCAAGTGGAATGAATTCAAGAACAATACAGAGATAAGACAGATGACTGAACAACAACCAGTCTCATGGATGATCAGGAAAAGGAGATGGATATATGTTGGTCACTTGATGAGAAGAAATGATCAGAGAATCCCAAAACAAGCTATCAAGTGGAACACAACAGGCCGAAGAAAAAGGGGCAGACCGCGGGAAACTCTGAAGAGGACATTATTAAGAGAGGCCAAGTTCTCTGAAGAGGACATTATTAAGAGAGGCCAAATTACAGGCATAAAATCCTTTGATGAAGTTGAAAGACTCGCCGAAGACAGGAAAAATTGGCGAACTACTTTGCGAGCCCTATGTGACGTTTAAAGGCACGGGAAGGATATAAGATAAGAGAAAGAAAAGTTGCCGCGGTCTCGGAGTAAAAGCAATTGTAAAGAAAGGTTGCTGCGGTATCATAGTAAAAGCATTAGTAAAGAAAGGTTGCTGTGGTCTCATAGTAAAAGCATTAGTAAAGAAAGGTTGCTGTGGTCTCATAGTAAAAACCTTAGAAACGAAAAATTAATGTGGTGTCATAGTAAAAACTTTAGAAACGAAAAATTAATGTGGTGTCATAGTAAAAACTTTATAAACGAATTATTAATGTGGTGTCATAGTAAAAGCCTCAGTAACGAAACGTTTATGTGATCTCATAGTGAAAGTCTTAGTATTGAAAAGTTGCTGTGGTCTCAAAGTAAAAGTCTTGGTAAATAAAAGTTGCAGTGGTCTCAATACCAGAGATTAGATATGCTGATGACACAGTATTGCTGTCCACAACACAAGAAGGAATGGAAAAACTCATTATGTCAGTCCGCAAGAACAGCGAAAACAGAACCTCTATCTTAATGCAAAGAAAACTAAAGTGATGACAACTGACAAAACAAACAAGGCAACTGAAATATGTATCAATGAGGAAAAACTGGAAGAAGTGGAGAGTTTTGAATATCTTGGATCACTACTAACTAATAATGGAGATACAATGAGGGAAATTAAAAGGAGGACATCTATTGCTCTTCAGAAAGTAAAACAAATAAAGAATCTGTGGAGAGGAGCAGACAGAACCACAAAAATAAGATTTTTAAGGACATGCATCTTTCCTATCGCAACATATGCCTGTGAGACCTGGACACTTAACAAAACAGCTGAGAAGCACATAAATGCCTTTGAATGTAAATGCTATAGAAGAGTTCTCCAAATATCGTGGACACAAAAAAGAACAAATATATCTATACTACAAGAGCTTAATATTGAAGAAGGCTGGCTAGTAAAGAGGATTAAAGAGAGAAAACTTAAATATTTTGGCCACATTAAACGTCATGATAATTTAGAGAAGACAGTATTGGAAGGATACATAATGGGAAAAAGAAAAAGAGGAAGACCGAAACGAAGATGGCTGCAAGACATCGTTGATGATCTGGAAATGGATGCAGCAGCAGCAGGCCATCTTGCTCACAACAGAGAGGCCTACAGGAGTGCTGTTTGGGAGGCAAAGTTCCGCAAGGGACATGCAAAGGAATGAATGAATGAAGTGGTCTCATATTAAACGTTTTAGGAACGAAAATTTGCTGTGGTCTCGTAGCAAAATACTTAGTAACGAAAGGTTACTGTGGTCTCATAGTATAACCTTTAGTAACGAAAAGCTGCTGTGGTCTCATAGTAAAAGCCATGGTATCGAAAAGTTACTGTGGTCTCATAGGAAAAATATTACTAACGAAATGTTTCTGTGGTCTCATAATAAAAGCCTTAGTAACGAAAGGCTGTTGTGGTTTCATAAGTAAAAGCCTTAGTAATAAAAGTTACTGTGGTCTCAGAGTAAAAGCCTTAGTAATAAAAGTTACTGTGGTCTCAGAGTAAAAGCCTTAGTAATAAAAGTTACTGTGGTCTCAGAGTAAAAGCCTTAGTAATAAAAGTTACTGTGGTCTCAGAGTAAAAGCCTTAGTAATAAAAGTTACTGTGGTCTCAGAGTAAAAGCCTTAGTAATAAAAGTTACTGTGGTCTCAGAGTAAAAGCCTTAGTAATAAAAGTTACTGTGGTCTCAGAGTAAAAGCCTTAGTAATAAAAGTTGCTGTATTCTCACGGGAAAAGCTTTAGTAATAAAAGTTGCTGTATTCTCACGGGAAAAGCTTTAGTAATAAAAATTGCTGTATTCTCAAGAAAAGTTCCTGTGGTCTCATAGTAAAAGCCTCGGTAACGAAAAATTACTGCAGCCTGCTAGTAAGAAGCTGACTACTGAAACGTTTCTGTAGACTCACCGTTATAAACATATCGCATATCAGTGCCAGACTTTCTACTGCTGTCTATTTCTTTGAAAACCTATAAAATCTAGCATTGGAAGCGACTGTGTTAGGATGCTACATCAAACGAGAAGGAAGCGAGAGTGAAATTTGAAGACAAATACTTGGTCATTATTTGACCGGGCTGCAGTACAAACATTGATTACTATTAGCATGAAAGACTAACCAAACCCAACACTGCTAGAATAAGACATGAGAGAAGCTCTTCAACAAGGTCATACTCTGAAAAACACATTTAAAAATCGGACATCTATCGTGTCTGAACTGTCTTCTGGGACGAAAGTTCTAGAATAATGTGTCATCACATGTCATATAATGACATCTAATGCGAGATACTATTATACGGCACATACAATGAAGATTACATGGTAAGTACAAACACTATTGTAACGTACGAAACAAGCAAGATTACACAGTAATTCTGCAGACAAACAACTTATCATTCTGACTGCACAAGCACGTGCAAAACAAAGTGGCACCACAAGTGCACATGCAGACACAAGGACACAGTGATCACACATACAAAAAAGTTCACAGTAAAATTAAATGCCCGTTTAAGACAAGACAAAACGAGAAATGGAGCCGTAAATATAGTACTCACAATGTGCTAAAGATCACTTTTTCTCGTTTGCGTTACCAAGAAACGTGATTTGTTGTCAGAGTAAATTGTTTTTGGATCTTCATCACACACAACTTTTCGTGATTTAGTCATAAAATGTTGGCCATAGCATAGCATGAAGCCCATCAATATCGCCCCCCCCCCCAATTCGATTTCAAGAAAGCATGTGGTAAATCTGATTTTCAAGATATGTAAGCAAGGTGGTCGTTTGAATTATTCACACTACATGAAGATGTGTTGACAAGTGATAAGAAGACATTTAGCTGATACTGAGATGAGCAGAGACGTAGCAATGCTGAAAACGGGCGCCTCAGAACGGTAAGTTGCCACAGCCCTAAATATCAGTCTAAGCGTGATTTTCCAGGATGTAGACAGGTATCAGACAAAGGCTTCTATACATGGAATGCATTCTGGAGGTAGACAACGCTTGGTAACACACAGAACTGGCCGTTTGCTCACTCATATGGCACGACGTAATCCTTCCAAAAGATGCCACCCATCTCAGAATGCATCTACAAGATGGAGCAGGCAATCGAATTTGTTCTTAGATTTAAGAAATAGGCTTCCTGAGGCTGGCCTTCTGTCTACTGTAGTAGTATTTTGTCAAGAAACCACACGCCAGGCTAACATGGGCAAGGGAACAAGTAAACTGAACTGTTGCTGACTGGGCCCCTTGTCTTGTTCACAGAGTCCAGACTGTATTCTGACTTGACGGATTGCAGACGCGAGTGTGGAGACGACAACAATGTGCGTGTTTGACAACCA
The DNA here is from genome assembly GCA_009760885.1 of Achatina immaculata. Lineage (NCBI taxonomy): Eukaryota > Metazoa > Mollusca > Gastropoda > Stylommatophora > Achatinidae > Lissachatina > Lissachatina immaculata. The sequence continues at coordinate 1,845,641 of CM019698.1, forward strand.
TAATGTGGCCCAGCACGGCCGATGTGGAGGTGGCTCAATCTTACTGTGGGGAGGAATCAGAACACATGATAAAACAGACCTACATGTCTTCCAGAATGTTTCAATGACAGGAGTTCATTACCACCATGACCCTACTATCAGACCATGCACTGGTGTCATCGTTCCTGAACTTATTCTTCTGTACGACCATGCAAGGCCTCATCGTGCCAGGTTAGTAGACTGATCTTATTCTTCTGTACGATCATGCAAGGCCTCATCGTGCCAGGTTAGTAGACTGAAATTATTCTTCTGTACGATCATGCAAGGCCTCATCATGCGAGGTTAGTAGACTGATCTTATTCTTCTGTAAGATCATGCAAGGCCTCATCGTCCCAGGTTAGTAGACTGAAATTATTCTTCTGTACGATCATGCAAGGCCTCATCATGCGAGGTTAGTAGACTGATCTTATTCTTCTGTAAGATCATGCAAGGCCTCATCATGCGAGGTTAGTAGACTGATCTTATTCTTCTGTACGATCATGCAAGGCCTCATCATGCGAGGTTAGTAGACTGATCTTATTCTTCTGTAAGATCATGCAAGGCCTCATCGTCCCAGATTAGTAGACTGAACTTATTCTTCTGTAAGATAATGCAAGGCCTCATCGTGCGAGGTTAGTAGACTGAACTTATTCTTCTGTAAGATAATGCAAGGCCTCATCGTGCCAGGTTAGTAGACTGATCTTATTCTTCTGTACGACCATGCAAGACCTCATCGTGCCAGGTTAGTAGACTGATCTTATTCTTCTGTACGACCATGCAAGACCTCATCGTGCCAGGTTAGTAGACTGAACTTATTCTTCTGTAAGATAATGCAAGGCCTCATCGTGCCAGGTTAGTAGACTGAACTTATTCTTCTGTAAGATAATGCAAGGCCTCATCGTGCCAGGTTAGTAGACTGAACTTATTCTTCTGTACGACCATGCAAGACCTCATCGTGCCAGGTGAGTAGACTGAACTTATTCTTCTGTAAGATAATGCAAGACCTCATCGTGCCAGGTTAGTAGACTGAACTTATTCTTCTGTAAGATAATGCAAGACCTCAACGTGCCAGGTTAGTAGACTGAACTTATTCTTCTGTAAGATAATGCAAGACCTCATCGTGCCAGGTTAGTAGACTGAACTTATTCTTCTGTAAGATAATGCAAGGCCTCATCGTGCGAGGTTAGTAGACTGAACTTATTCTTCTGTAAGATCAAGCAAGGCCTCATCGTGCCAGGTTAGTAGACTGAACTTATTCTTCTGTAAGATCAAGCAAGGCCTCATCGTGCCATGTTAGTAGACTGAACTTATTCTTCTGTAAGATAATGCAAGGCCTCATCGTGCCAGGTTAGTAGACTGAACTTATTCTTCTGTAAGATAATGCAAGGCCTCATCGTGCGAGGTTAGTAGACTGAACTTATTCTTCTGTAAGATAATGCAAGGCCTCATCGTGCCAGGTTAGTAGACCAGTGCCTGGAAACCGAAGCCATCGAGCGCCTGGGCTGGCCAGCTCAGTCTCCGGACTTAAATAAAATCGAGCACGTCTGCGACATCCTTGTCACTCTGTGCGAGGCAGAACATACCAGTCTAGGGCCCTTCAAGAGCTGGTAAATGCAGTTCAACAGGACTAGGCAGGAATTCCACAGAAACATATCAGAAACATCAAGTGCAGCATTTCAGAAACATGTGCAGCATTTCAGAAACATCATGTGCAGCATTTCAGAAACATCATGTGCAGCATTTCAGAAACATCATGTGTAGCATTTCAGAAACATCACGTGCAGCATTTCAGAAACATCAAGTGCAGCATTTCAGAAACATGTGCAGCATTTCAGAAACATCATGTGTAGCATTTCAGAAACATCAAGTGCAGCATTTCAGAAACATCATGTGAAGCATTTCAGAAACATCATTTGCAGCATTTCAGAAACATCATGTGCAGCATTTCAGAAACATCATGTGCAGCATTTCAGAAACATCATGTGCAGCATTTCAGAAACATCATGTGCAGCATTTCAGAAACATCATGTACAGCATTTCAGAAACATCATGTGCAGCATGAGAAGACGTTGTTATGATGTCACCAGAGCAAGAGTGGGTCGTACACACTATTAACAACATATTTGTTTTCTTTTCAACATTATTGCATATGATTTTTCGACTTTTGTTGGACTGCATTACATTGAAAATAATGGGACAGTTTAGGAGTTGGGGACCTTTCGGAGTCCAAAACCGCTATATCATCATCATCATCATCATCATCATGTCCGTGCCAACTGGCGTTGGTTATTACGCTTCTCCAGAGTACACGATCCTTCATGCAAGCCATCAGCTCAGTTGGTGATCTCCTCTCACACCATCCCATCAGACTGTCCAGTATCATTTCTCTTGGTCTTCCTCTTGATCTTCTTCCTTCTATTTTTCCTGTTGTTATAATATTTTCAATGCCCCCTCTTCTCATTGCATGTCCTATGAAAGTACATTGTCTCTCTCTTATCTTTTTAACAAGATTTTTTGTCTCTCCAGCTCTTCTCATACATTCTTCATTAGTTATTTTTGCTGTCCATGGGATTCGCAACATTCTTCTAATAAACCACATTTCTGCTATCACACGCTTATATCACACGCTTCTGTTTATTTACTGGGTTTTTAAAAATCCGTTTCAGTAATTTAAATTATGTCATTTGACCTTGATTACATTAATTCTCTAACTCATACTGTGTACTTTTCCAGGTGATCTCTGGCACGTTGTGAATAGTTTATACAGTGAATTTAGACAGCAGAGTGTATGGCTGTATGTAGAGAGAGAGAGAGAGAGAGAGAGAGAGAGAGAGAGAGCTTTAATTTGAGTTGTTAGACCTAAAGTGTTCTTGTTAGACCTAGAGACAGAGTTATAAGTGGAGTTGTTAGAACTAGAGTTATAAGTGGAGTTTTTAAAGTTAAAAGTGGAGTTGTTAGATCTAGAGACAGAGTTTTAAGTGAAGTTGTTAGACCTAGAGACAGAGTTATAAGTGCAGTTGTTAGAATTACAGAGAGAGTTATAAGTGAAGTTATTAGACCTGGAGAGAGAGAGAGAGAATTATAAGTGAAGTTGTTGGACCTAGAGACAGAGTTATAAATGAAGGTGTTAGACCTAGAGACAGAGAGTTATAAGTGAAGTTGTTAGAGAGAGAGAGTTATAAGTGAAGTTGTTAGAGAGAGAGAGTTATAAGTGAAGTTGTTAGACCCAGAGAGAGAGAGAGAGAGTTATAAATGAAGTTGTTGGACCTAGAGACAGAGTTATAAGTGAAGTTGTTAGACCTAGAGACAGAGTTATAAGTGAAGTTGTTAGACCTAGAGACAGAGGTATAAGTGAAGTTGTTAGACCTAGAGACAGAGTTATAAGTGAAGTTGTTTGACCTTTTCTGTGGCTCTGTCGGACATTAATCCACACAGGAAGATAGCGACGACTGGAGGGACCAGCATGCTTGTCAGTGACTGCATGTAGGTATACACTCCCGACACACGGTGATAGATTGAACTAGAGAACAAACTGACAGCTCCAAGTACTACCAGTGCCGCCCTGCAAATGAAACTGCTGATATTTAGTGTTACTTTCAATACCAGCAAGGCAACGTTATCATCAACAAGAATATCAGCAATAAAACATCCATTATCTTTGACAATAGCAATACTAGTGCTCAAGAGTCAGCAATATCATTAGCAATTACATCAAAAATAATATCAGCACCAATATTAACAATAGTTCCAGCCACAACATCAGCGATGACATTAGATGTTACAACAATAACAACATCACTAACAGCAATATTAACATAACATTAGCATCAACATCAGTAATAATATCACATGTTACAACAACATAACATCGACAATGGCACCCATTTCCAGAGCTGTCATTCGCGATACAACCAACAGTCTGAAGAGAAAAACAGTTTCTTATGCAGTTAAAAAAGTATTACATTTCACACGAATTTCTCATTTGACACAAATAATAATTTAAAATGAGAAATAAACACCAAATCCACCTACAACAAAATATGACAAATGGTAATGCACCTCCAATAAAATATGACAAATGGTAATGCACCTCCAACAAAATATGACAAATGATAATGCACCTCCGACAAAATATGACGAATGATAATGCATCTCCAATAAAATATGACAAATAGTAATGCACCTCAAACAAAATATGACAAATTGTAATGCACCTCCAATAAAATATGACAAATGGTAATGCACCTCCAACAAAATATGACAAATGGTAATGCACCTCCAACAAAATATGACAAATGGTAATGCATCTCTAATAAAATATGACAAATGGTAATGCATCTCCAATAAAATATAATAAACGTTTATCAAGAAATGCATATTTTTTAAGGAAAGTTGATTTACAAAGTCTAGTGCTAACTCCACACTGATTTACGTCAACTGTTGTTATAATTCACATTTCATTATGTTATATGTTCTAATATTCCACAGTTTTCTATGTCATATGGTGTTTACTTCACACTGCTCTATGTCAAATATTGTTATACTTTATATTTCTGTATGTCATATGTTGTTATACTTCATAATTCTCTTAGTCGTATGTTGTTATACTTTATATTTCTCTATGTCACATGTTGTTATACTTCATACTTCTCTTAGTCGTATGTTGTTATACTTTATATTTCTCTATGTCACATGTTGTTATACTTCATACTTCTCTTAGTCGTATGTTGTTATACTTTATATTTCTCTATGTCACATGTTGTTATACTTCATACTTCTCCATATCATATGTTGCTATACTTTATACTTCTCTATGCCATATATCTTTATACTTCATAGATCTCTATGTCATATATTGTTAAATTTTTTACTTCTTTATGCTATATGTTATTGTACTTTATAGAATATTTTATTTTTTATATACTTTATTATATATTATAAATAGGAATTATTTTCAAACCAGTAACAGGAGACAGGAAAATAAAATGACACCACCTACCGAAAAATGGTTACATAAAGAAGGACTTCGATTAGGCCATCTGAATGTGTATTACCTATTAGGTAAAATTCCTGAAGTAATACACATATTAAATCAAAATTTCCACATTTTTGGCTTCTCTGAAAGCCGTTTAAATAGGAACATAACCGATGAAGATATTAGAATTAACTGTTTTAACCTGATCCGACGTGACCCAACCAGGAAACTAGAAACAAGTCTAGTAATGTATGTCTCCACAACTATCCTGATCCGGCGTGACCCAACCAGGAAACTAGAAACAGGTCTAGTAATGTATGTCTCCACAACTAACCTGATCCGACGTGACCCAACCAGGAAACTAGAAACAGGTCTAGTAATGTATGTCTCCACAACTATCCTGATCCGTCGTGACCCAACCAGGAAACTAGAAGCAGGTCTAGTAATGTATGTCTCCACAACTATCCAGTTTAGTCGTAGAGAAGACCTCGAATCATCAGAGGTAGAGTGTTTTTGGGTGGAAGTTAAAATGCCAAATCAGAGTCCATTAATTATTGGACTTTTGTACCGTAATCCAAATGCATCATCTCTGTGGTACGATCACTTCACGAATATGATGGATGAGGTTTCAACCTTTAGGTTCAAAGATATTATCATTCTCGGAGATTTCAAAATAGATCTAACACAATCAAATCTAACTTGGAGCAATACTATATTATCCTATAATCTGTGCCAAATTGTCACCAAACCTACTAGAGTAACAGAAGTATCATCCACATTATTAAATCATATATATGTAGCCCAACCAGAAAACATCACTGAATGTAACATCCCTCATACTTCGTTAAGTGATCATTACCCAGTCTGCTGTACGTGGACAAGAAAGGGGTATAAACTTCCTAAACACAATCACATCAGTATGAAATTTAGAAGCTTCAGAAAATTTAACCTAGAATTATTCCTTAATGATTTGCAAGAATCTTCACTTACACACGTGTACCAACTAACTGACCCTGATGAGGCAATAGATTATTGGCTAAAGATCTTCAGAGATATATTAGACAAACATGTCCCCATGAAAGAGGTGAGAGTAAAACACCAGACGAAGTCACCTTGAATAACACCTGAAATATTACAATCCATGAGAGAACGTGACCGGGCGCACACAATCAAGGATTTTATGACCTATCGTTCACTCACAAACAAAGTTCAATACTCAATAAGACAAAAGAAAAAAAATTAAGTCAGGAATCTAATACAGAATAAATCAGACAGTAAATCAATTTGGAAAGCCATAAATACCCTATCAAATAAAAGAAAAGAATTTGATTCTCAAACCATCAATCGTGCATACACTAGCGCACATATCAGTACACATTTCAGAGAAGAAATCAACGTTCTTAAATCATCAATATCAGCTCCTGTATGCGACTTACATGAACTACAAACATTCCTGGACAGCAGATGTACTGATTTTAAACAGTTATACATTCCATTCTTAACAGTCAGTGAAGTTCACAGTTATCTCTTAACCTTAAAAAACAACAATACAGCTGGGCTTGATGATATTAGTAATAAGATCTTACGTTATGCTGCACTTGTCATTTCACATACACTAACATATATTTACAACCAGTGTATTGCAAAATGTTATTTCCCTGAGGCTTTTAAAACTGCTAAGGTGTATCCTCGCTTTAAATCTGGCTCAACCAACAATCTTACCAACTATAGACCAATATCCATATTATCGTCATTATCAAAACCACTCGAAAAACATACACAAAATAACTCTACGGCACATGCAAGAGAACAATTTACTCATAGACGGTCAGTCAGGCTTTAGACCCAATCATTCCTGCCACACAGCTCTTACCAAAATGACAGAAAATTGATTAGTAAACATAAATGACGACAGACTATGTGATGCCATCTTTGTCGACTTTAAAAAGGCATTTGATATGATTGACTACGATATTCTTGTAAGAAAAATAAAGACGTATAAATTGCACCCTAACCTAATAAAATTAATCGCATAGTTTCTTTCAGACGGACAACAGGTAGTATTCTTCAACAATTCTCTATCAAATTCTGCTAAAGTTGACGCTGGTGTTCCGCAAGGTTCTATTCTAGGCCCGTTGCTCTTTGCTATCTATATCAATGATCTTCCACTTCATCTTAAACACTATTCTTGTGACCTTTTTGCCGATGATTGCACAGTCTACACCAGTGACTACGATTGTGTTAATCTAGAATCAGCTCTCCAGGTCGAGTTATACAATTTAATTAGATGGAGCAAAAATAATAGCATGATTATAAACACCGATAAAACACAATCAATGCTCATAACAACAAGACAGAAACTACAAAACAAAACAACACTTCGGCTCTGTTCAGAAACATCACAGATAGAAAACGTTAGAGAGCACAAAACACTAGGTCTTATTATTGACCAACATCTGAGCTGGAACTCTCATGTGCAATGTCTAACAAAACTCATCGCACAAAAAGTATACCAATTAGCTAAAATTAAACACTTCATCGATCAAGACACTAGGAAGACATACTATATATCTCATATACAAACACATTTAGACTATTGTTCAACAGTTTGGGATGGTTGCTCAGTGTCAAATACAAAGAGGCTTTGCTCACTCCAGAAGCGAGCAGCAAAGCTTATTAGTGACAAAGATGACGCACAAACAACTAACCATCACAAACGTATCAAAATACTACCTCTTAAGAATAGGTTCCTCTTCAACAAAGCCAAGTTAGTACATCAAATTCTTTCACGGCATGCCCCGCCTTATTTATGGAACCTGTTTAAATTTATCCCAAAGTGCAGCCAACGCTTGAACAACATATGTCTTCCAAAATCTAGACTTGATCTTTACAAGAAAAGCTTTAGTTATTCTGCTGCTCATCTTTGGAATACCCTCCCATCATATATAAAAAAAATATAAATATACTCCCTCCTATAACTAGAAGCTTTCCCAATATCTATTTGATGTCGACTACATGCCTCCATGAATTATAAAACTTAAAAGTTATTTTAAACTGCTCTTACAGACACCGAATACAATTAATTGTTTTCTGAATAGTCCCCAAAATTTTGTTTAGTAGATAGTCATTTATAATGTATGTAGTTACTTCTGTACTGAGTGAATGTTTAAGAGCTAAATGTAAATGTTTTATTTTATTTTATGTCTCTCAGCTTCAATGTTAGTTATGTTTGTTATATGAACATCATATTTGTAGAATGTCTGGAATAGAGTGAAAGATGTATGATAAAGGGCAGAATGTCAGACGGGTGTGCGTGCCCAATTCTTAACCCTTTTGAAATAAAGATCAATCAATCAATCAATCAATATCTAATTCATATGTTGTTATACTTGATACTCCTCTATGTCATATGTTGTTATACTTTATACTTCTCCGTCATATGTTGTAATACTTTATACTTCTCTATGCCATATGTTGTTATACTCCACACTTCTAAAGGTCACACAGTGTCATATTCCAGACTACCATATGTCAAGTGTACGAATTCCACATGTCTCTGTATCATATATTGTTGCACTCCACACTTATTACCATCATGTGCCGTGCCTGATAGCATTGTTTCTCATATTTCTCCATCTTGTACGGTCCTTGTTGTTTCCGATTTATTCAGTTGCTTTTCTTTCTCCGCGTAACTTGGTTAGTCCACTCAGATATCTTTTCTCTTGGTCTTCCTCACTTCCTTTTTCCTCTTGAATTTTCCAGTCACTACAAGTTTCTCTAACTTCTGTCTTCTCTGACATGTCCAAGTTCTCTAACTTCTGTCTTCTCTGACATGTCCAAGTTCTCTAACTTCTGTCTTCTCTGACATGTCCAAGTTCTCTAACTTCTGTCTTCTCTGACATGTCCAAGTTCTCTAACTTCTGCCTTCTCATGACATGTCCAAGTTCTCTAACTTCTGTCTTCTCATGACATGTCCAAGTTCTCTAACTTCTGTCTTCTCTGACATGTCAAAGTTCTCTAACTTCTGTCTTCTCTGATATGTCAAAGTTCTCTAACTTCTGTCTTCTCTGACATGTCAAAGTTCTCTAACTTCTGTCTTCTCTGACATGTTCAAGTTCTCTAACTTCTGTCTTCTCATGACATGTCCAAGTTCTCTAACTTCTGTCTTCTCATGACATGTCCAAGTTCTCTAACTTCTGTCTTCTCATGACATGTCCAAGTTCTCTAACTTCTGTCTTCTCATGACATGTCCAAGTTCTCTAACTTCTGTCTTCTCATGAAATGTCAAAGTTCTCTAACTTCTGTCTTCTCTGACATGTCCAAGTTCTCTAACTTCTGTCTTCTCTGACATGTCAAAGTTCTCTAACTTCTGTCTTCTCATGACATGTCCAAGTTCTCTAATTTCTGTCTTCTCATGACATGTCCAAGTTCTCTAACTTCTGTCTTCTCATGACATGTCCAAGTTCTCTAACTTCTGTCTTCTCATGACATGTCCAAGTTCTCTAACTTCTGTCTTCTCATGAGATGTCCAAGTTCTCTAACTTCTGTCTTCTCATGACATGTCCAAGTTCTCTAATTTCTGTCTTCTCATGACATGTCCAAGTTCTCTAACTTCGTCTTCTCATGAAATGTCAAAGTTCTCTAACTTCTGTCTTCTCTGACATGTCCAAGTTCTCTAACTTCTGTCTTCTCTGACATGTCAAAGTTCTCTAACTTCTGTCTTCTCATGACATGTCCAAGTTCTCTAATTTCTGTCTTCTCATGACATGTCCAAGTTCTCTAACTTCTGTCTTCTCATGACATGTCCAAGTTCTCTAACTTCTGTCTTCTCATGACATGTCCAAGTTCTCTAACTTCTGTCTTCTCATGAGATGTCCAAGTTCTCTAACTTCTGTCTTCTCATGACATGTCCAAGTTCTCTAATTTCTGTCTTCTCATGAGATGTCCAAGTTCTCTAACTTCTGTCTTCTCATGACATGTCCAAGTTCTCTAACTTCTGTCTTCTCATGACATGTCCAAGTTCTCTAACTTCTGTCTTCTCATGACATGTCCAAGTTCTCTAATTTCTGTCTTCTCATGACATGTCCAAGTTCTCTAACTTCTGTCTTCTCATGACATGTCCAAGTTCTCTAACTTCTGTCTTCTCATGACACGTCCAAGTTTCTCTAACTTCTGTCTTCTCATGACATGTCCTTATTCTCTTATATCACACAGCACACACTGATCTTAATAAATGTGTGTAAGAGTGAGACTAATGTCGCACTGATGTGAGTTAATCGGCGTGATAGGGAGGCTTATGTCACACCGCACACACTGACCTAGATCGCCCGACCAAGAAACATCTTACGCCTAGTACACTGTAGTGACATCATCATTATGTGCTCTGCCGTGAGGTGGTCATGGTTCTGTACAAATCTAGGTCCTTGATACCTTCCATTAGCTTATTTGATGACATTTCTTATATTACCATCGTATTAACTCTTATTTTTTTCTCCTGGCCTTTCCCTGCTTCTATTTCCACTCATCTTTCCTGTTATTATAATGCTTTCAAAGCCTCCTCTTCAGTAAAAGATGACTGTAATTTTCTTACGGATTTAATTAAGTTCCTAAATACGTTTGCTTTTCTTAGACATTCTCTGTTTGTTATCTTAGCTGTCCATGGTATTTTCAACATTATTCTAAGAATAGAATCTTTTACCTCTGGTAATCATTCACCAATCTTTAGATTTTTATTACTCACTTCCGCAGAGTAGGACAGGACAATGTAGTTTTTTAGAATTCTTTCTCTGGTTTTCAGTGTTAGAGATGTATTGCACAATATGTTTCTAATTTGTTTGAAAGCTGGGCTTGGAGTGGCATCAAGATAGGAAATGCACCTTTGAGATCAAGAGTAGTTCTTCTCTTGATCTCAAAGATGCTTTCCTATCTTGATGTTACTTGAGTACCCAGATATTTAAATGTACAAAATAGGAAAAAGTAGGAGCAGCTTTATTACTTAACGATTACAAAGTTGTGATGTTTCGGCGTGAGCCTTAATCATACAAAAACATACAGGACGAAGAAATAGAGAGAGGAGATAAAGTATAGGTTCACATGAATACTATAAAAACACATTTTTTTTTAAAGCGTACTTAGCTGTAAATTGTAAGGTATGACTTGTCCGGCGGTGTGTGTCAGAAATGGATTTTTCTACTAAAGCGAGTTCTTCTTCTTCTTCTTCTTTTCTCCCT